>CM053621.1:6930417-7082395 GCA_028646535.1 Procyon lotor | reverse complement strand
AACACACACTGAGGTGTGTTTTCCTCACAAGAAAAACAGGAAGAAATTTAAACAAGATCTCAACCTTGTACCCACTGACTGGGAAGAACGGTGTTGGTGAGGACACAGAGAAGCCGACATTCTCAAGTGCTGCTAGCGGGAGAGTGAGCTAAAAGAGCCACTTTGAAGGGCACATTATTGTTTATTTAAACTGAAACTTTCATGCCATATGACCTGGCAAGTGGTATGTTCCCAAGAAAAACAAACACTAGGGCCAAGAGACGTGAACAAGGATGTTGACAGCAGGATTTGGGTCTATAGTGCCCAAATCTCCCACAACAAGGGAAAGCCTTTTAAAAAAAAAAAAAAAAAATGCACATCCATTGAATGCACAACCAGCCAGAACAAGGAACGACTTAGATCTCTGGCTATTTCAACACTCAGATGAAGCCTGAAGAACACAGGGTAGAATGGATGGTTCTGATTTTTCAAAGGAAAAGGAGGTGTGTTATCTGTGCGCTTAAAATTCAACCAAGAGAAAAGTGAATCTCTTTCCACACTCCGACACAAAGGGCCTCGGGTCCTGCTGGGGCCCTGGCTGAGCCTAGGTCGGCCAGCTCTCCCTGATCTGGAAGGCGAGGACCATCATCACGAACAGGGCCATGGGGGGAAGCAGGGTCTCTCCAACAGCACCTCTTGGTACACAGGCGCGCATGTTTCCAAACTGGCCAGACGTGTGCGAGCTGAAGAGCTCTTGCCATCAGGTGCTGGGGTCCCTCCTCCTGGAACATTGCTGGGCCTCCTCCATGAACATGTCATGGAAGACTAATCTGGAGAAAGAGCTCAGGGCTGGCCACCTGGAATGCAGAGAGGGTTCTGCAGCGTTTCGCAGGATGAAGGGAAAGGAAAGGCAGCCATTTCCCAACAACAGTTGAAGGTGTTGACAGGGAAGAGGAGAGAAGGAACAAGCCTGAAAGAGCCACCTTGACACAAAGTGCAGACTTGGGAAAAGCATCTTGGGCTTGGAGCCATGGGGCCTGGGTTGAAGTTCCAGCTCCCGCACTAACAGTGATGGGACCCTAAAGCCACACCCCTCTCCGGGTCCTGGGTTCCTCCCTTCTGAAACTGACACCGGGGCCTTGGTGGGGCCATTGAGCGGACCGGAGAGGGGCCTGGAACCATGCCACTTGGGGTGCCCAGTGTGCATCATGGACACAAGCCGCGTGGCCCTCACCAGCAGCGGCTGGAACTTGGCAGAAGCCTAACTTTCCGGAGCCACGACCCTGCTCAGAGCCCTTCCGCTAGGGGCAAAGTCATGCTATCTGAATGCAGGCTCTAGACTGAGCAAGGCTTTTCGGAGGGAGAAAATGATTCATGGTTTTTGGGTGTTTCTTAGAACTCCTGTGGGGTTATAGGTAGGTGAGCTACACAGGCCTATGGCCTCTCTGAGGGGCCCCCGCCCTGATCCCTCATCTGTGGTCATCCCACCCACCCCATCTCTTTCCACCACGTCTACGCAACTCCCCCCCAACTGCGCCCCAATGCCCACCAATCCCCAACATCCTGTTCACCCCTTTCTTCCTAGTTGAGGCCTGCTCCCTATCTAGATGAAAGGCCCTAGAAGGCAGGGCCCCGAACGGTCTCTTCACTGCTGTACCCCCAGGAGGGTTCTGGGCAGCAGGAGGCACGGAAGAAATATCTGTCAACCAGATGGAGGCACACGGACGTCTTCTGGTCCTCCCGTGTAGAGGGAGAGGACTTCCCAACCACTGTCATTTCAGCCCCAGGGCTGAGGCCTTCCTCCACGGCTCCTCCTGACAGGCTGTGGCTCATTACTGAGCGATAAATGGGGCTGATCGGCTTTTGCTGTATTTAAATAATCCCTTCATAATAAAATAGGGATGCCAATACCATAATTTAATTCTTGGCGTTGGTGGCTCCAAATGCATTTAGAAGCGAAGTCTTTATCCTTACAGCGGGATTCCTAGGCCAGCTGAATTTCCAGAGCTTTGAAATCCAATACTCTGGGCTTTAGGGTCAATTCTTGGACCACCACCACAGCTGGAGTCTACATTAGCAACTCTATAACCCTAGTGGGTCTCCTAGGCACAAGTGCTGTTGACCAGAGGTCAGGAAGGGCTTAGGAACAGGGAACCCCGATTCCACGAGCAGGGCAGGCCACCCTGGGATTCCTAGATGCCAGTCCCATCGTGAGATTTCATAGCTGACAGGAGACCAGGATTCCTTTGCGTGCAGAGAGTCACGTGACCACTTTCGCCAGGAATGCCTGCTTCTGCTCCCTCTGTCCGTCCGAGGGCGGGCTGGCTTTCTACTCCAGGAACCGCAGGTGTGCCTGGGGTTAGGGAGGGAGAAACCGCACTGGCCCGTGGGCCCTCGAAGAGCTCACTACAACAGTGGGATCACGGACTCTCCCTGCAGTTGCTAGCTCTGTCCAGTGGGGAGCTGGTGTCACGGCAGGCTTTGGTTCTCTACAACCACGTGCTGGAAAATCTCGGGGCTGGGTTTTTGGATAAAGGAGCCTTGGGATAAGGCCTCCCAGTTTTATGACTGATCTGCCGGCACCCTAACAACCTGCACGGAGTGCTGCTCTATGACCGGCGCTGAGCTCCCGACTGACACGTTTCCCGGATGCTGTGAGATGGGACCACTGATTGCACGGGACGCAAATGTGGGCACAGGACTGATAAGGACACGGTGGGATAGGAAGCCAGTGATCTGAAGCGCACATGTGATCTGAACAAGGTGATTGTAACCTGGGTCCAGTCGTCTGGATGGCACCCAAGAAAGGACCGACCCTTGTCTCCCCCAAGAAGGGGATGCACCTGACCCGGGCTACCTCTTGAGGGCGCAGGATGCCAGCCGGCTCTCACAGGGGGAGAGTCAAGCACCCCGAGATCTCAATAGGCAGGCCCCGGGGGTTCTGATCTCATGGTGATTTGACTTGTGCCCCTGGACCGTCCTTGCCAAGATTCCCCTGCACTGGGCACTTGGTGGCCCTTTCCAGTGGCCCACTTAGGCCCTTCTCTAGCTTGGGGAAAAGCAGTTTCTCTTCTACCCTTGCGGGTTCCTGTTCCTGGCATGGAGGGAAGATTTAGGCTATGTGTTTGTGCCTCCCTTCAGGCTCTGTCTGGGGGCAGGGAAACAGGGACAGCAAGGCAGGCCGAGCCCAGGGGCTCCTGGAACCTCCAGACTCACAGACAGATGGCATCCCTTTGGGGCTGCCCGACACTCTGGGAAGGGACTCTGGGCCAGTGAGTAAAGCTTGGATGGTGGCTCCAGGGAAAGCCAGCCTGGAACGGCTCCCTGATGACAGAATACAACCGAGGGGAGAGGCCATAACTGGCCAGTAAGGCATGGCTGGGAAGCGACTGATGACTCATCGGGCTCTGCTTGGCTCTCTGGGGGGTCTGGGGGCAGAGGCAGGCAGCAGCCTCGAGAGACGGTCCATCCAAGGCCCGGTGGGAAGGGGCAATCCATCTCCCGAATGTTACTGCTCCATCAACATCCACTACCGAAAGGGCAATGACAGCTATCCTGGCACGAAAGGAAGTTGCTCACACAAGTTTCCTCGGGAGCCACCCCGAAGGCTTTGAAAAGGGGGTCTTGTCCTGGGGAGAAAGGAACCAGGCGCTGGTAAATCCTACAGACCCACCCAAGGATGGTGAACTTGCAACAGCAACCCCTGCCCTTCTCCAGCCTGATGGGTGCCAGGGGGGACACTCCAGGCACGGCCTGTGACGCTCTTTAGTCCCACCAGGAACGAGACTCAATTGCTCCCACTTAGGGTGCGAACAAGCACACTCAATTAGGTTGGCTGCTTCTCCTGACGGGCAGATCAATCCTTTGAAGAAAATTAAGTAACCATTTCTCCATCAACCCACAGACAGCTTATGGGTTATTTGCTCCAAGTAGCAATCAATTACTCTGTCTTCTTTGAAGCTCCCTGAAGCTTTCTTTCCCAGCACAGCTCGGGGGCCGTTGTAAAATGCGAGGCTTCCTGGATGGAGAGTAGGTCTTGGCACATTTCTACTGCCAGGCATAGGAGTCAGCTCCCTCCAAGAGGAAAGGGGAAAAAAAAAATGTTCTGGTGCTGGTCCTTGGATTTGCAAAGGGCAACAGTAATCAGGGACGCAGATATTAGAACGTGTGCTAGAATACGGTCACCCAGGAAAACTGGGCCCTCGTGCTGGCTCCAGAATTTCTAGAAATCCTAGAATGGGCTCCTCTGCCACTTTCCGGGTGTGTTGACCCTGGGCACATGACTTTGCTTCGGCTGCCTCATCTACAGGCCAGGGTAATGGAATGACTTTGTAGCTCCACTTGGTGCTTTGCGAGCCGACGTGCTTAGGTAGAAGGTAACGGATGCCTGCAATTTACTTGACTTTGTAATGCATCAAAAAAAGGACAGAGGGGCCCCTGGGTGGCTCAGTGGGTTAAAGCCTCTGCCTTCGGCTCAGGTCATGATCTCAGGTCCTGGGATCGAGCCCCGCATCGGGCTCTCTGCTCGGCGGAGAGCCTGCTTCTCCCTCTCCCTCTGCCTGCCTCTCTGCCTACTTGTGATCTCTCTCTGTATGTCAAATAAATAAATAAAATCTTAAAAAAAAAAAAAAAAGGACAGAAAGGGTTGATGGGCGGAGGAGGTACGCGATAAAATGAGTGGACCTCATTGGACATGAGGTGGAAATGAGGTGGAAATGAGTTCCACAGTGTGAGCAGTGGAACACTGGTGTTACGTAGGGCAGAAGGCTGCTTGCTGTACAATTCATGCAACGTGCTGGAATGCTTGACTTCTTTCGAAATAAAATGGTAGGGGTGAGGGGTGGGGGGTGGGGTGGGGGTAACAAACCTGTTAGGGTTGTCAGGAAAGTCAAACAAGCACACGGCCATGCCCATGACACCGGGGGCCAGGCAAACAACGGCGCCTGGGACAAGATCATTCCCTCTGCCCTTCTGTAGATCACACTCTGCGTGCTGACTACAGTTATCTCCTTGCTGTGAAAACCCATCTGGTTCCCGCATTTGAACAGCAGGGGTTTAACAGGAAGAGTTTGGACCGAGGGTTACCTATGGTGCTCTCTCTAGCGATTCTTAATCTTGCAGGATTTTACCACCACCCGCGCATTCCAGGGCCAGGAAGGACGCTACGTCGGCACTGACTTTGTTGGTCTGGGCGGGTAAAGGTCACGGGATGGGTCATGTGCTCACTGGGCAGTTCTTTAAGCAATGACAGGTCAGCGTCTCAGTGCCTGCTAGTGACCAGCTGGAGGGAAGGCACTGGCGCTCTTTCCAGACAGGGAAGCCGACGGCTGGGGGAGGCCAGCCCTCTGCCTCAGGTGCCCACGGGCTAGGGACAGTGCTGGGCGGGGGCTCAGCTCCACCTGCTTCCAGAAGAGGGGTTTTCCAGGGTTACTTCCTTTCTCTTGCTTGAAAAACACATGCCGTATCTAGTAAAACAATGTGACCCATTTTCACAAAGGGGCCAAGAAAACCCATCACGTGTCTTCACCACCCCTCTTGAAGATTTCAAGAGACTTTGTTCTTGGGACAACAAGAGTGAGAATTTGCTGTTTCTTGTCCCCCCCCCCCCCCGTCTAGATGTGTGCGAGGACAGAGCCCCGTGACTGCTCCAGTCCACATGAGGACTTTCTTCTTTTTTTTTTAAATTTTTTTTATTAATATATAATGTATTATTTATCCCAGGGTACATGTCTGTGAATCGTCACGCTTACACATTTCACAGCACTCACCATAGCACACACCCTCCCCAATGCACAGGAGGACTTTCTTGCCACTGGCAAAAGCTCTATTCCCCGTTCCTTCTTTGTACTAAACAAAGTTCACAGACAGACAACCTGGCGAACACGTAATTACCAGAAGCAGAATCCCAGTGAGCAGCAATTCCAGGTAGCGCATGGCATATCGTCTTATCAAGTGACATGCAGGCTGTCACCAGAGGCACAGTGATCTGATCTTTATAATGCTTTGGTGACCACATTTATCTCTACACCCGCTCTCCCCAGAATGCCACATTTGCATAGCACATTGCATAATTTCCTCTCTGAAAATGGCCCTGTTTAGCATGAGTAAATAAAGTTACCTAACTCAGAGGCAGCCGAATGGAATACTTGGGATTTCCAAGAAAAGATTTGAATACCAGAGCTTTTCACTATGCAAGGCAAGATAGACTGACACAGAACTGACTTCTGACTTTCAGTATGGCTCCCTCCTTCCTGCTACTCAGCGGTCTGGCAGCTCATGAAGGAGCCCATGTGGCCCTCCTGCCCCCCTGCACTCACGCCCCCCCCCCCACACACCATGATTTCTCTGCTCTGGGCCCCTCCACAGGATGTGGTCAGGTTGACCTGGGCTCGAATCAAGGCTCTGCCTTTCCCTTCCTTCTGCTGTTCCCCCACCTGCCTCTTCACCCAGGTATTTGCCGGGTAGCTAGGAGATACCAGGCACTGGGTTATATATTCCTGTGGAGTGATGAAGGATGGAGACACGTGCTTTTCTGAGCCTCCGTTTTCCTCATCTGGAAAATGGGCTCACCACTTATTTCATAGGGATCCTGTGAGGAGCATAGGAGATGAGGTACAGGAAAGTCCTGTGATTTTTCTCTATGAACCATTATGTGGGTGCATCTTCCTCCTGCCGGATAGAAGGTTCTTGAAGATAGGGCCAAATAGTCTCTTTCTCTTGATACTTTATCAGGAAAGTGCACCAGAGTACAGCTCCTGGCCCAGTGGATTCTCCCTCCTTAGGCCAGGGAGGGCCCTCCTGGAAGAAAACATGAGCCAGAGCCTTTTCCCCAAGTATGAAAACCTGGGGGTGGGTATATTGTTAACAATGCTAGAGAAGGCATTGTGGAGCATCCGTGCACCCACCAATGCTGGCTGGACTTCAGAGAACTCTTTGGTCAGTGGCTCTGAGCTTGACCTTCAAAGTCCTCCTCGGGTGGGGAATGTTCTCTCTTAATAACACCCAACCCAGACCCCTGATCCAACCAGGCCAGTTGTGGGAGGAAAAAAGTGGCTTTGTAGACAGAACCATTTACACCCACTTTCCTCTTCACTGTCTCGGACTTTTCATTCAAACATTTCTGGGGCACTTTTCCTCCACGCTAGACCCCGTGCTTGAAAAAGGGGGCCCCAGAGATGGGCAAGACTTGCCCCTCGGGAGCTCCTGCTCAGCAGGGGAGACCAAGCAAGTGGTAAATTTGATTTGATGTAGTTTAATAAAGGCCATGGCAGGGGAAGAAAGGCTGCAGAAGGCCAGAAGAGGGACACCAACACAGCTCAGGCGTTACGGCTTCCTTGGGAGGCGACATTTTTTTTTTTTAAAGATTTATTTATTTGACACAGAGAGAGAGAGAGAGAGAGAGAGATCACAAGTAGGCAGAGAGGCAGGCAGAGAGAGAGGAGGAAGCAGGCTCCCTGCCGAGCAGAGAGCCCAATGCGGGGCTCGATCCCAGGACCCTGAGATCATGACCTGAGCCAAAGACAGAGGCTTTAACCCACTGAGCCGCCCGGGTGCCCCAGGAGGTAACATTTTAACTGAATTCTGAAAGAAGCCCAAAAATTGGCCAGGCATGTCAGGCCAAATCAAGTCATTGCCCCTCTCTGGAGGGCTTGCGGGCTCCTCTGGTACTTTCTGACCCTTCCTGGCCTGGGGCTAGCTTCCTGTTTTCCACTAATCCTTTGGGGTTTCCAGGCTCTGCGTTATTTTGGTTGGAATGGCACGCATTTCCCTGCCTATCACTTGGGTCCTCCCTCTACGTCCGTCCCCTCTCTGGATGCTTCTTCTCAGCATCCCAGAGATGCACAGCCTCCTGGTGAAGAGCGCGGCTGAGGGACCTCCGCACGCTGTGGCCTACGCTCTGGTCCTCAGGTACCCCGGCCAGCAGATGGGATGATAACAGCACTTTCCCCGTGGGGCTGCCGTGAGGAGTTAGCGATACTCAGAAAGTGCTAGAACAGTGCTCGGCCCTTAGGAATCAGAGAATTGCTCTGAATTCAGCTCAGTAAGAGCAAGCGGGGTTTGGTGAGAAGCATGGGCTGAAAGCGGGAAGAACCCCAGCCGGGCACTTAGGAGGCTGCTGGGCCTCAGTTGAGACCGATGACCTTTCGGGGTGGGCCCTCAGTCTTCTCCTCTCTCAAATGAAGAGGTTGGGACTAAACCACATGCCTCTTTTCTGATGGGAAAGAAGGTCTAAATTTCATACCAGGGGACACATTTATGGCCGTTTGGCAGAAATTAGTTCACAGAGTGAATGCTTACCGGCATAGCCGTCTGATTTTTAATTAGCTTGTGGGAATTCAGTATACTTCAAACATTAAAGTAAAATATGGGAGACCTCTGGTGGAGACAAGCCATACCTTTGGGCTTAAACAAAAGCTGTGTACTTCCCACACCAAACTGCCCGCTTTACGTCTTTAATCTCCAGTGCTCAAGCTGAGTATCAGTAAACGTTTGGCGCTGGAACAACACTTCCAAAGTATATGATTTAAAGTGATACGGTTAATAGGAAACGAGGTCTTATCCGCCTAACTCCGCATAACCCAACGCACCCAATCAGACGGACATCTTTACGTTATTAAGCTGTCCCAAGCCAAATAAGAATCAAGAATCTCAACTATTTTTCCCTCTGAGTTCTCTTCTTTTAAGAGTGAACTTGAACATGAACTGTGCCATTAAATTCATGAAGAATACAATAAGAAAGGGAACTCATTCATCCATTCATTTTACTTCAGTCATTCCAGGGGAGTGGGTCCTTACGCCGACTCTGGGAGGATGTGGAGTCAGCAGAGGGAAGGACATGCGATGTGAAATGGAGGCAGGTGAGAACACGGTGAGTCTGAGAAGGTCCCGTCCTTCGGTGGGGCTGGGGGGTGTGGAACAAGGCAGTGGGCACTGGTGGGGGTCCAGGCTGAGTCCGCAGAGGCCATGGGCTCATCCACAGGGCTGTTTATTAAGGTCATGCCAAGTAGTATAAACAGATGTCCAGGAAATGGGAACTAAAGGAGAGTTGTCATGGCAACGAAAGGTTTTGCCTGTGGTTATTTACTGCAACTTAATGCAGGTCTTTAATTGGAAGTATATAATTAAGCCAGTCTGGGTCTTAGAGTACACATGAAAAAGGGCTTACTAAGGATATAAAAAAATTAACAATATTTCCCGATCATGAGTTTTTTGTTTCTGTTTTTATTAATTCAACAAATATTTACTGGTCTGTGCTTTGTGCCACGTACGGTCTCAGGTACTAAGGATGTAGCGGTGGGAAAAATAAGGTCCCTGCCCTATGCAACTGACAGTCTGGTCGATGCAGACACACCGCAAACGCATAACCAAAATAAATCTATTAGTAGGAGTGGTGCTAACACGACGGGAAGGTAATGCTTAATCTGCTTGTATAGAAACTCTTTTCACTTGCAAATCCTGCAGTTAGAGAGACTGGTTTCAAAAGTTCCATTTGCAAATCCTGCAAACAGACTTTTCAAAGGTTCCACTTACAAACGCCGAAATTATCCTAAATTCAGACAATGACAGTTACGGCTTATTGAGCAGTTTTATAAGCGCCTGGCTCTGTGCTGAGCTGTCAGGACAATCCAAGGAAGAAGGTACTAGTTACCTGCAGGTCACAGATGAGAACACAGAGGACCCTGCCAGGGTTCCTGACTTGCCCAAGGAGGTGCTGCTATGATTTTCAGTGAGGTCAACTCCCGGGACGCCAGGCAGGAAATGCCCAGAGTGAGTCAGGTCCAAGTTCCTCCACACACTTGAAACCAACCCCAACAGTACAGAACAGATTCTGCGGGTCACACTCTACACTCAGTTACGTGAACTGGGACAGGCGGAGGAGACTGCGTCTGACCCCTGGTCCGTGCTAAGACACGGCTGCCGCAACTTGATTTTGATCAGGCTGCGCAGACATCCCTGCCTTCGGCTGTTTCGCCAATTTCTCGGCAGAGGAACTCTGCCACCAGGGAAAGGTTAAAAAGAGACAGAGATCTTGGCAGGATGGTAGGAGAGAATAAAAGGGGGGAGAAGGCCCAGCTCCTGGGAGCCGAGAGCCCTGCACAATGACCTCCTTGGTACAGCGTGTCTGGTGCTGAAAACCCCGTGCCTTCTTGAGTTTGACGCACACAGAGAACGTTCTCGGGATTAGGATGCCAGAGACCCAGACTTGTTAGGCAAAAGCGGAAGAAAAAGAAAATGCAGGCACTGTCTTCTTTATGTGAAAGCTAGCCAGGCTGTCCACTAGTAAGGATAAAGCACAAGCGGAAGAAAGCAGGGCCAGGCTGCGGAGGTCTGCTGGGACACTGGGCAGGCGTGCAGGGGCAGCTTCCAGAGCTGTGCCTCTCACCCTCTACGAATCACACCCCCGCACCGTTTCCCCTGCCTGCCTGCCTGCCCTGTGCCAGGTGCTTACACACAGTCCAGCCTCTGGGGCTCCACTTCCCCATCTGTAAACAGGGGTGCTAGGAGCATTTAGCTCTGGGCCTTGGGAAGCAAACCAGCAGAGAGGAGGTCAGTGCCCAGTAAACAGCACTGTTCCCATCAACATCACTGCTTCACTTGCCTCCAAGCCACAGACGAGGGCACTTAGGGCTCAGCAAGGTTAAAAACATGGGGGCCGGGATTCCAGAAGCTTCCAAAACTGGTGCTTTTCCTGCTTCCTGACCTGAGCCCCACCTGCCAGACAGTGCTGCCCCAGAGAAATTTCTGCACTGATGGGAGCGTTCTGCATCGGTGCTGTCTGGCACGCGGCCAGCAGCCACCTGTGGCTATTTTGATAAAAATGAAAGAGAATTCGTTGTGCTAGCCACACAGGACTACTGAGCACCTACATGGGACTAGTGCAGTGGACGGACGGGGTCTTATAGTTTTATTTCTCCTTCATGTTATTCTTGGTCATTGAAATCGAGATAGCTATACACAGGTAGTGGAAACCAAAGAGAAAGAGGAACCCTGAGCCCTGTGTGGGGCTGTTGAAACGGCCCCGCTTCAAATCTGGCTAAGAGCGCTATGTGAAAGTGACCTGTCCCAGGAGAGCTTGGTGACAGGGGGCAGTGTTACCCTGGGCTGGGGGGAGGTGCTCCTCGACCTAGAAAGAATGGGGTGCTTTGGCCATGCGCACTCTTGGCTCCTGGCTCACTCGGTGTAGGAACCTTAAGCACCTGTGTGTCATCCCGGCCCCATGGTCTCCGCAGGTCTGATGGAGGGACATGTCCCACCCAGCTCTCTGGAGCACAGGGGAGGACCAACAGCCCACGGCACTACACCCTTTGCCTCACTTCTGGGTGGGGCCCCTCCTGGATGGCCCGCTTCTCTCCAGTGAGGCCTCTGGGTCTTTGCGGCCTGGGCGTCTCTGTATCCCAGCCCCCACATGGTGCCAGGGAACAGGGTGGGGGCAGGAAAGGCCGTTGGAGGAAATGAGCTGCAGAGATACTGCCACACGCCTAGCACTTGGAAGGGGCAATGGAAGAGGCTGCAAGGAAGACACATCACCTAAGGAGGCCCCCACTTCTGCTCCCGGTGAGGGCGAGAGCCAGGGGCCCCCACACACTGGGGTCAGCGCAGATCTCAGGACGCTGCACTCAGGCCCAGGCCCGGGAGAACTGTCAAGAGGCCCGGCACGGTTACAACGGTCACGCATTCCTGGTTCTTCACCGAGAAGCTGCGGCCGGGCCCACTCTCCTTACTGAGGAGCCTGACCGTTCACCCAGCGGCAGGGGACTCCGCAGCGACACAGGCTGGGATGGAGATAGCTGGTGGCAGCTGAGAACAAGAGGCTGACTGTCCCTGGGTCTTCCTGTCCTGGGCCCGCACAGGCAGCCTTCCCAGGAGGCAGGCTCCCCTGGCCCTTCCAGAGACAGGAAGCTGAGGACCACCTCGCTTCTGCCACTCCACCAGCTTCCTGAATTGGCTTTTATTTTGAGGGTGAACCCTGAGCAACCAGCAGCCACCGTGAAGAGGCCTCGGTTAAACCTTACAATAGTGGCTCCCAGGTGCTGGTTGCACATGGAATCACTTGGGGATTTTTATTTACTTTTTAAAGAAGGGAGGGGAAGAGGGAGAGGAAGAAAGAGAACCTTAAGCAGGCCCCACACCGAGCATGGAGCCCAGCACGGTGCTCGATCTCACAACCCTGAGATCATGACCTGAGCCAAAATCAAGAGTCGGATGCTTAACCGACTGAGGCACCCAGGCGCCCCTCACTTGGGGATTTTCAAAAGCACTGATGCCAGCTCCCACCCTGGAGAGTGGGATTTCACCGGTATGGGGTGTGAGCTGGGCACTGGGAACCTACTCGGCAGCAAAACCGCAGACCACGGCCTTCCAGCATCGCCTGAGGAGGCTGGCACCCCTCCCCCATCCCCCTGGTTTAGCTGGGGAGACGGACTTGGCCAAGGCTGCACTTGACCAACAAGCGGCACAGCCTTGACGAAGAGGCTTATGCTCCCACGATTAGAATGCAAGGAACTTGCTGCCCACTGCTGAGTCAGAGCAACACGAAACACAAAATCCCTTTCCTTGTCTTATTCTGAGACCCCGAGACCCCAGGGCAAGATGTTCCAGGTCCTTTGCAAAAGAGATGTCCAGCGGGGCCAGAGAGCCACTGAGCTTCTCAGGCGCGGGGAGGTTCGCTGAGAAAACGTAGGTAAGTACAGGAGGCTGTGGTCATGCCATCCCAGGTCTGATGGATTGCTCACAGTGTCCTTGGCAGTTGACGAGAACAGCCCCGAACTCGGTCCTGTGTGTCAGCGCTCTCTGCCATTAACGATTCAGGTAAAGACATAAAATCATAGGGAAGGGAGTGAAACTAATTGAGCTAAGCCTACTAAAAATACTTCTGATACATCAAATTCTAATTAAAGATTAACACACCCCATGGAAATATTAAAAGGCACTTACAAAGGCCCCCAGAACACAGTGAGAATGTGAAATCTGTCAGGGGTGAGGAGACCGATGAAATCTTTCAGATAAGGTAACTGGTGAGTGACACGAGGCGATTTCCTTAGAGCCCTGAATGTAAATCACGAAAACAGCTCCTGGTTACCTCACCCTGCTGGTCACATTGCCATGGCCTTCCTGGAGGGCAATCTGGCGACGGGTGAAGAAAACCTGCCCGCTGGGCTTGCCCTTGAACCTGTGTGTCCACTTCTAGAAGTGTATGCGGCAGCCTCACAGAGGTTCAGCTACAGGGATTTTCAGACAGAGAGAGGAGGGGGAGGGAGGGAGAGAGGAAGAGGAGGGGGAGAGGGTGGGGAGAGGGAAGGAGAGAGTGAGAGGAAGGGGGAGAGAGAAAAGGAGGATGGAAGGTGGGGGTGGGGGGTGGGGGGGGAGAAAGAGTGTGTGTGTGTGTGTGTGTGTGTGTGTGTGTGTGTGTGTGTGTTGGCGGGGGTGCTTAAATAGGGAAAAACTCACCGGATTAAAGGAAACTTAATCTTGGCAGACCCTCACTGTGGGGTGTTACATAGACAATTATGGAAAATGCTGTTGAAACAGTATTTCATTTCTTTACCACCCTAAGGATTTTTCCTAGTTGTATCGTCTACACCATTTACTGCTATTTTCCTTAAATCACGTCCCTGCCTTTTAGCTTAATTTTAAAAGGATACTTTGTATCACTTCCCCAAGTGCAAAATCAGCATGGGCTGTCAGTAAGGGACATCACCATCTGCGGGGAGGACATGCTCAGGGCCGTACCCCCACCGACCTCAGGGCCCCCTCTGAGAAGTCCGGCTGAGAAAAGCAGCTGAGGGGGTGGAAAGGTGTGCCCCTCGGCCTGGCGGGAAGACGCAGGGTACCACACAGGGTGCACGGAATGACCTGGCTTTGTGTAAAAGACTCGTGTGGTTATCTTTGGCTTACAGGATAATTACAAGGTATCTCTGGTTCTGGAATTTTCTACAGCGAACCGGTAATACTTTCAAAATAAAAACACATGTTTTTAAACTTCAGTGGTCTTGTGTTTCTCCTGCGGGTCCCTACCTGCTTCCTGGAAGATGGGTCTGGAAAGACACACGCCTGCCTGACACCTGGTTCTCTCCTGGGAAGTAGGGGTGGGGGGGCAGCAATCACCTGCTTTTGCTTTCCTATAAAGACGATGTACTCCTATGGCATTTGTGTCATTAGAAGTTAATGAAAACCGTAACTGCCAGAGTACGGGCCCCCTGCTGCGCTTCTAGCTCCTGTCTTGCTCGACTGTCCCGTGGCACACGGCCAACGGGCAGGCCTCTGCTCCCAGGAATGTTCCTGCCCGGCACACAGCTCTGTGCGGAGAGGATGCCAGGTCCCATCATGGTGAAGGCGGGCAGGCGGGGAGAGCTGTGGACCCGGGGCCAGAACATGGTGTGGCCGGGCTGGGGTCAGGGCCCACCTAGCCTCCAGCCTTGACGGGGGATTTTTTTTTTCTTGTTCCTTCTTGTGCATTCTCTGCTCCCCTTTTTCTACTTGCTACCCTTCCTGTCTTCTTTCTGGGTTTCGCTCTTAAAGTGTGGCCTAGAAAAGGCAAGCTTTCCATGTTCCATAACATTACCGCCCACTTTTTCCTGCTATTTACATCAAAGATCCCAAGCTCACACATTTGAAACAGAATGTCATTTAAAAGATTACCAACTAAAAAAAAAAAAAAAAAAAGATTAGCAACCGTTCAGCGAAGAAACAAGTCATGGAAAATCTGACTTTCGTTCTTGTTCTGCTCAATCACACCTCCCAAGAAGAGAGGAGAAACTTCAAAGGGAGCCCGGAGCCGCGAAAGGTTATGTGCTTTGCCCTCGCAGACCCCCTGGTGGACAACTTTTTCCACCCCTGACAAGGGGCGCTGTGTTTAAAGGCCCACGGGCCCCTTCACATCGGCCCCCACTTCTTCCTAATAAGGATAACTCGATTCATTCTACAGCCTTTATTGATTTAAATGTGATTCATGTAAAAATCATGGCAGCCCCACAAAGCTCATTTTCTACACTGGAGTTCTAATTATGAGCTCCACGGCACCGGGGGTAAGGAAATGAGAGGAGGCACATTTGGGCAGTGGGGGCCCAAGGCAGGAACGCAGGGCCCCAAGGGACGGAGGGGAGGGATTCTTTCTGAAGAACTTAGATGCACACGGGATGCACGAGGTCAGTTCTCAGGAAGGGAAATGCCTGGCGTGTGTGGTCAGCTGTGGCACCCGAGACCTGGCCTGGGGGTGGGGAGGCGGGGCCCGCAAATGCCTCCAACTTCAGAGGGCAAGGCCTCCTGGGGGAGTCAGCCGCTCAGGGGTTGAGCAGCTGCCTGGAGGGCCCTGTAAGCCACAAGAGTGCTCTCGGCCTCCTCCCACAAAGTCTGCACCTGGAGGGGAGGCCTGGCCTTTATGGATCAAGTGGGGGCCCTTCGAACTGTTTACTGTAATCACACGCTCACGCTGGAAACTTCTGAGGCAAGGCCCGATTGGGACTGCTGTGGACCTTCTGGGTCAATCCTCTGGAACCTCTGACTCACGTCACCTTTCAGTTTCCCTTTGAGGCCCTGGAGCCTGCATCTTCTGTCACCTAAGGGTGACACAGCAGCAGGGCCCGTTCCGAGGTGGTTCATTAGGACACAGGCTGGGAAGGGTCCTACAGAGCCAGCAGGTGCCGCAGGGAAAAGGCTGCGCCCGGGGCATCACTTTGGAGAATGGGGTCAGTCCTACTTCCTGACGGCAAGGCCATAAAAGAAGACAGAACTAAACCACCAAGGCCCTCCGTGGGCCAGGGGCGGGGGGCGGGGGGCTGCCTGCCTATCATGCAAAGGCACTCGTCCCCACTCCTCCCTCTACCCACGGGGCGCGCTGCCATCATCCTCTCGCTCCAGGTGCCATGGGAGGCGCCTCCCCCCTCCACCTGCTGCCCCGAGTTCCTGCCTCCAGGCTCCTCATGACTGCAAAAGTGACCACTCTGGAGCACACACCCCAGCGCGTCAGCCCTCCGCCCAAGGCACAGCTTCTCCTTCCTTCCGAGGGTGCCCCCTCTCACTGCCACCGCCACGGCCCCCTGCTCTCCTGCCCACACACCACTCGAACCCAACGATGCTCAGTCCCCCGCACGCCCTGCCCTTCCCCAGCCCCGCCGCGTCTTCGGGCCGGGCAGGCTCCTGTCCAGCCCTGAACGCCCGGCTGAAGTTTGCCCCTGCAGAAGTCAGCTTACTTTAAGAGAGATTTACATGGTAGCTCTTCAGTGCCAAGCAGCACGGACACAGAGAGAGAGCCAGTCACTGCCCTCCTTCCCCCGAGGGAAGCAGAGGAGAAGAAGACAACCAGGTACGGCTGTCACTTGAGTGTCCATCGAGGCATGCTCTAGGGACAGTGATGACAGCTGCCACGCACTGGGCACTGACCCTCCAGGCCAGGCGCCGGGCCAGGCACTTCCTGGTATGCTCAGTGAGGTGAACGTCGCAAGAGCCCTGGTTTGCAAATGAGAAAACGGAGGTCCACAGAGTTTAAGGAACTGGCCTCAGGTTATATCGCTAACAGACTCAAACCCCACAGATGCCGACTTTGGAGCCCCTACTCTTACCACTAAGCCCAGAACAAAAGTAAGAAAGGAAGAAAAAAAGAAAGGAAGCCACAAGTTCGGGGGTGGGGAGAGAGGGTGAAAACGGCGACCAATTTTGTTCAAATTTCTACTTGTAAATCAACTTTCAGGAAGTTCTGGAAGTGCCCACAGGCCAGGGAATGGCTGAAGCAAGTGTGCCAAGAGCTGATTTCCAGTCGAGCAGGATGGGCTCCTGGGCATCAGGCCCAAGCAGGCCCCGCAGCGAGTGGCGGGCCGAGCCGACAAACCCACAGCAGCCGAGGGTGACGTGGCTCGGAACTGCCCCCAGGGCGCCAGAGCACCCCTGCTTGGGACGCGCCTCACTGGCACCCCTTTCCCGCAAAGACAGGTGGGGCGCCCTAGCAGGGAGAGCTCGGGCCGCAGCGGGGCCATAGCTCAGCCACCAGAGGCCCGGGGGATCACCTCGCAGCCCTCGTCCTGATGCTCGGGCTCACACGTCTCAGAGGCCTGCTGTGGTTCAGGCGCTGTGCTCGGGGCCTTCCTTCCTGACAATCTCCATTTTTCAGACGAAGGAAACCTGGGACTCCCCTTGAGTGTCATGCCGAAGTCACCTAGCGGGCAGCGGCAGAGCTGGCTGGAGGGCCGCCCGCCGGCGGCTGGCCTCCGGGGCACAACGCTTGCCCTCAACCTCTTCTTGCCTCGGGACCAGGGGCCTGCAGACGTGGGTGGGGGCCTGGGACCCACAGCTCAGCCCACCCCAAAGGGCCGGGCCAGCATTCCAGCCTCCAAAGGCCCTCTTAGACTCTGGGGCACCACCCCAAAGCGGCCTTCCTCCTCAAGTGGCTGACACCGAATAGGCCCGAGCTTTTCCTGAAAGGCACACACAACTTCCCTTCCGCCCTCTGCAGTAAGGGATTTCTTCCTCCTCGGCAGCTCTCAGTCTCCTGTTTCTTTTAATAGAAGCAGTTCACGGGGCGAGGTGGGGCAGATACAAACGCAGGAGGAAAAAGTGCTCACCGCAGGGCTTTACTGAGAAAGGAGGCTGGAAGCTTTAAAAGCTAAATCCGCCCGAGCCCCCAAGACACAGGACCAGACTACGGCGGTGCGGTGGGGTGGGGGGCAGGTGGGGGGGAAGGTATGGGAAAAGGTGTCATGATGAAACGGTCCGCTTGGGAATAAGATGCAGACCGACTATTTGAGGTGCCCACCGACATCGCACTCTGTTCCTTTTGGACATTCGTCACATCAGGACCCCAACTTCTGGTCCCCCAGGGTCTCTTTCGCGACAGTTCCCCAGGGATCATCCAGCGAGGCCACCAACAGGAGAAAGGAATGGAACGTTTCTGAAGCTCTTCTTCAAGCCAAGCATTTTGAAGTGAATGTTGATGGCTCACCCATGGGACCGATGGGGCTTTAGTCCTGTGTGCCAGGTCCCCCCTTCTGCACTTCTGAGGAACCAGATTCACGCAGGGGACAGAAATCTAGCCAAGAACCAAGCATATTTCTGGTACGGTTTTAAAATAAACAACTGCCAGGCAGAGGATTGGGACTGTCTAAACAGATACTCTGTGTGTGAAGAATGATAGAGGTTTGAGAGAACACAGCTGTGTGTCCCCTCGATGTGGATAAAAAGAGTGAGGAATTCCAATGGCAGGAAGTCTTTTCTGGAACCTCTGATGTGCCGAGACAGGGATGGGAGAGCCAGAGTGGGGCGCAGGGCTGGCTGGTCTGGATGGCACCTCACGGGGCTGGGTAGGCTGAACCAGGCTGGGAGCGAGCCCGAGCTCCTTAGCCGAAGGCCTCGATCTTCTCATCAGGGCCCTTCTCGAGCTGGTCACTTGGGATCTGGAAGGTGGGATTCCTGCAGCCTTGAATACCGAAGCAGGCTGACAAGGCTTAGGAGACGGATGTGCTTTCCTCGTGCTGGCGGGGATGAGAAAGGTTGGCGGGGGTCGGTGTGGGTGAGGGGTGAGGACCGGGGGCCCCCTACACTGTCCCCCACTAGTACAGTGGAGATTGTGAAGGGTCATTTGATAGCAGCTCAAACACATCAAGACACCTACCTCTCACCTAATGATTTCTCGGCTAGGACTCCCTCCCACCACCACACGGCACGTGTGCATGGAGCTGGTCCGGAGGCCCCGACTCTCCCGGGTTCTTTGGGAGAGCGAACAACCAGAAGTGGTCCAAAAGCCCCACGGTGGGGGCGGCTGCACGAGCACGGTGCTCAGGGCGCATCTATTTAATGCAACAACGTGCAGAGGGGTCCCACCCACGTCTCCCAACACAGGAAAGCCCCACTTTTAACTGTAAAAACCAAGCAGTGGACCAAGATGTACAGGGTCCCATTCATGCAAAAGCTACAGGGAGAGCCACACATGTGATAAATATTTATCACGTGCCAGGTCCCAGGCCGGGCTGGGGACAGTGGTGCTCGAGACAAGTCTGTGTCTGCGAGCATGAACTTCTTCGGGAGCCAGTGCAGAGAACTGGGTCTGGAAAGACATGTGCCAAGAGCAAGCTGGAGCGGCCGGTGGGCTCGGGGAGGCCACAGGGTGGCTGGGAGGTGGAAGGGGCCCTTTCACTCTTTATGCTACACGCTGTACCCCCTCAGGTCTTCCAGTGTGAATGGGCTTCCGTATCACGTGTGACATGAAGTCTCGGACTCGGTGGCAGGACCCCCGCCTGACTGGGCCCAGGACAGGTGCCCACTCTGTGGGTGAGCAAGGGGCCGAGAGGACATGACGAATGGGCCGATTTTCCAACCACCGCCAAGGTTTCCTCTTTGCCCTGTTTCCAGGCCCTTTGGAAAGGGCAGGTGTGCAGGGCACAGACTTGAGCAGCCCATCGGTCTACGCTGGAGTTGTGGGTACGCTCGGAAGCCCGGGGCTGTGCAACAGAGGGCAAAGGAACCCTTGGGAACGCTAAGCAGGGGATCACTGCAGACCAGGTTTTCTGGGCCCATCCTCCTCCCCATCAGGGCCCTCACCTACCCCCTAGCCGAAAGGAGGTGGCTGGTTCTGCCAGGTCCTAGCTATGTATGCGTCCTTATGCCGATGGGAGCCTCAGTCCTCAAAGACGTAAAAGAAAGCTGTCACCTGCTTCAAAGACACAGGAAGATTCCCCAAGAATGCCCCCACCCCCACCTCAGTGAACCCATGTGTAAAGGGCACCAATGAATTGAGGTATGTCCTCTGGCGCCTGAGAACTTTGCACCAAACGCAACCCTGCAAGTTTAGCTGCATTTTAATCACCTACCCTTAGTGACTGGGATACATAATTTGTATATATTCTCTGCCTCCTCGGAAGAATGGTTGATGAGGCAGGAGTAGAACTTTCTTCCCTAGGGCCCAAGGAATCTGAGATTGAATCTTATTAAACCCAGCCCTCTAAACTGATGCTCAATCAAGCAGAATCTGTCCACATTTAGTATCTACAGGTAGATGTTACACACACACACACACACACACACACACACAAATAACTTAGATTCATTTGGTAAACTGAAAACGACAGTATTGAACATCAGATGTGGTTTTACAAAATGCCTTGCCCTCCCACTGTCCTAGGATGAAAATCACAGCCCGCCTCCTACGGAGGGAAAGGCTTTTCCTGGATGCTCAGAAGGACCAGTCAGGGGCTCTGCAGGCAGGCGGGGTCCCCGCGGTGATTAACAAGTACATAGTGTATACAGACCACGGGGACGGGAAATGGTTTTTGAAGGCATTCATGTGAATGCTTACTTATATTTTAGTCATTCCATATTTACCTTCATGTGTAGTGAGAAAAATAGACACTTAGCTTATGGATCCCAAGATTTCATGGGTTTGGTTAGGATTAGCTTAACCTACCCCCAGCTGGCCCTGAGAGGGAGAAACCGGAGAGACAAAGAAAAATAGTCAATAAATGATAGTACAGTTGATTCTTTGAACAAGGTGTGGTACCCAGATGCCTCCCACATGGGGAGTCCTAGTATCTCGCCACAGAAATGTCTCCGCCGAGTGGAGGTGGCCGTGGATTGAATGGAAGAGGTAGGATGGTGCTGATTTAAAAGATGACACCAGGCTTGGGAAAGGCGAAAACAGGGGCTCTCCCAAGCGGCGGTACAGAGTGACCCAGCGGCCTTGCCATCTGACCTCGGCACGTCTTGGCTACATCTTCAATAGGGAAATCAGTTCCCCAGGACTTAACCCAGCAAAGCACTCTGGGAAGACAGCATGGGAAGCCTCTCACCGAACGCTCACAATGGCACCTCGCAAGGGGGAAAACAGTGACTACCCCCGTGGTACGAGTGAGGTCAAGTAACCTGCTGCGGGCACAGGGATAGGAAGAGAGCCGGGTGGGGCTGGCTGGTGCTCCGAACCATGACACCTACGGCCCCCACCTCCCGGGCCAGGGCGTGGGCCTGGTGCCCCCACTTGTGCCTTGTCCTTGGCTTCAGTGCTTTCGTGCGCAGCCCTGGTCTGCATCTTCCCAGAAACCAAACCCAAGCATAATGGCGATCAAAGGGTACGCTTCCGACAAAGAGCAGCTCTGGGCTTTCCACACACAGTCTTATTTTAGCCTCGTGACATGCCTGTTGAGTGGCCCTTATTTATTATCCCCCCTACTGCATAGGGGAGGATATGCTGCTGCCTCCCTCTGCCTCCCTCTTTTCTGGCAGTGGTATTGGGACCCTGGGGTAAGCCCAGGTCAGTTCTATGGCTTCCTCTGCTGCCTGCCGGTCAGCCAGCAGCAGGGATGGTTCAGGAATATGACCACTGGCAAATTACCAGCCTCCCCCGCCTGTCCCCCTGCCTCCACGGGCCTGGTCCATTTCGGCCCAGCCCCAAATTTGCCTCATGTTTTGAAATGGGTCAAGGCCCTAATTCACTGAGGTCTTTCCTTCCCTGAGGAAAGCTCCTCAGCTTTCCTTCCTGGCTTAGCAGGGGGTGGAGGCCTGGGGGCCACTGATCCCCCAACGGTCAAAATCCAAGCGCTGACCTCAAGAGGCTCCCGGGGACGGCAGAGGGTGTGCACCTCTGAGCTTGGCTGAGACATTCACCGGGCCCAAGCAGTCGTGCCCTCCCTGCCCTCCACCCGCTCCCCCAGCCAAGAACCAGGGAGGCAGCAGGGCGGCGAGACAAACATGCCGGGGTCCTAAAGGCAGACAGATGAAGCCACTTGAGAGAAAACCGTGAAGTCGTTCTGGGGTCTGGCACCCGAGCACGGCGGAGACAGCCGAGCGCTTGTAACACACTGGGCTGACCAGCTTGAAATGCACTTGCCCACCATCTCCTCTTGACGCCCCTGATGTGTTGTGGGGCCTCAGTACCCTCGTTTTACATATGGAGAAGCAGAGGCCTGTGGAGATGAAGGGGGCAGCCGAGGCCTTGTAGGGAATGACAAAGCTGAGATGTGGCCCAAGTCCATCTGCGGTCACCAGCCCGGGGCCGCCTGGCCACCTCCGTCCCAAGGACTCCGTCTGAGGCAAGTCTCCTCTCCTTCTCTCAGAGTGTCAGCCCGTTGGTTTTTTATAAGCCACAGACGTGCCCTCTGACCATCCAATTAAGGCTTACGCCGTGAAAATGGGTCTGTCACATTCCACTCGGACAGCCAGGACAAAAGCCCCTGCCCGTGGTCCTACCGGAAACGAAGATGAGGGCCTCGCAGTCCTGTCCCAGAGTCCAGCGCTTGGGCTGGCAGAGAACGGGTGTCAGGGAGGTGCGTCTGAAGCCCTCAGACAGCGACAGACTCTGGGAAGAGGGGCTCTGGGGCTGCCTCCCCGCCCCCACCCCTGACAAAGGCACCTGCCTGTGCTCTCCACGGAAGAACTGATTTATGCACAGGGCCAGGAGAGGCCTCCCAAACCAGGGCCCACGCGGTCGTGAGTTATTCCAGCCGACGCGCAGCCATCTGGCCGCGGGCCCTTCCTGCCTTCAGAATTGATGGCGCGGTATTAATTTTCCTCGAGGTAATCACCAGCCACACAGGGGCCGCTTCTTCCCAAGGAGCACCTTCCAGGGGGGCTGCACAAGGGCGGGCGTTTCGAGGGACAGAAAGGAGCACCAGGCGGAAGGCAGTGTGATTTACTAAGGTTTTCTGACGTCCTGATTGACCTTTAGAGTTTCAGATGGCCTCTGCGCACGGTGGCGAGGACTTGCGTCACCGGGCAAGTTCTGGAGGCTCACGCTGGGCCCTCGGATCCAGTCTTGACCTCAAGTCCAACTTCCCAGTGAGAAAAGAGACCCGCTGAAGAAGAATGTCAGACGTGTGTCAGACGGCAAGTTCACAAAGGTGCCCTTGGGCCCTGGGATCACAGTGTAGTTTGGAAAACAAGGCCAATGTCCTAATTGACGGGCGCTGTTCCTGAGCCACTTTCTCATTTCCATTCATTTGTATCCAGCAAATCTCCAGCAAATAGCTGCTGCACTGTCAGCCCCAGGATTCAAGTGGGAACAGCCTGGTGCCCACGTCCATCAAATAAGCATAAGGACAGAACATCACTTAGGCTGGCCGGTGCCATGAAGAGAGTGAGATTTGGGGGTCAGAAAGGTTTTTCTGGGAGGGGAGCGGTCTGCAGGGGTCTGGAGGATGTCAGGGAGTCGGCCAAGCAAAGGGGACCACGGGGGCTGAAGAGCTCACCCCAGGGGGGCTGGCCCGTGTGAGGGTCAGCAGCAGAGGGGGGCACAGTCAAGGCAGCGAGGCTGGAGAGCAGCTGAGACTCAGACTGCACAGGCCCTGGGGAGCTCCGCAGGCAGGAGAGAGGGCTGGGATGCAGGGCTAGGGCCCAGTGTTTAGTCTGGACTTGTAGGACCACCTTCAACCAAAATGAGTGTCGGGGAACCTGGAGATGTTACTACATGTGCTGCGGAAGAAAGAGGTTTCAGGGGGAGAGCGGCTGGGCGGTACAAGGGTGGATTAGAGGTCTGGGGGCTTGCTGGGTGGGAGGCTGGGAGCTGAAGGTCAGCAGGCCTGGGGTCAGGTGCTGGTGGGACCCCTCCTGGCCGGGGGACCTGTACACATAAATCCTCAGGCAGCGCTTGACATATATGCCACCCCCACCCGCCAGGCTGGCTTTGAGTCTGCAGGACTTCTCAGAGCCTTTGACTGGGCTCTCCTGGGGGTCACTGCTATTGCAGTGGGCTGGGACCAGGAGGAAAACTTGAAGCCTTGCCGGGAGAGGAGCTGCACCTGACGGGGAGCTCCCACTTTTTCCCTAATTGGGCACAGAAGCCCTTGATGCTCAGCTGACCAGCCACTTCCCACAATTTCCAAAGCTAAAGGCAATCTCACACCCACACACAAGCTGACAGCAAAACCAGGAGACAGATTTGCCGAACAGGGAAGTGTTAAATCTTTATGTCCAGGGCGCCAGGCTGGCTCCTGCTACCCAGGACCCGGCGGTGAGGGAGTGTAGCCATAGGGGGGCGTTTCCCTTTGTTTTTATGAGAAGAGGCAATACAGCTGACTCGGCAGGGCCCCTCACCTCTGCGCCCAGGGCCCACCCGGGCACACAGTAGGGCTGTGGCAAACGGCTGCTGGTCACGTGCAGACTCATCCCCAACTCTCCGCCAACCCATCAAGTCAGGCCTTGCCAAGTCTCGCTGTCAGCCCCAAGGTTTCATCCACATGACTTCCTGTCATTGGTGTCACCCAGTCGATCATTTAGGGGGAGGGGATGGGAGATTTCAAGTATTCCCAAGAACAACATTTTCTTCACAGCAAGAAGAGAAGTGAAAGCTTGGACCTGGGTCTTGGGGATGGGGGGCCTGGACGGGGGAGTGGTGCCACCCACAAGCCCACGGTCCTGGCCCGAAGGGGTGAGCGGCTGTACGTGAGGGGGTCTGGATGTCCACAGCGCAGGTTACCGTGCTTTCCCCTTACATGTGCGCATGCGCGTGCATGTGCGCACACACAGTACCCACGGTTACTGTGGGTTTGTGTTTGAGCAAAAGCAACAAAATCGAGGGAGCCGTGTGCATAACACGCCGAACCTCAGTGCCCATACATATACTTAAGGCCTGAACCAGAATGTTTCTCCATCACGGTCAACAATGTTCTCGTTTCTTGAAACAAAACAAAACAAAACAAATTTATTTTATTTCATTTTTAAATCCAGCCACTTTAGTCGATGACTAACATTCTACAACAGACTGTTTAATGACGGGAACGATCTAATGCTTTCCTGGAGGAAGGGCCCTCTCAAAACCAAACTGGGACTTTGGATTAAAATTCCTTCTGGCTGAAGTTGGCCAAAGAGAACCCCCATTCTCAATGCTGCTGTCCTAGACTACCAGTGTGGGAGAAGAAGCCGCCAGGGCCCTGGGGGCCTGAGGACCCAAGGGAGCCGCACTGTGTGTGTGTGTGTGTGTGTGTGTGTGTGTGTGTGCACGCGCGCGCACACACGCGCGCACATGGGGGTGGAGATCTGACATTTGAGCTTTTTAGGGCAGAAAGAGAGTTTGGGGGAGAAGTGAGTCTGGTTTGTCTGGGAGAGCAGCAACCATGGGAAGAGCCTCAGCAGCAGGGACCCAGGGCAAGGACAGAGAAGACTGGTAGAAAAGGTAGGAAGTGGCTGGGGGCCCAGCGCTGGGGAGGGCGACTTGGGGAAAGTCAGCAGGCAAAGAGCAGGGACATCCTGGGGACGGTGGCAGGAAGCAGGGGGGCAGAGAGAGGAGGGTCTTAACCTGTGCCACCAAAGCAGGGCCCTGCTGGGCATGCCTCAGCGCTCAGTGGGGCCGGAAGGTCAAATGGATCTGCCAAGGACACGGCAGGGGGACAGTGCGCAATCATACAAGCCAAGAACATCCCAGGGGTAAACGTCCCGAGCCCATGCATCTGCTATTGGTTCTTGGGGACTCCTCAACTGTGGGGTGTCAGGCAGAGCTCCTACCCACCTCTCTATTCTTAGCTGCTGCCAGTTTCCACTTTCCACCTGTGGGAGGTAGCATAAGGGCCCCGAAGATGCCAGCTCTAACTCCAGGAACCAGTGAACATGCTACCTCACAATAGGATTTTCCCAGATGTGATTAAATTACAGACCTTGAGATGGGGAGGTTATCTTGATTATCTGGGTGGCTCCCATCTAATCAGGAGGTGTCCTTAAGAGTGGAAGAGGGAGGGAGAAGAGGTCGGGGTCATGAAAAATGCTTCAACTCACCACTGTTGCCTTGGAAGGGGGTAGAGGGCCATGAGCCAAATGATGCAGGCAGCCTCTAGCAGTGGGAAAAGGCAGGGAAATGAATGAATTCTTCCCTGAGCTTCCAGAAAGGAAAGCAGGTCTGCCCATATCGTGACTTTAGCCCAGTGAGACCTGTGCCGGACTTCAGGCCTATAGAAAGCACAAGATGATAAACGTGTGCTGTCTGAAGTCACTAAGTCTGTAGAAATTTGTCACAAGAACAACAGGAAACGATTACACCACCTGAGGTTCTAGACGTGGGGTACTGACCAGGGTCAGCGCAAGCACGGTTGTGTCTTCACTTCCAACACCCACCGCCTGGGATGTTCTTGCCCAGCTTGTCTGCCTGCTGAACACCCCTCAGAACAACGATCGGCCCAAAGCAGTCCCTGTCCCATGTTCCCCCGCCGGTCCTCCCCGCTGCACCTTTGACATTCCTTCCAAGCACTCCCATCCACCTGTAGATGTGGCTCCTGTTGGGACACGAGCAGTTGCCCGAAGGGAGGGCTGTGTCTGATTCTTCTCCATCCTTCTACCACCTAGCACAGGGCCCGCTCAGGAAATGATGGATGGACGGGCGAGTGGGTGAGTGGGCGAGCGAGCAGAGGACCTCAAGATCTGCTCAACTTCGCGGGTGCGTCCTGGCTCCCCCCGCCTGGGGGCGCGTCCTTGGGCAGCTTGTTCTACCTCTCTGTGCTTCCACTTCCTCCTCTGTGAGGTGGGAGAGTAACAGGACCCCGCTGGCCAGGTCGTGAGGGTTCGACGTACTAACCCACACGGAGTGCTCACTGGAGGGAGGACCGATGACCGATGAGCAGCTCTCATCACTGCTCTGGGATCCAGCAGAAGGTGCTGGGACCGGAAGGGAAAGAGGTGGGGCCAGGGGCTGGGGGACACGTCCGGGAACCGTGACAAGGCTGCCCCAATCTAGCCTCGAACCTTCCCTAGACACTGCCTGGGACTCGTGTTTCTGCCTCCAGCTTCCCCTCCAAGAGTCCAGTCATGGGGCTCAGCGGAGTGGGGGCAGCAGGGGGCACAGGAGGGAACAGAAAAAGTTGTAGATCTTCATCAGTTCTGCTGCTGGGGGGAGGGGGGCAGGGGGCGGGTACAACCTGTCATTGCAGAGAGGCCAGTTTTGTGAACAACCAGTGAAAGGGTAAAGGTTAACTGGAGTCATTTAAATGACATAAATATTTCCTGGCTTTGCAGGGCTCTGGAAAACCCCGATTGCACTTAGCAAAATGCAAAGCGTATCATCAAACTCGCAGGCCTGGGTACGGGTGATGAAAACAGTGAAGGCACGAGATAACCTGGACACACCAAAATGAAAACCAGGAAGCTGCACGGGGCTTTTCTGCACAATGATTTGGCATGGAGAGGAAAGGTCCAGCTCACCTTGAACCTGGTACAAAAAAGGGTGGCCCAAGCAGACCGAGGGAGGAAGGAAGGGGAGACGGGATGAAAACTTTTAGCTCGTCCTTAGAAGCAAATGACCCGCAAACATTCGGGAGACCTGGGAAAGGCAGGCTCAGCTCCACGGACTTCTAAGCCTCCCGGTCTCACTGTCTGCACCCGAGACGTTTTTACGATTCTGCCTGAAACAGAGCAGGCCGGTTCCCGGCCTGGCGCCGGTTTAGGGCAGCGGGAGAGCCAGGCCCGGGCCGGGGCTGCCGTGCTGCAGGCATTGCCCGCTCCGGTGCGGCCCACGTCCTCCATCAAGCAGGCCGAGCACAGCTCCGGCTCCGTGGCTGCCTGAGCGCGCGCGTAGCTGGGGGCCGCGGGGCGGGGCGTGGGGGTCCTCCCGGAGTCCCAGCCTGGAACCCGGGCCCCTCCTCCCTGCAGGCTGGAATCTGCGTTCATGCCGCACGCAGAGCTAACTGACACAAACCCAGCCGTAGGCACTCGGGGAGGGACAGAGAAAGGTCAGGCCTTAAATACTACAGGCTGTTTCCACTGAAGCGGCACACGCCCCCAGTGAGCCCGAGAGGCAGATGGGCCCCCTGCGTGAGCCCGGCTCCTCCTGCCTCTCCCCAGAGGACCCCTCCCAGTGCTCAGCAGAATTCTCCCAGAGACCCCACGCTCACAGAGCCCCAGCACAGCTAACGGTGTGCTCGAGGTGCTCGAGGACAGGCACTGTTTCAGCCCAGGAGTGAAGACCAGTTGTGTCACTCATTCAGAGACATCAGGGTTCCACAGGCCACCGAGGGGTGGAGGGGTCTGTAAGGTTGACTTGGGTGGAACGAGGTTTCCACCTCAGAAGCGGACGTCAGAACCTAGTGAGATGTGGCCGCTGCATCACACCCCCCAGCCAGCCCCCCTAGCGACAGCTGGTTGACCAGGAGGTGGGCAAGGGGAGCTCCAAGAGGGAACTGGAGTTCATGGGGAGCAGTAAAGCAGAGACTAAGTGCTAACTTCTGGAACATTCCTTGGTTTAACCCAGTGGTTCTCAACACTGGCTGCACAATGGGATCCTCTAGGGAGCACTTGGAGACGCCAGAGCCCTATCCCCAGAACAAGTGAATCAGAGCTTTGCGGGGTGGGGCCTGGGCGCGGACAGTGTTTGAAGCTTCTCAAGTCATTTTAAGGCACATTTCGGATGGAGGATCTCCACGGTCACCCTCTTTCGACAGAGGGAGCCCCAGGTCAAAAGCCACTGCCCCCCCACCCGCCCTAGGGGGTTAGGCATAAGTAAGATGCCCAGAAGCCGTTCTTGTGACACAAGACCTCACAGAAGGACAGCGCAGCAAACCGATTTTCACTCCTATTTTCAGGCAGGTCAAAATGAAATGACAATTTCAACTTTTGAACGTCGCAGGATCTGTACTACTTACTGACAGCTCTGCAGAGCAAACACCATTTGACATTCATTTGAAAAAAATAAATCACTTCAGACCACCTACTGTGCCCCACACCCCACTGCTCACCAGGAAACAGGGCAATCCTTGTCACCGCTGCTCTCAGATCTTAACGTCCTGACATCTGCTTAAATCAGAAATCCAGTGGTCAAGTGCTTCCTATGCCTTGACTTTGACCTGTGCTTAGGAATTTAGGTGATAACACTAATCTGGATGGAATGCATCTCCCCGCTGGGAGGGAGCACAAAGAAGGTGCTGGTCCCCTTTCCCTGCTTCCTGTGCTCCCCAGCAGGGACAAGGGTGAGCTGGAAGGTGAGGACTGGTGAAGGCAGAGAGGGCTTGGTGGCAGGACCACTGCTGGGGAAAGTGGCACCAGCATCCTGGCCTGGGGAGAGGACAGGTACAAGGCTGGTGACCTTTCAATGAAGATCACACTGTATGTCACTGCGTGGGTCCCCCAGAGATTTGTTTGGGGTGCTCTGCGGTTGATCAGGGATCAGGGCCAGAAGCCAGTCCTCCCCTCTGAGGCCCGAGCAGTCCTGTGTTGTCCCCGGCGGTCGGATGGGGCTGTGGAAGGGGGCATGTGGTGGGCGGGGAAACCCGCAGCTTCGGGGCGAGGAACCCTGTGTAGGCAGAGCCCCAGACAGTCTCACTGAGTGGGCTGGAGTGAGGGACGTCTTGAAACTCAACATTAATCCTCAACCCCACGCCCTCCACGAATTCCTGTTTCCTGTGGCAGCTCACTGCCCCCGCCTGTCAGCCAGATGTGGTCAAGGAGGCTGGCTTCAGCAGCACCATGAGTCTGGGGGCGCGGTGCTGCTCAGGGGCCCCTCTGAAGCCAGTGCCCAGGGTGAGGCTCTCCCGTGTTCCCATGACTGGAGTGGCGCAGGCAGGAGAGAGGGCTTGCCCTGCAGGTCACAGGCAGGACTCTGGGGGGGTTCTCCAGAAGGTTCTGGTGGCCACTTTGAAAGGATGTCCCGGGCTCTTGTTGGGGGAGAAAGGCAGTGGAGGAAGCCAGCAAACCAGAGAGAGGACAGTTTCCAGAGTCTGCACCAGGGCGGAGGCAAGGAAGGGGGAGAGTGGGGGCCAGATTCTGAATGTACCTCATGCCCAAGTGGCAAGATTTGCAGAGAGCATGGTTGTAGGGGTGAGAGAGGATGGGATGCCCCAAGGCTTTTGGCCTGAGTGACTGCACAGATGGAACTTTCCACTTCCTGACTGGGGAAGACGGTCACGTTTGAGTAGATCCACTGTTGGCCTTTGCTGGCCGGGCCCTATCAAGTCGTGGCAGGCCCCTGCCCGGCAGGCAGCGCCCCTCCCTCCTGACAGCCCCGTGAGGTGAGGTACAGACGGAGAGATCTCGGGTCAGGGGGACACACCAAGGTCACAGAGCCCGAGAGTGCTGGGGCCTCGTCAGCTCTCCTGGCTGCCTTGGAACACAGCCATATCCAAAATCAATCCGCTTCCCCATGGCTGGGCCATGCCTCCGAAGATACCGTTCCTTGAGCAAATGTAAGCCACCAGGTCCCCTCTCTGGTGAGAGGAAACAAAACTGTGGCCCCATTTTCAAACACATGGGAAGGACTGGGATTTGGGAAAAACTCTTAACTTACATTGTAAAGTGCCTTCAGTAAAAATGACGATTTTCATAGGCGAGGAAGGAAAAGGCTCAAAACCAGTCTCTTCCACTCAAACACCTCATTTCCCCAGTGCGTAGAGTGGAATTTAGAAATTCTGCTTCGTAGAGGGGAAAAAAAAAAAAAAATCCTAATTTCTGTCTTTTCCAGAAAAACTGGTTCTAGGACTACTTGAATACATAACTGACAACAGAGGGCACAGCTATTAGGTGACCTTGTGATTTCAGCAAAACGTGTCTCTCTAATGTAGCTCAATTATGATTGCAAGTTTATAAAACAGGGAAAGATTACAGGAATATACATTAAACCACATCAATGAGCGCTACTGGGAGAAAAAAAAAATTAGTCCAGCAGACAGGTACCAATGAAATAATCAATACGCAGGAAACGGCTACATCACCCTGCTTTAAGAGACCCAAATAATGCTGCAATTGGATTTACTTTAAAATTTTCCACTTGAACAAAACTGACAGCTGTATTATAATCACATTTCCAGTCACTTTATAAGATACAAATTTCATTTCTCCATATTTCTACTTCATTTCTGAAAAGGGGCCAGCAACATTATTCATCAAAAACACAGAGGAGCCGCCTAATTCATGGAGAGGGGGGATGCGCTGTTAATCCCATGTTTTCTGTGCCCTCAGAGAATCGGTGGCTGAGTTCAAACAGGCTTTTTTCTGATCGGTCTTGTTCGGGGTCCTGGTTGCAAAGAGGGGCCAGGGGAAAAAAAGCACAGCATTTCAGGGGCGCCTGGGTGGCTCAGTCGTTAAGCGTCTGCCTTCGGCTCAGGTCATGATCCCAGAGTCCTGGGATCGAGCCCCACATCGGAGCCCCATCAGCAGGCTCCGGAAGCCTGCTTCTCCCGCTACCATTCCCTCTGCTTGTGTTCCCTCTCTCGCTGTGTTTCTCTCTGTCAAATAAATAAAATCTTTAAAAAAAAAAAAAAAAACACACACACAGCATTTCAGTTCTTAGGCAAGATGATGTGGGGTAGTTCGACTGTTGAAACGAAGACCATCTCCGTGTTTAGAAAGCACCTAGGTCAGTTTAAGACTCTTGGTGTATTTCTTCAAGCAAGGGGGCGGTGGTCTGCACCAGGAACCTGATTACCCCAATATCTGGTAGTGATGAATAAGCATGGTTCTTAACTCACAATCCAACGGCCTCAAATTACTCAAGACAACATTGAGAAATGCCGCTTTCATGTTAATGAAAGTGCCTTAAACGTTTATGAATAATTAAAGGGGCTGCTAAAGTTCTAATCGGTTCAATCCGACGAGGCTTCTTCGAGTGCCTACTGTGTGCCAGATGCCGTGCGAGGCACTAGGGATGGAAAAACAGCCGTGAGTGCCCCAGCAAGATGGCTGGAGACCCCTCTGACCGCGGGGCCGGAGCGGGGTCAGGGGACGCATAGGCGGGGACGTCCACGGGCAGAGATCCTGCGTGCACTGGACCTCATTTTAGGGACAAAGAGCCCTGGGGGATGCGGGCTGAAGAGCCACGAAGCACACTGGCCTCTGGTGGCTTCGCATCAGCACCAAATGACTCTGTTCTCTGGGGCTCCGGGCCCGAGCGCTTGAACGAACTTGCCCCCAAGGAGCCAGCTGAGTCTGAATCAAGCCTCCCCTGCAGGTTTGGGTTCTTCACCAAGCGGCCAGCACCCACTTTCCTAAAAGTCATCTTTCCACGAGACTTGTCTAACTAATGATGCCTGCGTGGCCGCCTCCACTTTGCAGTGTATCTCATGGACAGAAAGAGTCATGAGGCTTTGGTTCGTCAGAACTCCTACAGAAAACCTTCTCGAGGGACAAGTCATTCCTTGCCCAGCGTGGAGTCCTGAGGATGAATGCTAATGACCGTTTTTGTGAGGAAAGCCAGCACCCACCGCGGGTGAGCCCGAGAATTTCTGAGGGAACTCTCTCTTTTATCTGCAGTCTTTTCTTTTTCTTTTTTTTTTTTTTTTTTAAAGATTTTATTTATTTGACAGAGAGAAACACAGCTAGAGAGGGAACACAAGCAGAGTGTTAGCGGAATGGTAGCGGGAGAAGCAGGCTTCCTGCCAAGCAAGGAGCCCGATGGTGGGCTCCATCCCAGGACCCTGGGATCATGACCTGAGCCGAAGGCAGACGCCTAACGACTGAGCCACCCAGGCGCCCCTGGGGAGCAGTCTTGACGGAAGCACTATCATCCCCACTTTACTAAGAGGAAGAATGGCTCAGTGAGGTTAACTGGTTGGCGCAAGGTCACACAACTGGGATTCAACTCTGTTTTTTTCCTGAATCCAAGGCCCGATCCCTCAATACTACACTCCTTGAATTATATGCTGGGTTTTCAAAGACTCCATTTCTCTCTTGCCACTTCCTTAAGCTTTTATTTTGAAAAATTTCAAACTTCCGGAAAGGTTTAAAGATGAGCACGATAAACACACATATGTCCTGCACCTAGGCTCACCAACTGTTCTTACTTGGCTGCCTTTGCTTCCTCTCTCACTACAGCCACACACTCCCATTTTTATTTTGTGAATCGTTCCAGAGCCGCAGGCAGCATGACAACACTCCTCAACACTGCAGTCTGTACGTCCTAAAAACAAAGACATTCTCCCACAGGATCACAGTGCCGTTATCGCACTCCGAGATGCAGTAATGACCTCAAATGCTATGATCCAATCACAAACTACATGCAAATTCTCTGTCTTCATAAAAAAAAAAAAAAAGCCCTTTAAAGCTACTCCTTCCTCTCTGTCCAAGATCCAATCCAAGTGGGACAGTTGTCACGTCTCCTCTGTTGCAATCATCTAGAACGATAATCCAGAACTGGCCCTCTCCCCCTGCGTTTTTTCATCTTCCGGGACATTCACATTTTTGAAAAGCACAAGTCAGTCGTCTTTTAGAGTCTCCCACATTCTGGATCTGTCTTTTGCAGGTTTATTATTTATGAGATTTTCTCATAAATAATATTTTTTTGCCAGGATGAGGCATATGACAACGACCAGGTCATCAACAAAATAAGGCAACATCGAGAATTTTCCAGAACAGACAGATGGGACCACAAAACTATCATTGGCCTCACAAGAGAAGCAAATCAATGAGCTCCCATTTTCATGGCTTACAATCAAGCCACGTAACTTGCTTGGGGAGCTGGCAAGCAGTATCTGAGCAGTCAGGGGAATTAGCTAGGAACTTCCACATGGCCTACACGCTCTTGCCTGTCAGGACACGGGGACGAAGCACACAGAGTGCCAGGAACTGGGGAAACGGGGAACCCTGCCAGGTCACTCACGACATCCACATTCATATCCATCCACAAGCAAAAAGATAAGAAAGAGGGGGGACTTGGCCCAAATTCAAACATGGACGCAGTACTGGTAGCGTATGATTGTCACACTTGTAAGTGCCCACAGCTGCACTTGTTCCGGGGGAAATGAGTGGTTTGCAGGTGGGGGGGCATAGCCAAAGCAAAGGCCATGGGGTGGGAATGTGCCCGGTGTGTCCAAAGAAAAGCAAGAAAGCAGAGAGAGCCAGGTGGTGCTGGGTAACACTCAGCCTCTCAGTCGCTATACAGTCAGAGAGGGAAGGAGGCCGCTGTGAGCAAAGAGAGGACACGACCTGACTTGGGTTTTGCTGGACGCTGTGTTGAGAATAAACTGGAGGGGACAAGGCAGAAGCAAGTGACTGGCTAACGAGGCTGGCTACTACAACAATGTGAGTGACAGAAGATGGCCGGGCAAACCAAGGGCCAGGGGTGGAGTGAAGAGAGGTGGTCAGATCTGGACACTGCTGGACAGAGCGGCCCAAGAGGTGTGCTGACGGACTTGGAAGCCAGCGGGAGAGAAAGAGGAGAGTCGAGGATGAGCCCAAGGTCTTGGGGCCTGCATGGGGCTGCCACTGACCGGGAGACGGGCAGGCTGCAGGGCGCAGGTCTGTGAGGGAGCTCGAGTTCCACTGTGTTGGCGGGAAGCAGGAGGTGCTGAGCAGGCGGCTCAGTGGGGGCCCGTGGCTGGAGGCAGAGTGAGCTGGTGTGACGGGCGCCTGCCCCAGGGAAGACGCAGCCCACTGCTGCTTGTCGGGATGTAGGCCCCAAGGAACCAGACCATTTCGGATTCAAGGTGAGAGTTAACTGCATTTGTGTGATAAGACGTCTTGATTTTAAAACGTTGGCAACTCACGTAAGATGGCAAATATTCTGCCAGACACCAAAGGACATCTGTGGGCCTAACTGGGGGCTAGCAGTCTGCAACCTCTCTACAGCGCTCTTGCCCTGCCTTACAATAATCCAGCCAAGGTCAGCAGGGCTACTCCCATTTTATCAATGAGGGTACTGAGGCTTGAGATGTGCATCAATCTGTCCCAAGTCGCACGGCGAGGAAGAGGCAGAGCTGGGATCCAGAGGCCAGGCCCGTCCCCTCCGGAGTCTGTAATATTCTGGGACCCGGGGCTTCCTCCATAGCCTCGCTACCTTCTTAAACAGGGAGGCCCTGCGCTAGAAACAGCAGGGGACTGCGGAGGAATGTCCACGGCAGCCCGCTTGGCCAGGAGATGAGGACAAGTGAAATAGAATTACTGCTGTTAATAATTAGCTTCGAAGGCTCCCTGGGTTGGGCTCCAGAGAATACGCTGGATCCAACAGGATGGATCTCCAAGCAATAAACAGCCCACGTGCCTGGGCCATAAAGCAGAATGCAAGTGTGCTTGAAACCCATTCGCTGGGGCAAACTGGGTGGACAAGAAGCTGGTGGGCACTGCCTTTCAGACAACACTCCGGCAGGATCAGTCCCACAGGCCTGGCCTCTCAACAGGGCTCCCTGCTGGAATGTTGCCCCTGACCTCATAAATCTATCCTCACACTGAGGCCAGGGAGGCCCCTGCGGAGATACACACATAGATCGTCTCACTGGGTGAAAAACACTTGTCACTGTTCTTAGGAAAAAGCCCCAGGTCCCTGATCCAACTACAAGGGCTACACATACAGGGCCCTGGGGCAATCTCAGTGTCACCTCACCACTCTGCCTTTCCTGGCCACACTGCTGCTTCTCATCTTCCTTAACTCCCCATCGTCCCCAGGGCCTTAGCTTCCACCATACCCCGGGATGCCGGCGCCTGTCCCTACCTCCAGCCCTCAGATGGGTGCTTGTTCCCCAGAAGCCTCCCTGACCTCCAAGCATGTCAACCCCTGTTACCTGAACTCCTTGGTAGGGTGGCCGGCCTGCCTTTGCTCTACGTGACAATGTCATCAGTGTTCACTTCCCCCACAAGACTGAGCTCAAAAAAGACAAAAACACTTCTGCTCCTGAGATTGGTCTGCACTTGAATTATTTGAGGAACAGACCCCATTAAAGCCCAGGACACAGGGGCGCATAGGTGGCTCAGTGAGTTAAAGCCTCTGCCTTCGGCTCAGGTCATGGTCTCAGGGTCCTGGGATCCAGCCTCGCATCAGGCTCTTTGCTTGGCGGGGAGCCTGCTTCCCCTCCTCTCTCTGCCTGCCTCTCTGCCTGCTCGTGATCTCTCTCTCTCTGTCAAATAAATAAAATCTTAAAAAAAAAAAAAAAAAAAAGCCCAGGACGTAGAGGCCTATTTCTTGGAAAATCTGTCCGTTGTTCAGAAGTGATGCCCTTCCTACTTATCTGGGATTAACAATGCCCTTTCTTTTATGAAATGATAGTTCATAAATGCTTAAAAAAAGAAAAAAGACTTGGTAACACAAAAAGTTGGCAATTCTGTCCCCAGAGGTTGTGTGGGATTTTATTTTCCCCGGGCTGTGCAGTCCCGCGGTCAAGGAACTACAGGGAAGCACTGCTCTCTCCTACATGGATGCTCTCCAGGCCCCCTAACAAGGGCGCACGCCTAGGTGAGAAGGCGGACCCAGAGTGCAGAGATCCGCTCATGTGCCCGCACTTCTCTGGAGGCTCGGGATCCCCCCACAGACTGCGGACTCGTGGGACAAACTGCCGTCTGTTGTACCACAGCACAAGGGGAGATGCCAAGAGCTGTGCAGTGGTCACCGGAGACGGCTCAGCCAATGGAATGTCATCAAACACGGGAACTCTGAAATTCATGAAAGTACCCGGAAAACCACTTCCGAGGAGAGTGTGGAGGGGGTCCGACCCTTGCCTCGGACATCCCGGCTGGGCGGCCTCCCAGCACCTCTTCTCTGCCCACCCAACTAACCTTCATCGCCTGTTTGGAACCAGCCCCTCCTCCAGGGCTGGCCCCTTGGCTTACGAAATCACTGTCCCCTGACTCCTTGCTGACCACACTGCCCCCCAGGCTCAGAACCCAGAGTCCAGCTGGATCTCCAGCATCACCAGAAAATGCCGTCCCCAGACTGTGCTCCCATCCCTCTTTCCCCACTGTTCTTGGCCCCCCGAACCCCGCTGGGCCTCCTAAAGGGCCTCCCGGCAACCACACCAGGCACTGTTCCAGGCACTTCACATATGTTACCTCATTGACTCCCATTACACAGATGAGAAAACTAAGGCACCAAAACATTAAGGTACTTGTCAAAGGCCATACGCCGGCAAGTTACAAGGGCAAAGCTGGGATTTCACACCAAGCAGTCTGGCTCCCAAGCCCATGTTCATCACCACCTCCCGGGTGGCCTCCCTAGCCCCTCGAACTGGCTCATGGGCCTCTGCTGGGGCCGTGGGACCTGGCCGTTCCAGTACACTTTCAGGACCCATGTCTCTGGGAACCCTCAGATGGCTTCCCACTGCCCTGGACCTGAGATCTGGTTCACCTAAGCCCCTCTCGCCCCAACTCCTCACCTGCCGGCCGCACCCAGCTCTCAGGCCATGCTCTCTCCCACCTCCCCACCTCACCTCTGCCATCCCCTCTAACTGGTGGGCCTCAGTTTTGCACTTCCTCAGAATCTTCTGGTCCCTCCCTGCATGGCACCTAACCAGAGAAGCCTTCTCTAACCAGTGTAGGAGGCCTTTGTCCCAGTTATTTGCAAACACAGACTCCGTCCGTCACCTCCACAGACCATCTCAAACAACCCGTGGGTACCTGTTGGCGGTCCTCCCATCACCCCCACCCGAAACCGGAAGCACCGTGGAGTGGAGACCAAGTGTGCCGCTAGTTCCCTATCACACCCCAGCTCCCAGCACCGTGCCTGGCACACAGCAGGTGCTCAACACGTAGCTGAATGAGCAGACGGGTTTTGCTGAATGGTTCTCATGAATGGATTTAGAAAATCTGAATACAAGATGAGGTGTGGGAAGCACACGGTGTGGGTACAACATGAACACGTGCAAGAGGCTGGGAAGAGATTCAGAAGTTTCCTGAGCATGCCTGGTATCTACTTAGGATATTTAGACGATGGGGGAACTCCTCTTGGCTGTGATCGGCCATATTTCCTAGAAGCAGGCAAGACTCTTTCAAAGGCTCTGACGCCAATCTGGGCAGCAACCTGGCTTCTCCTCATAGCCTGCTTGTCCCCAGGGCACTCCCAGGGACTGTCGGTCAGTAGCGCCCTGCCTGGATGGGACGCCTCCCTTCGTCTGGGCCCAAGCAGCCCTGCAGTCTTCTTACCCCTCAAAACAGTGCCATCACACAAGTGACGAACTGGTATGTCAGGATACGCTCCTGCAAACGTTAGAGCAGAAGACACCGGCCCCCTGGAGCCCTGCAGTTCCGGTTGGACATCGCTGATCCAGCAGGTGCACAGGGGCAACGGCCGGCTCTCACCCCCAAGCACGTGCTACGAGCCAAGAGATCACCACCATGATCTCGTTTGATTTCCAACGACTCTCCCTGCACGTCTTTGAGAACCATTCCAAAGGCCAGGCCACTGAGTCTCAGGAACACGAAGGCCCCGAGCAGGGTCACAAGGCCCACGACCTCCAGCTACACCAGGGGTGGCCAAGGCGGATGCCAGTGCGGCCGGCCAGCCCTCCTTCCTGTCCCGGCTCCACCCAGAGCTGCAGCCGGGCCGGGGAAGCGCACGATCCCGAAGGGCGGGGACCCGTTCAATGACTAAAAGCAGCCCCAAGTCCTTCTCTGTGACAGAGTATTTATAGACGCAGCGACATGATGTCTTCCATTGGCTTTCCTACACTCGGGGAGGGCGCGGGGGGGGGGGGGGGGTGCGTACTTTGAAAAGAGAAATGGCGGAGCAGATGGAATGACACGGAGCCCAAGAGTAATAACCCTTGAAGCCAAAGGCGGGGTATGTGGAGATTCACGGTGCCATTCTCTCTAAAAGTCTCATCTATTTTATCCCGTCAAGCGAGCCTTCCCTCCCCATCCCCCTTCCCCACGGCTGCCAGTCCCTGACCTGGGCCCCACGCCACGCTCCTCTCCAGTGAAAACGAAACATGCTCGAGCACAGTCACCTGCCTCCTTCTGGGGCAGTGGGGGGCGGTGGCCTCCACCACACTCCTGGTCCAGGGCCGCCCTGTCCTAGCGCACCAGGCTCGCCTGCCCAGAGGCCCACGGCTGGTCAGCAGACCCGTGACGTGGCTTCTGTGTACTCTTACGCCGTCGTTTCTTATCAGAGGGAGACACGCTCAGTAAACACACTTTAGGTCACCTCTTCCGGCGCTGCGGAGCCGGCGTGCCTTTGAGCCTGTCCGCCCGGATCACATCACCTTCCACAAAGTGGACCAGCCCCCAGCACTTCTCCCTGAGTCAGCGCTCTTCGAATCACGGCGCTCCCGAGGAGCAGGCCCAGCTTCCAATCATTCGGCAAATATGAATGCCTTTGCCTACATTACGACGTTGCTGATATTTTATAGATGTGGAGGGCATTTTGTGACATGCGAAGCATAGCGATTTTTCCTCACTGGAAGGTCAGACACTGCCGCATTTAAGAACAATCACTGGGGGAAACACAAAGGAAAAACCACACAAAGTCCAACAACAACACGTGCTATCTCATTCTAGTACCATGTGCTCATAAAATCCATAATTCCCAGTACTTTCTGGATGGCACTCTCTTAAGCAAAGACATAATTTGTGACCAGGCTGGGTAAAGACAGCCGGCCATTACTTTCTTAATGGCCAACTACCCAAAAAGGCTCAGTTAAGTGATCTCAACTAGCAATCTAATCAATTAAAATTGATAAGTGAAATACTTTTAACCTTTATTTCAGCAGGCCATTCCTGGGGGCGGGGGTGGGGTGCGGCGGCAAGGAAGGAATGTGAATTCCCAGCATAAAATTTAATTCCATTTCACGGATGCAAACGTTCTTGCTACCCTGATGGAGTGGTCCCTTTGAAAGCAAGTTGTTCTCCTCTTCCCTTGAATCAAATCAGAGAAAGACTGGTTTATGGTTCTCTGCAGCCAACTCAATCAATTTAAACCCTTAGAGAAATCCCTACGGCAATTTCTCAAGGAGGAAAAGACCAAAGGAGATGAGCACGGAGCAGCACAAAGGGGACTTAGCTTCCTTGTTCTTCCAAGAGAGAGAAGAAGAAAAGAGAATAAGAAGAGGGCAAGAAGAAGTTAGAGGCGGCTGGGTGGCTCAGCTGGTTAAGCGTCCAACTCTTGGTTTTGGCTTAAGTCTTGATTTCAGGGTCGTGAGATCGAGCCCCAAGGCAGGCTCTGGGCCCAGCAGCGTATCTGCTTGAGATTCTCTTTCTCTCCCTCTGCCTCAATCTCTCAAATAAATAAATAAACCTTAAAAAAAAAAAAAAAGACATGCGGGTAAAACCCATAATAATCATGGAGAATCTTCTATTCGGGCAGAGTACTCTCCTCTTTACATCCATCATCTCATTTAATTAGCAGGTAACACAGACTACAGTTTCTTGAGCACAGTCAGATGCTAGACACTACGCTCCTCCATATAATATTTCCTATTATATTCCACTCAAGTCTCAAAACAAGCCCATCACATAAGGAAGCTCATCCCCATTTTCCAGGTGAGGAAATAGAGGTTGTACGGGTTTCAATCATTTGTTGTGACTACACAACAGGACAGGGCATGGGGCTCACATGCCAACCCTCAGTGGTCTATATCATGATCACTGGTCGCATAACTTAACACTTTGGTCCAAACTCATCCAACGGTACACTAAAACTTGGTGAATTTTACCGGATGTAAACCGTATTTCACTCAAGTTCAGTTAAAACAGCGGGGACCCCGTCCCTACCGTACACCACCAAGAGTGGCCGTCTGCCGCTCCTGCCTGCTCAGCTTCCATCTCTTTGTGCGGTTCCTTTGAGGGCAACCTCCCTCCCCCGTCTCGGGTGATGGGGTTGAAAAGAAATGGACCCCACTTCCCAGCCTGGGGTTCACCACTTGAGCCCAGCCTTGCCCAGGGATGAATCACATTCCTCTGACAAAGACTGGTTCAGGGATGGCCCACTGACCCAAGCCAGGCCAGAGAGCCTTGCTGCGGACTTCCACAGAAGTTATAGGAAAAGGAAGCTCTGTTTCTGTCAGGTCTGCTTAGCTGGTTCAGCAGGATTTGGAGCTGCAGATGGCCACCGTACTGCTACCTGGGAGACCCCTCACGATGATGAAGTCAGAGCGAAGGGAAGCCGAGCTGAGACAGGGCGGCAGCTTCCTGAGGACACTGCTAGAGTCCCTAGATCCAGCTATGAAGGCAGATGTACTCCCAGACTTTCCAGTGACACCAGTCAACTCCCCTTTCTGTTTCCTTAAGCCAACCCACATTGGGATTTCTGTCCCTTATAACCAAAGAATCCTATCATATCACAATGCCTTTACGAAACAGAACGCCACCTTGACCATCCATGTGCACGTGCCCTACAGCCAACAGAGGGAAGAGAGAGCAATATGCAATGGGAGGAGGATTGCAGGAGCTCAACCGGGCTTTATGTCCACTGGCACCTTTAATCACAGCCTCATGCCCCATGCTGCCACAGAGAGTGTGAGGCACTGTGTGGTTAGGGAGGGAGCCCACGACTGCAGGCTGAGCACATGGTTCTCTGGCCTCCCTGCCTCTGCCTCACTTATAGGCTGGTGATTTGCACTTTTGCAAGTTTTCCCCTTTTTCACAGCACGGACCTTGCATCATTGGAATCCTACAGAGGCCCCTTAATACACAAACCAATCATGCTCTGCTTACGTGGAGGGCAGGGACACTGGAGTTGGAGACACCCCTCACCCTGCACAGCTCCACCTGGGCTCGGAAAGCAGAGCCCACAGACGGACTCCCAAGGGCCCAGGGGCCCTGCATCCAGGGCCCCTTCTTTGAGTCTGGCAGGACACACACAGTATGTTTGCTTTTGGTGACAGATCAACTGTGGTGGCAAACGCGGGTCGCACCCCGACCCTCCCTGTGACACTGGAGCCGGCGTGGCAGCGAACGCACCCCTCCCAGCCCCGGCCCCTCCACCCCATCCCCCTCGCCAAGACTCACTCAGATCTAGCACGTCATCCGTTTTGATCAGGTCCTCCTCCCGCGTCAGGGGCAACTGGGTCTCGGGCTCCCCGCGCAGCTGCAGCGACAAGGATCGGAGCATGAAGAACACCCGGATGGCCTGCACACAGTTTAGGAGCAGAGGGGAACAAGACCAGTTATTCCGGTGAAGCGCTCCATGTGCAGAAATCACACAGTGACTCTTGATTTAAACAAACAAAACCAAACAAAGTCCACTTGTCCCTGTATCATGACCCTGGTGTCTGCACAGCAAGGTAAATAAATAAATAAATAATCAAAAGGTGCAGGTGGTTTTTAGTTCTGCACAGGTGTGGGCCACTTTACCTCAACCAAGCACCTGTCCTTTTGCCAGGAGCTCTCCCCTAGCCGTGTGATTTTCATGATGCCCCTGCTTACCAGGCTGCCCCATTTTGCAGACAATGCACTGGGACCCCAGGAGGCACAGTGAACTGCCCCAGGTCACACCTCTGGGGGGAGGGAGTTTGAACGAGCCCTCTTCCAAGTACACCAGCACAAAATATGGAAATTTAAATCACAAGTACTCGTGTTCCAATGTCCCGCCTAGTGAAAGTGGGGGCAGGGAAGGCAGAAGAGGGTAAAATGCTCCTAGGATTTGGAGCCCGCCCGATTCCATGAAAATCCTGCCCTTGCCCTTCCCTGGGTGAGCGCGTTCCCAGCAGAGTCTCAGCCCCTGGGCCTTAATGCCGGGGGGTAGGCTGTGGATGGGCCAGCAGCCCCGGCACCTGGCCGGGGTGCCGTGACATCAGTGCCCTAGGTGCCCTCAGACTGACGCAGCCAGCTTTCTGGAGACAGAGGCAGCTCCAATGGCACAGGGATTCCTGGCCTGTGTGGAAGGCCTGTGGAAGGAGTGCCTGGATGGGATCCAGTATGGCCATCAGACAGTCCCAGAGAGTTGGAAAAAAGCAGAATGCCCAGGCCCAGGCCCAGACCCAAAGAAGTTGGTGTAGAAAGCAACTTTTACCCCAGACCCAGCCTGCCTGGAGAGCACCACACCCCGGGGTCCTAGACTGGGGCTGAGTTGCCCACCGATGGCAGGCCAGGAAGCGGAGGCGCAGCCCATCAGAGAGGCCGCCTCCATGCCACTTGCCCTGACGGGCCTACCTGTGGCACGAGCCTAAGGGGAGCAGCCCAGGAGTCAGCCATGTGAGGTCTGTGTTGGACTCACCGGGCAAGGCCCCTGACCTCCATGAGCTTCGATTTCTGCATCTGTGAAATGGGGGCGGCAGTCCCTGCCCCGCAGGGCTGCTAGGAGGCTCCAAGACAATGCTGGGGGAAGCGGGGAGCAGCCGGCACGTGTCCCATAATACGGCAGTCATCCTTTCCTCCGGCCTCTCGACGGCTGGGCACGGGGGAGGGCATGGGGACAAACCACTGTCGCCACTGGTGAGCCACACAACGATGAATTCCAGCCCACTTCTGGTCTTCTTGTTTACAGCTCTGAGGCTACAGGCCTGTTGCACTGAGAAGGGAGGCTGCCCTTCCTAAGACAAGGTGCCTCCCCAAACAAAGCGGGGGCAGGGCTTGCACGGGCTCCTGCTGACCCAGGCGACAAGGACGCCCACTGGCACATTTAAACCCGAATCCGGTCTTGGCCTGGAACTGGCAGGAGACCTAAGCCACTCTCCTAATGGACAAAACTAGAAGGACACAATCGTACCTCCTGCATGTATCCTGAGGTTCCCCTCTGTCTACCAGAAGCGCCGGGGAAAGACAAGCCTTTGGAGCATAACGATGCGGAGGGTAGGGGTGGGGGCATTAACACTGATCTGATTGTCCTTATCAGGTTTTTACAGTACAGCCTTCCCAAGACATCTGCAACAATCAGAAGGAAAAGAAGTGCCGTTTCATCTTCTAAAAATCAAAACAGCTTCTATTTATTACACGCCCAGCGTGCGCCAGGCATCGTGAGCACCTTACTGCAATGTGAAGCTGTTACGTGGTAGGAAACGGAGTCGAGAGGGGCCGAGCGATCCAAGTTCACGCGGCTGGGCTGCCTGAGCTGGGCTTGGAAGCAGCGATGTCTGACGCTTGTGTCACTTAACCAAGCACACGAGGACCCTTCCCACGCCTGCGCCAGCCCGAGTACAGGAAGCCTGAGGTGCAGGGGGCCACTTGAGCTCTCAAGGAAGGGGTCATGCCTCAGATGCGAGGAGAAAGCCCCACTGGTCAGGTCCAAGTGGAGGGAATGCATTTTGGTGTCAAAAACCCATTCCTCTCAAAGGTTCTAAAGGCAAAGCGGGACCCTTGCTGGGGGTTGAGGAAAGAGAAACATGTGTGGCTTTCTACAGACCATCACTCTGAGGACCAGAAACCTTCCAAAAGAAAAGGAGTTCAGAATTTGGCTCCCAGTTTAGACCTTTTGGGTGAAACATTGCTTTTGTTCTGGAAGCCACACATGGAAGATATTTCCAGAAATACAAAAAATAATAATACAATAATAAAAATATAAAGAATATGGAAGACGCTGACCAGCCCCACAACTTTGAGAATTCACTAAAGGGAGGTAAAATACCAGGAAGAGGGTCCTCGAATCCATCCCACAGCCCCCTAAACAATAAGCACCCCCAACCCTGCTTACCCCAGGCCTGTATTGGCAGGGCTGGACCGTGTCACCTCCCTGAAGCCTTGTAACAACCCTATGTGGTTCCCATTTTACAGACTGGAAACCGAAGCCGGGGGATGCGAGGCAGCCGGCCCACGGTGACTCAGCTAATAACCGGACTCCAAAGTCTGTGTTCTTCCAGCCATATGCCTTTGGCATATGCACTACCTTCAAAAGATTTAAGGCTTGGGACCCAGGCTTTTATTGAGTGCTTCTCCTTACTTTGGCAAATAAACATGCACTTTAAAAAGTATTAAAATGGAAGGAGGAATTATTGTTCTTTCTGATGCTTCCACAGAATGCCAGGAAGACAGACTCTGGATGCACACATTAGTTTTGGAAAGGGGTGACGGCTGAGCGTGCTTGAATATAAAGAAGAGGCTTGCCCCGTGTGCTCCAAGGCACCTGGGAGCAAGCTCTGCAGCAGGGTCGTGAGGAAGGAGCCCACTAGGTGGGGCAGGATGGCTTTGGGGTCAGACAGACCTCGGCAGGTAAGGTCTGTCTGCATCCGGGCTTGAGTTCTGGGAATGGGGTACCCACCGGCCCTGATCTCGGGGCTCCACCAGAGGTGCACCCACCGAACCCTGGGGCAGCCCTGGATTGAGCGCTCAGGTCGAGCCCTCTCTCTGCTTCCCTTGTTGCCTTTACAAGCCATGGAGTTTGGACAGCCGTCCCCCAGATGAGGAGCCCACCAGGCCGTGGAAGTGGCTATGAAAAACCAGTCACTCCTAAGAGGGTGCCAAGCAGGGTCACAGGGCCCAGGCCGCTGTGAAAGCCCCTTGGCAAAATGGAGAGCGTCACACAGAAAATGTTTGTGCCCCCAAACCAGAAATTCTACTTTGGGGAAGGTCTCCAAAAGAAATAAGCCAAAAGAAAGAAACCCTGTATCCGTGAAGCTGCTCATGACAGTTTAGTTGAAAATGATGTAATACTGGAAGCAACAAGAATGTCTAGCAGTAGGAAAATGCCTGAGTAAGTCACGGCAGAAGTCGCCAGATAACCTCTCTTGCACCAGTAAGAAATGGGACTTAAGACTGCACCCCAGCACGGAAAGTTTCTCGCTGTACAAGGGAGAGAGGAAAGGAAGAGGCTGGAAGGAAGATCACAATGCAATCTTCCTGCCACCACGGGAAGACGTGACTGAACAAAGACAGGGAGGAGACCCGAAAAGTGACGAGGCCTTGTTTGTTTAGGGCGATGAAATCATGGGAAATTCTTTCCTTCTACTTTTGAAACCCTACGAGATACTCTTTAATGTGTAATACACAGCCAAAGAATAAAGAAAAATATCCTATTTCCTAGCGGGCAATAGCGATCAACATAAAAGCAGTTTGTGGTTTTACGTGGGAACAAAGAACAGAAGTCAGGGAAGAATAAAATTTCACGTGACTCTATTTCATAATGGCTTCCAAGATTACCAGTGGCTTACAGGCAGATTTTGAGACTCTCGAGCGATTCCTCTCCCTCACTCTCTTCTCTATCCTGAAACTTCAGCAGATGGCTAAAACTCTTTCTTTCCCTCCTGGGATGCTAGACCGCTCCACCCCTCTTCAGCCAACATTTCCTGAGCTCTTCCTGCCTCCTGGGCACCTTGCAGTCCCTCTACTTTGGGCAGGAGCCGAGAGACCAGACACATGAGGACCTGAGGCTCAGAGAAGGTAAGCAACTTGCTCAATGCCACATAGTTGGAGCTGGCATTGAACCTTGGTTGGGCCCACGAGCCTGGGTTCTTTCCGAACTGCTTCTCTCAGCTGCCCCTGCGATCGGTCCAGCCACATCCCCATTTCAGATCCTAGCAATTTCCATGACCTTCAATTCAACGTCAAGTCCCCTTAGCAGCTGGCATGGCTCAGTGGCACTCTTGCCCTTTAGGCCTTATATTACTTGTTCGAGGTCTAGTCTTGCATTTTGCACAGTGCGTGGCTCCTGGAAAAATGCTCAACAAATAATGTCAAATGAAAGAATAAAGAGCATAAATTGCAAAATGCAAGAGGGACACCATGACTTCCAGTGCCAATGCCTCCCTGTGGCCTGCAAGGCCTGGCTGTCCTCTTGTCCTGTCCCCTCCACTCACTCATCACCCTGCTCCTTGAACATTCTACACTCTTCCGCATCTCAGGGACTCTGCACTCACTGTCCTCTCGGCCCTGTTCATTTCTGCACCCTCGGGCCCAGCATCCAGCATCCAGTAGGTATCCAGGGCTCTTTGGTGATTGTATGGAGGACAATTTTACAAGTTAGGAATGACGTGTTAGTAAGAATTATTTGAACTTCTTTAACAAATCCTTAAGGAAAATAAAAGGTGGGATTTCTGAAAAGTGCCAGCCTCCTGAAAGTTAAAAAAAAGTCTGCTTGGTGGGGGGAAAAAAAAGAAGAAGAAAACCTTTGAATCCAAAAAGATGAAATGGAATGTTCTTTGGATACAAGCAAAGAACTTGAAACAAACCACATAAGCCTTCAATTGCTTGCTAAACCATATACTTCCTTTAGCTCAAATTCAAAGCACACTGCTGTGTTCAGATGTCTGAAATGAGCACAGGAGCTAAGCTTCTGGATGATTCTAGACAGCTGCCTCGAAACAGGAACCAGACTGAGGTGAGTGGTCAAAATCCCCCTTCGGAAACTAAGGGAACTTCTCTAAGGTAGATGGCTTCACTCTGAGATGGTCAGTCTTCTATATTCTGCCACCTTCTCCCTGGCTCTAAACCCAGGGACCCTGAGCCTTGAGGGCTGATTGTGTAAACTCTTCGGACTGACAAAGGCTGAACAAGAGACCCCAGGGAAGCCCAGGCATCCCCAAGGGCTCTGGGTCTGTGCTTCAGGCAGCAGTTGGGCTGTGCATGCCACCTGGGGCAAGAGAGGTGGGCGGCAGGGCCCTGGGAACTTACAACCAAGTGAGAGGTCAGGGGCAAGGGGAAGAAGAGAACCCCTACCCTCGGGAACTACTGCTGGCCTTCTGTGCTCTGCCTTTCGCTGAGTCCCCACAATGATTCTGGCAAGGCAGGTAGACGCTGCTGTGAGATGGGAAAGGAATCCCAGAGCCCAGGGGACGCTTCCTCTGCCATATGCCTCAGCCCCGAATTTCTCCCATCCTCTCCCACGGATCAGCCAGCAGGGCCTGATGCCAGGACTCAGCTAACAAGACCAAGGTCCTCCATGGGCTCTAAGGCTCTAGAGACAGGCCCCCTCCAGCCTCGTCACTTCCCATAAAGCCTCCCTCACCCTGGGCTCCAGCCATGCCCCTGCCCGGGGGTGCTGGAATGAGCCACATCCGCCTGGGCCTTTGCTTCCCCTGATGCCCAACCTATCCCTCTGCTGCCCGTTCCACCTCCCTCCCCAGGTGGGATGAGGGGCCTGACTTCACGTTCCTTCAGCAACCGCCTCATCCACATGGACTGGCAACGCTCCCTTCCCTACTTTGCCCTCCACAAAGGCATATTATTTGTTCACGGTCTATTCTTGCATTTTGCACAGTGCCTGGCTCCTGGAAAAATGCTCAACAAATAACGTCAAATGAAAGAATAAAGAGCGTAAATTGCAAAATGCAAGAGGGACACCTTGACTCCTCGAGGACCGAGGCCGTGTATGTGAGGTCCCTGGTGTCCAGCACCAAGCAGGGCTACTAAATGCAATGAAGGGAGCAGTGGGAAGCAGCAGGTCAAAGCGGCTGAGGGTGTGGGCTCTGGAGGCCAAACCGCCTGCACAGAGTCCTGGGTCTGCTACTTATTAGCTGGGGGACTGCGAGCAAAGCACTTGATCGCAAAGTGCCTCAGTTTCTTCCTCTGCAAGATTGGTTCGTATGACACCGACTTCCTAGGACGGCTGTAGAATGCCAGGAGGAGGTCCAGATACAGACCTGACGTGCACGACTCACTTGATATCAAATGGGAGCTCATCTAGGTGTTGAGAAAACTGGGGGCCCGGGGACCAAACAGAAGGCAGAGGGCAACCCGGAGCAGCAGCTCTCAGCATTCACAGCCTCCCGGACCTCTGGCTCAGGGGGCAAGGCAGGCCTCGGGGACAGGACCGTCGCGCTAGCCTCGGCGGGGAACCTCTCCGAGGCCCACCAAAGCCAATGGGTGAGCACGCCCGCCAACGAAGGAGTCGCCAACACAACCCGTGTTTGTCAGAACCGGTGCTAGGGTGAAGCCGGTGCCCGTGATACCCAGTGCTAACAGTGCCACCCACAAACGTGCTCATGGGCCCAGCCACGCGGCCTGCAGGGCTGGCTGGGAGCATGAGGAAGGAGGGTGTCACTGGCTCGGAGGAGGTGGGGCCTGTGGCGAGGTCTGCGGGTTTGGTCAGACAGCACGCAATGTGCCGTGACTTAAAACACCACGGTCGGCCTTCCTCTGCAGCCCCCTCCAGCCCAGCCTCTGAGTAAAATCACCGGCCGGGTCGAGGAAGGCCACGGAATCCTCCTGTTTGAGGCCGAGCCAGCAGGTCCCTCCTGCTTCTCAAAACCCCCAAATTAACACCTCGGCCGTTCTGGTTAGACGGGGCTTGGCTGAGAAGCAGAGGGCAAGGAACTCATCTCATGTATCCATTCATGTCTCCAGGGAATGATTTTCTAGGAAGAGGTGATGGTGCCTTCTAAGAAAGAAACTGATCTTCTGCGAGAGATAAAATACCATGAACAGTCCAAAGAGACGGCTTCAGAAAAAAGGTGCTGATAAGGGCCGCGCTCTCCAGCAGGGTTCTCAGAACTCTGCTTTTCACACAGGGGAGGGGGCTAGCAAGAGTCACAGTCTCATGTGCGTGTGCCTCGTCCCCAGATCCCTCCATACCTTGCCATCGCACTATCTCCGGGGGTCTCGAGCCCCTCTGAGAGAGGACTTCACACCAAGGCCTCCCCTGCCCTGCCCGTCCCAGGCTCAGAGGCGGCCCCCCAGAGCCCGGGACTGGGGCCCTGCTCTGCACTGTCAAGGCAGCCTGCCTGGCCCTCACACAGGGGAACCTCGATCCTGCTTGAGCCAAGGGCAGCTCGCCTTGGGAAGCTGCTCTAGGTGGCAGGGCGCCGGGGGGTGTCATCTGCCCTCGGTCCCAAAGTGGTTTGGAAGGTGGGCTCTTGCCCTGGTCAGACGGCGGCCCAGGAGAGGCGGGTCCCGCCTGCGCTTACTCACCCGCCGGGTCTTCTCCACATCGCCGCACGGCAGCCGCTTCACAAAGTCGATGCCGGTCAGCGGCGTGCCCGTGGGGGGCAGGAGGATGGAGGCGTCCATCATGAGATACTCCACGTTCATGGGCTTCATCTAGAAGAGAGATAACAAAGGAGAACTCACCAAAGGGAGGAAGAGGGACGGGGCAGGTCACCCAAGCCCCTCACCTGCACCCGCGCACAGCAAGTGAGTAAAGCGAGCCTTCTTGCTGGCGTGAGGTCTCAAGGTAGCCCGGCGTGCAAGACATAAGCCTTTGTTTCCCAAGACACAGATTTTTCCTTCCCTTCAAGTGGCAGCTCAGACACTCCTGAGAAGCTGCCTCTGTGCTGCCTCTGGTGCTCTCCCACCGGCTCATTCCCCTCCACCCGGCCGGGAGCAGGGCCCTGACCGCAGCCCGCCTCCCTCTGTTTGTGCTGTCAAGGAAGACCGCAGCAGATGTAGTGATGGCAGCCCCCGGTTATCGTGGACTATGGACTGCGGGCACGCGGTGAACTGCAGGCTTTGCACGCACAATCCTACTTAATCCGCCCAAAGACTCCAGCAGGGATGTTTTCTGGTCCGCTCATGGGAAAACGGAGACTCAGCTGGCGTGCGGCAGAACTAAGACGCAGACCCTGCTCTAGACTCCTGACTCCTGCCACATGACCACCACCCGCTTCCCGCCTCACCGTCTTTACCTGGGACCATACAACAAGAGCCTTACTAAGCATCTACTAAGCGCCAGGCACTGGCAGGGCTCACCTCCTGCTGCACAGCGGTGCTGGTGCTGTTCCTTAGTACAGAGGGGGACACTGAGCTCAGAGGAAGGGTGTGTGCCCAAAGCCCCTGGGCCACACGGGAGCAGAACTGTCTGCCTGCTTCCATACCACCTCCGGGAAGCCTTCTGTGATTACTACAACATTTGGTAACAACATCTCCCCTCCTGGAAATCTGCTGCATCTGTGTGGACATGGAATGTGCCCGTGTTGTGGGACACGGACACTTCATCTCCCTGACATCATAAAGGAATGACATCTCCCAAGGTAAACTTCCTGCAGAATTAACTTTATTCCTTCAAGCATCCCGTGCTTTTTTGTGTGTCTTTTTGGTGTTTTTGTTTGTTTGTTTTTAGAAAGTGGGCTTTGACCATATCCCACTCTCTCCCCTTCCTGGAACATACCGCCGACTACACAGGGCAGTTGTGGCGAGGGCCCACCTGTCCGGGCTAGGGAGCCGAGGAGACACTTAGTGCAAGCTGCCACTCTTTTTCTTTTGGCCTCTATAAGCAGCCCACCCCCCGCAAGGCCTGGGGTCCCGCATCCCAAATCCCTTTATCCCAGGGCTGGGTGATGGAGCCCTGAGTTGCACCCCAGGGCTGCCCTTGGAATCGCCTTCCAGCAGTGCCTTCCGGCCTGCCGCCGCTCCCTAGCAGCCCCCCTCTGCTCTGCCCCACCTCTGCATTAAATAGGAGGTGACAAGAGAAGGGAACAAAGGTCTGGCTTCGTGCAGGGGTCTCCGTGAGCACCCAAGGGCCTAGCTCCACTTCATTTAGCTCAGAGGCTGCTTTCCTGCAGTCCAACCTTGAGACTGACTTTCAGATATGGGGGCTGAGGGTGTGTCCCCTATTTCTCTAGGGGGCCAGGCCCTGTGCAGACCACACAGTAAACATGGGACAGGACAAACATACACGGCCCCGGAAGCCCCTATGGCAGGAAGGAGAGGAAGCAAATATTCGTGGTGCACACACTCTCCAGGAGGCACTTGAGATCAGGCACATGGTGTGGGCCCCATCTTAAAGATGGAAAAAATGAACACTGAGAACATAAGCAACCCACAGAAGGTCACGCAGTTAGCAAGTACCAACAGCAGAGGGGCACCTGGGTGGCTCAGTCGGTTAAGTGACAGACTCTTGGTTTGGGCTCAGATCGTGATCTCAGGGCTGTGGGATCCAGCCCTGCATCAAGCCCGGCGGGGAGCCGGCTTGAGACTCCCTCTCTCTCCCTCAGCCCCTCCCTCTCCGCCCCTCCCCTGCTTGCACACAGAGTGTACACACTCTCTCTCTCTCAAATAAATACACAAATAAAATCTTTTTTTAAAAAAGGCAGAAACTGAGCAGGTGTTTAGGAGGCTGAGCTTTCCCACATCGTCAAGTGACATACGAGCCTTGTGTTTCCAACAGGAAACCAAACTGTGGAGACTACACTGCAGAAGGGGGCGTCACAGGGACAAGCATCACAGCAGCTAAGCCCCGAATCCACTCCACTCTAACTACCGATCCAAAGTGTAGAAGACTGAGACTCTCTTCCAGGGGCTGGGGAATAACGGGGAGCAGGGCCCATCGCCAGGTGGGAGGCGCCCCTGAGAGGAGGCCTTGGGGGCTACTGCGGTATTTCTGGAGGCGATCTATGCCGACTGACAATCTTCCCTGGAATAGGCTCTGCAGAGGCCTCGGAAGCGCCGAGGGCGAGGATGTGGTAAGGGCCCAGCAGACCACACTGGTGAGATGGGCTTGGGAGCCAGGAGCCACTTAGAGCAAGTCGCTTGGGTCTTCATGACACTTTAGACACTTAGGTTTCTATCAACTTCTCGAATCACTTCACTCTGATGAGCAATGTCCACGAAAAGGACATTTACCATCTCTTTACTGAGTAGCAACTAAGGGGCAGGTGACAGGGATGCATAGAAATGAACAAAACAGAGAAAGCCACGATCTTCGGAACCGATCTTTTCCCGTGACTGTGCCTAATGGATGGAGGGAGACAGGGCCGACTCCGAGCTGGTGCTGTGGATTCAAGGACAAGCAAAACGCCGGAACATTCTGGTGGCACAGCAAAGACGGGCAGGGCATTGGAGGTGAACTGCTGGGCTTTGGGATCCTGACTCTGCACCTCACTGGGTGGGCAGACGTGGGACCTCACTCAACCTCTCTGATTCTCGCCTCCTGATCGGGGTGACAGAGGCAGTGAAAGGATGAATACATACAGCGTGCTTTACACTCCTGACGTGGTGCAAGTCCTCAAAGATTATTCGTATCGGGGCACCTGGGTGGCTCCGTGGGTTAAAGCCTCAGCCTTCGGCTCAGGTCATGATCTCAGGGTCCTGGGATCGAGCCCCGCATCGGGCTCTCTGCTCAGCGGGGAGCCTGCTTCCCTCTCTCTCTGCCTGCGTCCCTGCCTACTTGTGATCTCTCTCTCTGTCAAATAAATAAATAAATCTATAAAAAAAAAAAAAGATTATTCGCATCAAAGTGAATCTTCCTGACCCATCTATGGCACAGCCCACAGAAGGGAGTGGGGGATCATATGAAATTTCACCAGTGGCCGGGATCAAAAGGCACCACTTCCAACTCACTTCCCCCCCAATCTTGGCCGGAAAGGCCCCAGTTAGACAGTGTTCTCCCAGTCCCACAGGACATGCGTGCAGGCCCCCCACGAGCGTCCCTGCCCCTCACTTACTGTCATGCTCCTGTACTCATCTTCAAACATATCCAAGAAAATTTCTTCTCCCTAAAAAGAGAGGAAGGGAGAGAGATTATGCATATTTCTTCCATAAACACCAAAGTATTATAAACCAGCTCACGGCTATTGGGGCCATCTGGTTCTCATTAGTGAGTTCTCGTAAATCACCAGGAAGTAAGACACACACGTGAACACGAACACACATGCTCAAACGAAAGCCCAAATATCATATTGCACCTCTCAACATTTCTCTCCTTCTTTTTAAGCGTGTAGATTCCTTCTGTCAAGGCAGCTAATTAAAACAACAAAAATAACACCCTATGTAATTAAACTATAAAGGTGGGTGAAATTGCAAGTGTTTCACCATCATCTGTGTGTTGAGAACGGCTAGAGAAATGGGAAGCCCGGCTCAGGGGCCGCGTTAAATCTGCGAGGCTCCACGCCCCAGAAGCGAAGCGTGTAATTAAGCATACTTAACACTACAATTATACGGCTTGTCCTGGTCGTTTCTGAGGCACACCTGTGAGGCTCCACAGCTCCCCGCAGGGCTGCCATGGGTAAGACTCTGGCTCTGAGACACGCCAACCAGGGGCCCAGGCCCAGCTCTACCTCTCAGAGCCTCTCTCTGCTTCGCTGCAAGACTGGAATGACAGCCCACATCTATGCGGGTCACTGCGAGGATGAGAGGGGCTAACCCGAGTAGAGTGCTGACTGCAGAGCTTGCCACTCGGTTGGGGCTGGTAAATGCTAGCACTCGTGGTCACTATGGTCACCCCTTGGCCGGAGCACAGCCCGGGAGGGGGAGAGAGTGGAGGTTCAGCTGAAGGCACCATGACGATTCAAACTGTCCTCTCTCCTGAGTCCTGAATCTCTCTCTCTCTCATTCTCTCTCTCTCTCTCTTACACACACACACACACACACACGGTCAGGATGGGAAAAGGAGCAAGTCCTTTATATATTTTTCCAGTTGTCAGAACCACAGATAAACTTCAATATTCTTGCATGGCAATAAGAACCATAGAAATCACAACCCTGAGAACACGCAAAAGTTTCTGAAATAATATACTTCGGGTACAACCCTCATAGGGCAAAAGAACAACCTGGGTAGGGAGAAGGGAGCTACAATTCAAAGCTAGCTCTCCTTTGGCTAAAGACAAACCCTCTGGGCAAATGCCTACCTATATACCTTCATCTTTCTTGGGGGGCGGGGGGGAGGGACAAACTAAGAGCAGTTATCCTGGAAAGAGACCCAGACAACTAAGGTAACCTTTAGGCTCCCACTCTCTTCTGGGCTTTGCTGAGGACTTGTCTTTTCACTCATAGGCCAAGCCCCTCGGAATGGTCTAAGGGGGGTCTGGGATCTCCTACCCCATGTGGGGGATTGCACAGCAGTCCCCCCTTGTATGGGCGCATCCATCATGTGGCAGGTGCGTGGGGTCATCTGGGCCTGCTGAGGTGGATTTCCAGATTCTAAGACCTTGTTCTCTCTCCATGAACACTGACAATAATGGACAGTGGCTTAAAAAGCTTCCTACAAAGAGGGGTCTGGTGCATCCATGCCAATGATTCACGGCAGTGTGTAGAGATTATAGACGATGAAAAAGATAGAACGACAACAAGAGGGCAGCGCCGACACCTTGCCTCCTCCAGGGAGGTTCTCGGCGTCAGCAAAATGACGAGGAGAACCCCCGCTAACTGGACCTGGGGAGACCGGACACAGAAGTCAAAGTCTCAGGGAGCCACAGGGCCCCTGTGAATGTGGATTAACCCATCTCTGGCTTAAGGGGAGCCCAGGCCTGGGACAGACGATGCGCCTCCCTAAGAATATATCACGCTTCAGATAGAGAGCAAAACAAAACCGTCACAGCCAGAGGTTTCAAAACTAACCCTCTGGAATCTGAAGAGGACACCTACAAACTCCTCGGACTTGGAGTCACGGCGGTCCTTCACAAAATCTCACTAAACTTAACGATGAAGGTTTAGAAGCCTGTATGAGGTGTCTTGGCATAAATGTCTGTAAATGACATTCACCCGTAGAACTCGTGAATGCGTAAGTAACTCAAAGTTATTTCGTACGGAAAACATGGATGACTCACGAACATATTAACGTACACGTGTAACTTAGTCCTGCATGCATGTAATTCGCAATTTACGTATAGATTCATCAATAACCAATTTCATATATCACTGATAAACAATCACAGACTAGGGGTGAGTCCTAAGAAGGGGTTCTGTGAAGACGAGCAGGGCCCGCTCCTCGGGGGTCTGACCCGGCGCGTGCTTACTTGGTGTGCACAGGTACAAGAAGCCACCAGAGACTTGTGATGGATACGTGCGCACGCCTAGACACAACAGTCCTGTGTCTGTGACGCGCACCGCGCTGCCCTCCCCTGTGCCCTGGCCACTTACCTTGTAGAAATGCCGTACAAGGTGAACGCTTTCTTCTCGGGCTCCCTGTTGAGAGAGGGAAGGCGGGAGGGGGGCCAGTGAGTTGGGTAAGTCACCAATTCCAAAATCCGAGTGCACATCAAGCAGACGGGAGGCTGGGCTCTTATCCTTACATCTATGAAGCGGTTTGTAATACAGAGAGAGGGAGGGAGGAAGGAAAGGTGGGCTCAAAATAAAAATGGGCAAAAGAGAGGGGACTCTGGGCGGTGACATGGAAAGTTATTAACACACAGTTAGGTGGGGAAGCGGGTTACAACATATGGCCATGGTGACTCTTACAAATGTGTCAGTGTGTGGGTATTTGGAAAGACACACACCGAAGTGTCCACTAGAGCTGTTCCTTTCTACCTTTGTACTTTCTAAGTTTTCTCAAATAAACATGAAAAATAAGAGGGAAAGCAATCAACACCAAAAACGAGTGTAGATATTAGCACAATAAACCATCAATACGTAAAAAGCACACTTGTGTTTGGATATGTGTAACATTTTTGAAATACACAAAGAAAAATAATAAAACACTGCTTGACAAATACAGGGCCAGTAATTGTCACAGAAATGACGGAAATTCGACAGCTAAGAGGGCTCCTCCAGCCAGTCTCCAAGGAAGGGGAGCTACATGGGAACAACTAGGTTGCTGCGGAGCCCAGGCCCGGGGCTTCCGTCTAGATCGGGCAGCTGCCTTCCCTCGGCCTCCCACGGAACCCGGACTCACCTCCAGGCAAGCCAGGTGCACATCTTTTATGATGCAGCCTGAGCTGGTCACCACTTGTTGCTTTAGCAGCAGGCAGCTCAGCTCCAGCGTCGCCAAGCGGATCTTCCCATCTGCGGGGAGAGGCAGGGTCAGCCTCGCACAGCCTGCCGGGAAGCCCTGAAACAGTTTCTTGCTTTGCCCACTTGGAGGTTACAGGTCAGCTGACGGGCCCTTGACTTCCAGTGGGGACACACAGGGAACTCAAACGCCAGCCCCCTTCAAATTACAATAGAATGTTCCATCCAAACGGCCCACACCAAATACTCCCCTGAACTCCCTTTATCATGGGAGGAGAAGCAGAAAAAAGAGGATTACTAATTATTCCTGAAGGCTGGGAACGTGGCCGTCTGGGGTTGCTTTTCCTTGGCTGGGTCCTCTCCCCTTCTCAGGAGCAAGCACCCCTCTTTCCTTTGGAGACTCACCAACCCCACTCTAATTTGGGTGGAGCAGGTCCCTCTGCTCTGTCGCAGGGAGGGACACATCGCCCAGGCTGGTCAGGGCGCTCTACTCCTCCGGTCATGGTGACTGGGGAGGGGACAGGCATAGGGGCCAGTCAGAGCCAAGAAGGCTCAACTCCACAGCTGGGAGTTGCTGGGAGGTACTGGGACCACCGAGCAAGGACACCTCTCCTGCTGGGCTGAGGGCGGGACAGGAACAGTGCAGGGGCCCCGAGTGGCCCCGAGGGGCACAAGCCTGATAATCCACACTGGCCCCTCTGCACCCTTGCCTGCGTTCTCTGCCTTCCGTCCAAGTCCACCCTTCCCACCGGACTGCCCAGAGTATGCCTCTGCCGGCGAGCCCCGAGCCCCAGGAGGGAAAGGGGTGGCTGGAGCTGCTGCTGGCAGTCATCCTGCTGACACACAAAGCGGGAGAGCCCAAAAATAGTCTTGAAAGCACTGTTCCGGCTTCTGAACCCAGCTGTGCCTGAAGCCAGGCTCCAACAGACTTCAAGCTGCGCAAGCCAGCAGTGTGTTTGTTCGTACTGTTCCAGGCCGTCTGCGTGGGGCTTCTATCCACGGCCACCACGCTCTGTCTAAATCGCCTGCTACGCTCCTGTGAGCCAGGCCCCGTGCTGGGCACATCGCAGACCCTCCCTCCAGGACGCTCTGGGAAAACCCACTGCAATGGGTGCTCTAAAGGCTGAGCTTCGGGCAGGTGAAGTGACTTGTCCAAAGTCTCACCCTGGGGGGTGGGAGACTCCAGGGGCTCTGAATACCAAGACCCACTTCAGGCATTGCTCCTAGAAGCATCTGGGGCTGCCCGACAGGTGGGCAACCTGCTCTCTTAGGCAAACTCCTCCCTGGGTCTTTAGGAGCATTGCTAGGGAGATGTCCCAGTGTGGAAGAGGGACCAGGAGAGGAAGAAGTCTCCAGGCCACACTCCGGAGGGCCTGGAAACCCTAGAGACCAGGATGGGCTACTGGGAAAACCTCAAGGCAGACATACCAGCGCACACCTCCCTGCCCACCCTTTCCTGCTTCGCGTGTCAGGTGGGGAACAGGAGAAAGGGAATCATTTGCTGGGAAAGGCTGCTTGGTCTCAGCCACAGAGCTAAGCCCCATGGGCCCAGCAAGAACAATGCTTCCGTGCCGCCGCCCGCCAGCTGTGCCCACCCGCCTCCCACCTGCAGCTCTCTGGGCCACAGTCTCACTCCTGCCTGCCCCTCCGCAGAACCCCACTGGCCCGGCCACGAGCCCCCTGCCGTTGCCTCCAGGGAAGGGGAGTGTGACCTTCCAACAAGACCCTCCTTCCTTTGCAAGCTCCTGCCAGATGCTGACTTCCCCCCTTTCCCCCTCAAGGCGCTGGCCGTCCCTCCCCACCCTGAAGGCTTCTAACACTCAGGCCACGTGCTGCCTTCCCTGACCACTGGGCCATACGTCCTCAGATGAGCCCTCAGCCACCATCCTGAGGGATGAACTCTGCTTCCTGCACTAGACCTCTCAGTAGAAAACTGACCCCACTGGGTGCCCTTGGTTCCAAGCCACACCTGTCTCTCTTGTCCCTTCTTCCTCCATGTGGGACCTGGCTCAGGTTTCCGTGCCGGCTCCCCCTCTGCGTCACCTTAGGACACTTGTGGTGGCCCAGGACTTGGTCCCAGATGTGCCTCTCTTCTCTCCTGTGGCTTTGAAAACCACCCACGTGTCTGTGATTCCCACAGTGTGAGCTCTGGAGTCTATCTCCACGTGGAGTCCCAGACCCCTGAGACTTCACAGACCCCCAACTGTCCCACAACTGTCCTCAACCTCCCGCACCCTGGTCATATGCCCACAGCGGCTGGCAGGCAGGAGGCACTTGATAAACATTTGTCCATGGACCCTGTGCCCCAAGCCACTGTACTCTCTCCCCAAAGTCCGATTGGGCTTCTGGCTGCCTGGCGGAGCCCACTCCCCATGACTTCTGAAGTCCTGGCCTATGACCCTAACCCCCACCCCTGCCCATCTCCTGAGCCTGACCTGGGCCCAACCTCACCCCATTCCTACTTTATAGCTCGGTGGTTCTCTCTCAACCAGGCTGCGTCTCTGTTGGGCCCATTTCTGGGCCCTCACTCACACCCTGATGGCCCCTCTCACTGCCTCTGCAGAGACTTGGCCTTGTCATCAGGGTCTCTCTAGCTCAGCATGGCCGACGTTTTGGGTCAGATGATCCTCTGTCATAGAAGGCCATCCTGTGCGCTAAGCATGTTCAGCGGCATCCCTGGCCCCTAGATGCCACAAGCACCCCCTTCTCAAGCTGTGACAGCTAAAAATGTCTCCGGACGTTGCCAAACATCCCTAGGGGGGCGAAGTTGTCTCCACTTAAGAACCAGCATACTGGGGCACCTGGGTGGCTCAGTCGTTAAGCGTCTGCCTTCGGCTCAGGTCATGATCCCAGAGTCCTGGGATCGAGCCCCGCATCGGGCTCCTTGCCAGGCAGGAAGCCTGCTTCTCCCGCTACCATTCCCTCTGTTTGTGTTCCCTCTCTCGCTGTGTTTCTCTCTGTCAAATAAATAAAATCTTAAAAAAAAAAAAAAAAAAGAACCAGCATACTGAGTCATTCCACCTGCTGTTTCTAGCCCTTTCCATGGCTGCAGATCCTCAGCCCACACCTCAGAACTAGGCTGACAAGTGTCTGACGCTAGGCATGTCTTGTATTATCGAGAGCTCCCGATTCGAACCTTCTAGCCTTCCCTCGTGCACGCTCCTGGCCTGGCTCATGCTCAGACGTGTCCTCGGCCACCTCGAGAGGAAGGCTGGAGACACTGGCACCCCGGCCCAAGAAGGGCGGGGTGTGGAAGGAGAGGAAAGACAGGGTCCGGAGGACCACGTCGGAGGAAAGAGGAGGAGACCACGAGGTGAAGATGCGGCTGGACAGGATGGTACGGGTGGCCCAGGGTAGGCACGGCCCAGGGAGTGGCTGAGACCAGCCTGTATTCCCAGAAAGGCCGGGTCTAGAACCCAGGACTCCTGGCGCACTGTCCAGGGGCCCAGTCCCTCTCCCCCCACTGCCCCCGTGTGCAGCCACGCCCCAGGCACCTGGCTGGGCCGCGTTGTTCATGATCCTGATGAGTCTCTCGGCCAGGAGATGGTTGTACGTGGTCTTCTCGGCCGCACCAGGCACCGGGAGCTGGATTTGCTCGAGTTTTTCAGGATCCATGCCTGGAACGCAGAAAGGGGCAGGCTGTCAGCGGAGTCCCCTCATCGAGGACCCTGCCCATCCTGAAGGCCGTGGGCTGGCTCCGATCTCTGTCACGACCGGCACTGCCCAGACCTCTGCTTACTGCAGAGTTATCTGTGAGAGGAACTTCAACCCACATACTAAAACATACATTTTCTATCACTATTTGTAAATAGGAAATCTGCACTGCTGCAACACTGACAGTCACCGTACAAAGGAAAAAGACAATGCTTTTACATTTTAGCCAAAGACTTAGAGACTGACTGGCTACTCCTTGTCGTGGTCCAAGACCCGCTCTCTTCGTGACAAAGGGGGGACTGGCGCGTACTCAAGAGGGGCGGAAGACGTGCCAGCCCCAGACAGAGACAAGGCCCTGGACACAATCGGGGGGCTCAGAACGGGGACGGCAAAGGAGTAACTTGGGTACAGTGTGCTGCCCGGCCGTCCCACACCGGGTCTGCGTGCCACCAGAGGCCACCCCCAGATCACATTCCACGGTGGGGGAAATGCAGACGGCGAGGAATGGACCAGACGGAAAGGAAATTACAGTCATGCCCAACAGTTGCACCTCAAGCTCTTGGCAGCCAAGTCACGGAGCCGGGCCCACCACCCGAAGAGCGCACAGGCGGGGACAGGCGCTGCACCAGGCGAGGGGCGGCGCTGGCGAAGAGACATCAGGCCTACGTCCTGCGATGGAGAGGAGCAAATGCAAAAACACCGATAACACGGGTTTCTCTTGAAGAGGCAAAGGGATCGTCTTTCTGCCAGTAAAGGCGAACAGCCTTTCACAGACAAAAGACGAGACCGGGGAGGGGTGGCTGGGCAGAGAGAACGGGAGCGCGCACATGTCCAGCTGTGAACTCAGGGTCGTCCCCCCCGAAGCGGAATCTGGGGGTCGGGGCGGCAGGAGGACCTGTGTGGGCTACTTCAGCAGGCCGGGTGTGGGGTGAGCATTCCCCCAAATCCTTATCGCTCTCTTCTGCCGTGGCTCTGGAAAAACACACTCCCAGAAACAAACATTTCACTTGATCCAAGGTTGGAGAGCTGAATGGATTGTTTGTGCTGAAGGCACGTCTTTTCCTGTTATTCTACAAAAAGGGGGAAGGTGGCACTTCTCGGAACTCTTGAAATACGGCCCCTTGAGTACTAGATGACGCTTCATTTAGAACCTTGACAAAACAGTGGAGGATAGCATTGAAGAGCTGGCTGTCTGGATCCTAAGTGACTCCTCCACACACACATTGACGTAATAAACCATAACAATATATCTTGCTTTATTGAATTCCTTCCAGCTCCGCACCAAAGGCTGAGCCACGCCAAGGAGATGACACGGGTGAGGGACGGCCTGAGGGCTCGAGCTGGGGAGCTCTTGCACTCGCACACACACAGCCCCCCCCAACGTGGCTTCATCAAAAAATCCGATTGCAGAGAAAATTTAATTTGTGGGTTCTATATCCCATTTGGATGCTCCATGTCCAGCTCTGAAGCGTCCCAGTTTATTAAATGGCAAGAAGAACACCGAGTGAATCTTTTTGGCAGCTGTGTTTTTTCCAGAGATGTCAACACAACCCTCACATCTCTCTGTCTTCCCATTTCTGGCCCTTTGGGAACTGTCAGTCGGAGGTTCTGGGGAAAGCATGCTCCTCGGCGGGACCAGCTCTCATTCCCCCTCGGTGAGGCCAGCAGGAGGGGCCCAGCTGCTGGCTCCCTCAGGAAGGCGGCGGTGGTCAGCAAACCGGGACAGACCGAGACTTGGGCCGGGTCTCCAATTTCTACATTTTGTCTCTTTCCCCCACTCCCTCACTTCCTGAGAATTCGTCACAAATGAGGAAATCTTGTAACAAAATCTTCTCTCAACAGCAAGAAAAACACTCCAAGGTTATCTTGACCTTCATCAACTCGTGGCTGCACTCTCTGTGAAGAGGGGGACCCCGAGGGACAGAAACACTTCCTTGAAGAACATCACGGGACCAGATTCCGGTGCAACCGCCTTCTCTAGCTGGAAATTAGGGCCCAGAGATGCTAAGTCACATCTCCAAGGTCACAGAGCAAGTTGGCAGCACAGTTAGAACAGGAGGATTCCCAAGGGGGATAAGACCCAGCTAACTTCCAAACGCTCTGCTGTTTGGGGGCTGACTCAGGGACGAGCCGCTCAAGTAGGGGTCTAAGGATGGGCGAGACTTTGCCTCAAGCTGCACAAGGAGCTCCTGCAAGGAGTGTGCGAGAGCTGAGGGGGATGGAGCGCTCTGGAAGGAAGCGATGAGGCAGGCCTTGGGAGAAAGGGACAGGCAAGGGCTCACCTGCCAGATCCCCGGAGGGGCGTTAGCAGGAGAGGACACGATCTGCTTGTGCCCATGCCTACTCTGCCCCCCGACCACTCGGGGTGATCTCTCTCAAGGCACTCTCCCCAAAACCAGCTAGTATTACAACACATTCCACGTGAAGTGGATTTGACCACCAGCCACTGGGGAGGCAGAGAACACGGTGGACTCCACACAACACATGGGAAAACTTTGTAAAAAAAAAAAAAAAAAAAAAAAAAAACACCAAAACCCTTTGAGCATCTCGGTTCTTTCCCCAAAGTTCCTTCTGGGCCAGGTGCCTCAGTGCCTCCCTCTACTCTCTTTCTCCCACTGTAGCCTCGAAAACTCTGAGTGATCCCATCCCGGCCCTTGGCTTTCAAGGCCTGAGCAGCCATTCAAAAGCTCCAGACATTCTTCTGGGTCCAAACAAGTTAGTGGCTGAGAGTTGTTAACGAACAAGGTCAATGTCACGGTATGGCAAGAATATGCATGTGAACAGGGAAACGGCACACATGTACACACACACACACACACACACACACACAGGCGCACACACAGGTCTTTAGGCACAGAAAGGCAGATTTTGTTGCCAACCTGATTGAGTTTCTCTGCTAGCCATTTCCCTCTGACTGAAATTAATACTGTGGATAATATATTGTCCCATTTGCTTTGACCCTTAAGTGCTAAGCAACCAATTCCAAAGAAACCCAGATATACTTCGCATGGCCTGGGAAGATGCGTGAGCACGTTCCAACTTCCAACAGACCGCATGCTTCCTCGCTGCCTTCCCGCCGGGGTCAGATCCTGCTCTGTCCAAGTGACTCAGAAAGGGTCTCCCTCTGCATCGCTTCCTCCCAGTGATCACAGGGTTTTGGGGGAAGGTGGGGGTAGAACTCCCAACAAATTCAAAGAGTCCAAAATAGAAGGGAAGGGTGTGGCTCCCCGATATCAGGAACCCGTTCCTAAGCTTCCTTTCTAAGTTCTGACTTCTGGATTTGGCCTCCTTAGCAGGAGCCCCCACCCAAGAGGATGGCAGAAAAGACCCAGACCAAAGCTGTATAAAAAGACGTAGACAGACGTGCTGGCTAAAGGCGCCACAGTGGCACCAGGTAAACGAAGGGCAAAAAAAATGTGTTTTGTTTTGACCACGCAAGGTCTCCTTGGCTGTAGTCACACAAGCATGGCCAGCTTTGGAAAACTATAGACCAACTATTTCGAAAGCTAACCAGATGTTGGGCCGATTTCCAATGTACTTCTAGTTCTGATTATGTGTCAGTTGAGACCCAAAATGATGGTTTGCCAGCTCTCTGCATGGCGAAAGCTTCCTTTCATCCTATTACCTTTCAACCTTTCCCATACCTCTCCTCTGTGTTCCAGTAACTTCTCAGCAAACCAAAACAAAACCCCAAAAGCCTGAGATTCCTCTTGGGTAAACAATGATAAATGGATGGGGCCAGAGGGTGATGGGTGGAGTGGGGGGAACCTTTAAGAATACGAAAGCTATAGAACTCACCCACCTCCCTTGAGCTAGGCATCTGCAGACTTGACAAAGGAGAGAAGGCTGCATTTGCTATTACAGATATGAACCAGAATTCATTATGTGGCCCAATTGAATCATAACGAGTGCCTTCCTCCAACTGGTCAACCCTTTCCACAGTGGGATATTCATTTCGGTGCAGCATCTAATCTATTATGATTTACTGGAAGGCCTTGAGCTAACATTTGGTTTTTATTAACATTGCTTTTATGTTAAAATTGTCTTATGATGAAAAATCTATCGGAAAGAGACCATTTCATTAGGGGCCCTGCGTAGAGGGTACAGATCTAGGGAAGAGAGGCTGAAGGTTAAGTACAGCTAACTGCCTGCTGCCTGACCAAAAAACCGACCGACCGACCAACCACCACGAGCAACAAAAGACCCCCACCAAATACAGACCCTGTGCCCACAGGCCAGGACTGGAGCACAAACCAGACAGCAGCTTCTTGCTAGGCAGTTTCCTTTGGGGACCCTCGGGCATCTGGGCCCCAGGTGGCAAACCTAAACTCTCCAACTTCCTCTCCAAACTTGCTCCACGGCCCATGCCCGCTGGTTCTGGAAATGGCACCACCGGCCACACAGCGGCAGGGTCAGGGACCTGGGCATCACCCAGACTCCTCCCTGGGTGCCCGCTGCCATCCGATCCAAGCCGGCCTTCCATCCCCCAGCCTACTCCTCTCCTGGTCTCCCCATCTTCGAAAATGGCCCCACACGGTGGCCCAAGCATCCTCTTCACTCTACAGTCACATCCAATCCATGAGCTCATCCTCACTCCAGGTCCAAAACAAATCATAAACGCTTCCAGTTTTCTCCAGCTCTGTGGCCAACATGCTGATCCAACCCCCATTACCCCTTGCCGGGACTACTGCAGCGGCTTCCTCCTGGGCCTCCCACTTTCCCATTCGCAACTCTCTCCCTCATGCCCTTTATCTACTCTCCATCCAGGAGCCAGAATGCTCCTTCAAAAATATCCATCTGCCCACATCACTCTCCTACTTAAAAATACTTCAGGGTTTCCGGGGCGCCAGGACGGCTCAACCAGTTAAGCATCCAACTCTTGATTTGGGCTCAGGGCATGATCTCAGGGTCCTAGGATCGAGCTCCATATCTGGCTCCATGCTCAGCAGGGAATCTGCTTGAGAGTCTCTCCCTCTGCCCTTCCCCACTGCTCTCTCTCAAGTAAGTAAATGAATCTTAAAACAAACAAACCCTTTAGGGTTTCCCACTGCACTTGGAATAAAAGCTAAACTCCTTTTCATGGCCTGCAAGGCCCTCTGAGATCTGGGCCCTACACACCTGACCAGTGCCTCACCTTGCTTGGCCTGCTGTCTGCTCCTCAAACCAGTGAGCTCTTTCCCACCTCATGGCCTTCGAAATGCTGTTCCCCTCACCTAGAGCACTCTTGCCCCAGGTCTTGGCAAAGTGGACTTGTTCTCACCCTTCGGACCTCTGCTCTGATGCTCATTCTCAGGGCAGCACCCGTGGCTGCCCCAGCTAGTCACCCCTACACCCTACCAGCGCACGAGCCAATGTCACCTCGTTCACTTGTACGCCTGATGGAGGCTTGTTCCAGCACCTACAGCAATGCCTCGCACACAGTCAGCGTACAGCACCTACCTGTCGAATGACAAGAAAGCCCTTCGGTTTCGCCTCTTCAACATTGCCCACACTCACCCCTATCTCTCCATCCTGCCCGTCTTCTGGCTCAACGGTCACGTGCTCTGTCCAAAGGATGCAGGGAGGTCCGGCAGGCTCCCCCGGCTGCACTGACCTTCGGCACCCCCCACGCAGCCTGTGGGATGCAGTTCACCGTCACCGCCCATTCTCTGCCCGCCTGCCCATCTCTCAGAGCACAGCCTGCCCACCATTGCGCACCGCCCGCTCAGCGGCCCACGATCCCAGCCTCAGTGGGCTAGAGTTCACAGCTGGACCCCCATGAATAACTGAGTAACTTCAAGCACAAATTCTTCATGACTGACACAGTCTTTGGGAACCAAAGGCGACTCCAGACAAAGGCACTTTCAAAAGAAGGTAAACACGGAAGCCACGCAGATTGCACAATGCTTTCCTGCCTGAACAACCTTCAGAGCTCCCGCTATGTCAGAACACCATCAAAGCTCCTCACCGCCCTGGGTCCCCGCCATGGGTCCTCGCTCGCCTGTCCTGCTGCCTTCACCTCCCACCCCTCTCGCCTTGCTCCCTCCACAGCAGTCACACTCACCTCCCTGAAAATACAACTTTGGCTCACCACTGGGTTCTCAACATCAACCACAGTGCCCGGCATCGAATAAGTAAGGCTTCTAAAAATCTGTTACAAGGCTGAGAGAGTAAATAAATGAACAGCACAAATAGGAAATGGAAGACGGAATTAAACCCCCTCAATCAGACGCTTCCACTGTTTTAAGAAGAAACTCCCTTAGATGACGAGGAGGTAGAAGAGGAGGAGGAGGAGGCGGGGAGATCTTGAGAAAGAAAGGGAGGCTCGCCCTGCAGGACCTCCCAAGGGACACAGCCCTGAATGGAGGCGCTGCAGTGGGCAAGGACTTCCCTCCTTTCCAGGTACCCAGGAAAGCCAGCCACCAGAACGACAAAGAATTCACCCACATGCCCCTTAGCCCTCTGGAGTCTGGCATCGTCACCCGCAAAATAGCACCTTCCCGGCCAAGGCCTCGAGCACAGGCCACCAGAAAGGGCAGCCCAGTGGAGCTGCCATGCGGCTGAGAGGCGACCAGTCCGCACACTGGCTGAGCACTGGCCGGGGGCCAGGAGCTAAGCTGGGTACTGCAGGGCCCATCGGAAGACACATGGTCTCTGCCTCTAGAGACTGGGCAGTCCAGAACGGGAGAGAAAAAATGGAGAGAAAAAGAGATATAAAAAGTGCCACAGGAACTCCATGGAAATTAAAGATGTCTGCTCTTTGAAGGCCTTTCTTTTTTTCTTTCTTTTTTTTTCTTTCTTTCTTTCTTTTTTTTTTTTTTTTTGACAGAGAGAGAGAGAGAGAGAGAATGTACAAGCAGGTGGAGTAGCAGGTAGAGGCAGAGGGAGATGAGCCAGATGTGGAGGTAGAGCCAGATGGGGGGCTCAATCCCAGGACCCTGAGATCATGACCCGGGCCAAAGGCAGATGCTTAACCGACTGAGCCACCGAGGCGCCCCTCAAAGGACATTCTTAGCGAATGAAAAGAAAAGCCACAGACTAGGAGGAAATCTTTGCAATACTCAATTGATAAAGGACTTGTACCCAGAACATATTAAAAAAAACTCTCAAAACTCAACAATAAGAAAATGAACCACCCGTGAAAAAAAGGGCAAACGATTTCAAACAATACTCCTCCAAAGACCACACGAAGAATGGCAAATGAGGCAGAAAGAAAGAAAGAAAGAAAGAAAGAGAGAGAGAGAGGGAGGGAGGGAGGGAGGGAGGGAGGGAGGGAGGGAGGAAGGAAGGAAGGAAGGAAGGAAGGAAGGAAAGGAGAGACACTATCATTAGTCATTAGCCAAATGCAAATTAAAATCACAACAGGACACTACTACATATCTATTAGAATAGCTAACATTGAAAAGATTGCCAGACAAGTACTGGCAAGGATGAGGAGACACCAGAACATTCAGAGACTGGTGATGGGATATAAATTATACAGCTGCTTTGGAAAAAAATCTGGTGGTTTTTCTTTCTTTCCTTCCTTCTTTCCCTCCCTTCTTCCTTCCTTCCCTCCTTCCTTTCCCCCTCCCTCCCTCTCTCCCTTTCCATCTTTCTTTTAAAGAAAGTAGGCCCCATGCCCAATGCAGAACTTGAATTCCCAACCCAGAGATCAAGACCTGAGATCAAGAGTCAGATGCTCTAGCGACGGAACCACCCAGGGACCCCTCGGAGTTTTTCTTAAAAACAAACAACTTTATAGTCATCAGATGATTCAGCCATTCTATTCCTCGGTATTTACCCAAGAAAAAAGGAAATATATGTCCATCAAAGACTTGTACATAAATGTTCCTAGTAGTCTATGCTTAAGAACTGGAAATAAGCCAAACGCCCATTAACAGATGAATGGATAAACAAAATCGTGGTACATACACAGAGCGGACTGCTTTCAACAGCAAGAAGAAATGAACCACTGATAGACAGGACAACATCATGAATCTCAAAATAATCACGAACGTTGAAAAAAGCCATACAAAAAGGAAAAAAGAGTATACATATTGCCTAATTTTATTTACATAAACTCTAGAAAGAGCAAACTAATCTACAGTGACAGGGAGTAGCTCCTTGAAGCTTGGAGAGGGAGTAAGAGCAGACAGGGAGGAGGGGTGACAAGGGGCAGGAGGAAATGTTTGGGGTGATGGATATGTACTCTGTCTTGACTGTGGTGGTGGCTTCATGGGCGTATACAAATGCCAAAACTTGTCAAAGTGTACACTTTCAATGTGTGCAGTTTATTGTATATCGATTAGGCCATATAAAACTTTTTCAATTAGCATGGCTTTCAGCCAAGATGGATTGGACTTACCCTCCTGATTCAAGCAACTAGAAAACTAGGCAAGATACATCAGTGATTTTGACGCACAGGGCAGGGCAGCAGGGGCAGCACAGGGGCTGCCCAGTGAGAGAAGAAACGAAGGCAGCGGGCCCCAGGACTGCTTTAGTTCACTGGCCGGGAAGAGCTTCCGGGTCTCGGCAGGGAGGGAGAGAAACCAGCAACAAAGGCCATTGTGTCTCTGAGATGAGAAGGCAGAGTTTGGAGCTCAGATGGGCCGAGTGACTGGAACTAAGAGGAGAGAAGATTGAAGAGGAGGGAGGACCGGAGAGGGAGGACCAGAGAGGAGGGGTTTGTACAGAGAACTACAGAGGGGTCCTTGGAGGAGTCAGCTAAGCCCTGCTCTGTACATGCATGAGAGGAAGGGAATGACCTTCGGGAACAATCCCAGGCTCACACAGGCTGAGAAGAGTTCCTGTTCCCAGCAGCCAGCATGGAAAGACCACCCACTCATGGCCCATCAAGTATCATCCTCGGAAAGGGACTGCCTCAGTAGTGGGGCCAAGGGAGCCTGAGACTAACGGTTGTTCTGGACCAGCACCAAGAAAGCTTAAAAGCCTCGAAAGGATCAAACTGATTCCATGTAACTTAACCATGACCCAGGACAGAGCCCAAAACCCGAACCAGGAGAAGAATCAAGAATAGCAACATAACTGGAAATTACACAGAAGATACAACAGACAAGAAAAAATCAAAGTGAGATTATAAAATATTTTAAACCAAATAAAAATAAAACCCCCTATATCCAAATTTATTGCATGCACCTAAAAGCAATGCTTCGATTTATAGTGTTAAACTCTTACCACAAAAGAAAAAAAGCTTAAAAATCAGTGAGTGGTATGCGAAGTATGGTATGACAGACTGAAAAGGAAAGACAGCACAAGGGGAATTGTTTTTTAAGATTTTGTTTACTTATCTGAGAGAGAGAGCAAGTGAGTGAGCACGGTGGGGGCAGAGGGAGAAGGAGAGAGAAACCCAAGCAGACTCCACTGTGAACACAGAGCCCAACTCGGGGCTCAATCTCACGAACCTGAGTTGAAACCAAGAGCTGGATGCTTAACCAACTGAGCCACCCAGGCACCCCTACCACCAAGGAACTTTTGGTTGATGGAACTACTATAAAGTATCCTGATTATGGTGGTGCTGACCAAACCCATACCTGTGCTAAAGTTCATACAACTACACACAAAAAAGGTTAATTTCACTATACATTAATTTAAAAAAATAAACTGATTATCTTAAAAAAAAAATCAATGATCTCAGCTTCCATCTTAAGAAACTATAAAAACAAGAATGAATTAAACAGGAAATAAGCAGATGGAGGTAAGAAACATAAAATATAAAACAAAAAAAAAAAATAGAGAAAAGTCAAAAAACCAAAAGACAATTCTTTGAGTATCAGGAAAATATGAAATTGTTAAATCTCTAGCCAAACTGGTCAGGAAAAAGCAAATGAAGACCTAAGCAATTGATACCATGAATTATAAAGGGGACATCACTACAGAACCTACACACATTAAAATGACAATAAAGGAATATAACGAACAAACTTATACCAATAAATTTGACAATTTAGATGTAATGACAAATTCCTTGAATGACACAAGCTAATAAAGCTCACACAAAAACAGATAAAGCTTCATTAGCCCTATCTCTCCTTAAGAATCTGAGTAGTTAAAAACCTTCCCTCAAAGAAAACTCTAGGCCCAGATGGATTCAATGGTGAATTCTAGCAAATATTTAAGCAAGAAATACTACCAATTGTATAAAAACTCCTCCATATAATCCAGGAGTCGGAAATACTTTAGAATTGATTCCATAAGGCAAGCATAACTCTGAAAGCAAATAAAACAAGAGAATTACAAGCCCACAAACCAGTATCACTCTTGAACACAAATGCAAACATCCTTAACAAAATTCCAAGCAAATCAAATTTGGCAAGGTATAAAACATGCCTGCCACATTAGATGGTAGCAACCCAAAGTGAGTATCACCTGAAGGGATCAAAAAACACTTCCTGGAGAAGGTGACTTCTGAGTAGACTCGTGACAGGCGAGCAAAATATCCACAGGTGGTGACATTGGGGGAAAGAAAATGGCAGGAGGAAACACAGATGAATACAAGAGGGTAGAAGACTGGCCTGTTGGCATGTTGGCACCGACTACAGTACCTACCAGGCTTCTGAGGAAGTGCCTATCTTTGGGAATAGTCCTGGACACAGAGCTGAGCCCCCAAGGGCCGAGTCTGTGCTATGTGACCCTGACCCCCTGCCACAAATGCATGCTCCGGAGTCAGACACACCACCAAGCTGGAACAGCCCCATCTTGTGCCCAAGAATTTGAAACGTGAACAGAGACAGACTCCCAGCCGGCATCTGCTGGGGCCACATCATGATCTACCTTGAGGGAAGTCCCGGGAGCTGGTTGGTTCCTGCTCTTCCCTCAGCTTTTCAGCAACTTCTCAGACCCTGGGAGCTGCCCCAGGGGCCTTCCTACAGAGTTTCCCTTTCACTTAAGTTAATCAGAAGTAGTTCCTGTTGCCTCTAACCAGAACTTTAAAGAGTTCAGTGAGCGCCACGACAGCATCCCCCCGTTTATCTCCGTGAAAGAGTTCTATCGCGAGATAAAAATTTGAACCCAGAGCCAAGGGTCTGTGAAGGGAAGTCGGAGGAACAGATCAAGTTGGCACGGTGGGTGTCATCTGGACACTCGAAAGGACAGGCAGAGGAGGGTCAGAAACCCTCTGAGCAGGGGAGGGACATGGCTGACACAGTCTACTGGAGAATCACCAGGCAGTGCTACGGAGGAGGGACCGGGAAATGGCCCTATGTTTGACCCCTTGAGAGGCTGGGGTAATGGCCACCGGAATGCTGTGCCCTGAGCTCTCCTGCTCTCGCGCCTCCGGTTCTTAGCTCCAGCGTCTAGCTTAGGACTGGGCACTAAGTCGCACTCAGTCAAGTTCTGCTGATCAGACAGGCTGAAGAGGGACAACTGACAAAACCCGATGACTAAATGCTGGGATCAAAGGAGGGAAGGAACTAAAGGTCACGGCGGTTTCAACCTTGGCTGGCAATTTCAAGTGAACCAGAAATGGCAGGAAATGTGGCGAGGTCAGGCTGTACTGAAGGGCGGTGAGCACAGTGTTTCAAGGTGGTACTGAGACCCCTGGGTAGGAGTCCCCAGCATGCACCCAGCAGGAGTTCAGAGGCAGAGAGCACCCAAGTCAGGGGCCAGGGGAGTGGGGGGCAATCCATGGGGGATCAGGGGGCTGACCTCTGACCAGGGGTCAGCTGGTCTCATTGAGTTCTGTTCCCACCTAGAAACCGAGGGCTCCTGTGTGACATGCACCAAGCCAGGGGCTGGAAAGGATTACAGAAGCCATGGGCCGGCGGGGGGGGGGGGGCGGCGGCAAGACTGGAGGAAAATATCAGCAAGATTCCGAGCCCATTGGGCTCCTTTTAGAGGTCTCAAGCCAGGACTATGGACCTGCAGGTGAGCACAATGACTTAACATGAGAAGAGCCATCACGGTGGATCCTAACCACAGAAGGAAAAGCCTGGAAAAAGTTTCAGGGCCATTTGATAAGGGGATGATGGCAGAATAAATGATGCACAAAGGATTAAAAAGAACAAGGCAGGGGAGCCTGAGTGGCTCAGTCAGCTGAGCATCTGACTCTTGATTTCCGTTCCGGTCATGATCTCAGGGTCATGAGATCGAGCCCCATACTGGGCTCCATGCTCAGTGTGTCATCTGCTTGAGATTCTCTCTCTCCCTCTCCCTCTGCCCCTCCCCCTGCTTGTTCTCTCTCTCAAATAAAGAAAACCTTAAAAAACCAAAAACCCTAAGGCAGTTCTCTAGGGACGTGAAATGACATGCGGATACAGGATGACGTGAGAAAAACAGGACAGGAACAGACAATGAGGGTTACCTCTATTCACACTTAAGAGGGGGACAGTCGTAGAAATAAAATCATATATACTCATACTTGGGTTTCCATGGGTATCTTTGTTTTTAAGATTAATGTATTTATTTTAGAGAGAGAAAGAGGGTGCAAGAACAGGGCCGGGGTAGGGGGAGAGAGGAGAGGGCGAGAGGGAGAATCCCAAGCAGACCAGAGCACGGGAACCTGACGCGAGGCTCGATCTCACGACCTTGAGATCATGACCTGAGCCGAAACCAAGAGGTGGACACTTAACCGACTGTGCCACCCAGGCGCCCCTGAGTGGATTATCTTTAAAAAGACACACAGGAGAATGCTAAGATGAACCACCTTAAAGAAGAGAGCGGAGGGCAGGGATGGGAGGTGAGGCTTTTTTCCCCATATATCCTTTTGCCACTGGTCCACTCACTTACCAGGATTAATGATTTAAGAATAAGTATTACGTTGAGTGCCTTTTAAATGTCTCTAGGCATACGCTGTCTAGTAAAACCCAATTGCATCTACCTCCCAATTAGCTTATGAAAAACCTACTAAAACATCGCACAGTCTCGTCCATCCAAGGCCAGCTCTGGACAATGGCCAGGAAGAATGTTCTCGATTTCTTCTCTCAAGAGCCTCCAATGTGGGGGGTTCAGAACCTGCCCATGTCGAGCCCGGTGGGGCATACACTGGCGGCTGTCCCCAGTGAGGAAGTGAGGGAACAAATCCTCACCAGGCCTGGGAGCTCCACACGTCTCTGCTCCTGACCGCTCCGCCCCCACGGGGGAAGCCAGAGAACCACACCTTTCTTCAGAAAGGAAACCTCCGCTTCCACCCAATCTGCCCAACAGTCTATTTTAGCCCTCCGCCCAGAGCATGAACATCAGCTATTATAAATAGCAAAACCAAGATTACAATTTGACTGATTTTCAGTTCTGATGCTAGGAATGGAGGTCGGGTACTAAGCCGGTCGTAAAAGCTGGGGGGTCGAAAGCAAACCACAGCGTGAATATAGTCATACAGGGTTAGACAGTCACTTGCACCTTCCCTCCCACCCCACCCCACCCCACCCCACCCGTACTGTCTGAGTAACCAATTCCTGTGGCTTTGGTCTGTACTAAAGTACCTGAGAAGTTCTAACAAGGCCGAGGAGAAGTTTTGTGGGAGTTTGCCAAAGCCCGAAAGGACATTCCTCAAGGTAAGCGGCTTCCTCTTTTGGTTCCACGAGACAGAGGGGGATGTCACGAAGACAGGAGGGGCAGGGAGGCTCACCTTTGTTATGAGACATGGCGTAAAGGAGGCAGAGCACAAACAGGGCATGGTAGTCGTCATCCGGGCTGTCCAGGGCGTGGTACACCATATCGAGGAAGGGTCTAGAAAAGAGGAGGGGCGCACATAAGCCTCTTGGCATGCACAGTGAACAGCCCTCCTCTGCCACCCGCCTACGGAGTGCTGGCCACCTTTGATTCTACAGCTCTGCCCCCCAGCCTGCAGTGAGTCCATCGAGGGCCCCAACTTTCCCTGACGGGTAAGAATCGATGTGAGGGTTCACCTCTGCTGCTTTGTGGGAGAGGTCGAGAGAGTGGCTGCAGATATCACAAACCACACACCCCAAACGCTGCCCTTCCAGGGGAAGGGCCTGGCCCAGAAAGACTCTTCATCGCCGGGTAAAAGAATATGCACGGGTCTGGCCCGTCGGCAGGAGGCTCCGAGGCCATGACCACCTGCGGCTACCTCTGTGGACGCCAGGCCAAGGCCAAGAAAGCAGGGCACCTCGAGGGGTGACCGAGGGCACACGGACCCCTCGAAGGACACGCAGCCACCGTCAACAGCACCGCCGAGGGGGAATAAAGAGGTGGCAGAGAAATGGAGAGACTACTCACTGCATTACCTTTTATACTTTTAAAAAATGTGAATTCCATGAACGTACCAACGAGTCAAAGTATTAAACTGAAAAATGCAAAAGAGAAAGCGGTGCAGACGTTCTTGTCATAACGTTTCAAACAAACACACGACGCTGAGAAATTAAAGGAAGAGCCCTTCCTTAAAGGGGGCATTTCCATCCGGGCTGTTTCTCCAGGGCCCCAGATCCGGCACCTTGCAGATGTGTGACTAGATCTGCCAGGTGGGGATCTGGGTTTCGCTGAGTGCCTGGCAATAACACTTGCAACGGAAGAGCAAGAGCGGGATGAAGTAGAAAACGTTTCCTTGTGAACCAGCCGCCTGGAATGTGGATTGTGTTTTCATTCGAAAGCAATGCGAATAACCAAACGCCCAGTGGCAGAGGGAGGGCTGAGTGGACGTAACATCTTCTAGGAGCTGGAGCAGCGTGCAATCATCAGCATTTCATTTACAGAGTGTGCAGTACGGTGACAATGATGCCGTGGGGTTAGTATCAGGCAGAAAAAACAAAAGGACGAATGACAGGCAAGGTGTGGTGTAAGTACTGGGGACAAGGAGGGTCGAATTCCCACTGAGAAATGGCCGGCAGGAAACACTTGGAATGTTAGTGACAGCTGCCTTTGAATGCCGACATCAGGGAGACCTTTTTCCGTCCTTTCGGCTTTTTTCAAAATGTTCTTTACAGTTTCTGCGTGTGTGTTACTTTTAAGATTTTTTTTTTTTTTAAGAATGCTTTAGACATTTTTCAGTTGCTTCGGCCTGTATTTAACCCTGACTGCAGACACAGCCCACGAAACACAGGAGCAGGGAAACAGTTCCACTTTGTACTCTGCTGTTTCTTCAGACAAGGGGACCGATGTCAAGATCCAGTTCATGTCAAGGAGGACACACTGCCCCCTCCTTCGTCCAGAGGGCCGCCCTTCCCGCTCAGGGCCCGGAACTGGCAGGACAGAAGTCCGTGCCAGTGTTCCTGACAACCAACAATTCGAGACCTCGAGACCTTTGCAGGGGAGAAGGCAGCTTTCCACCTGGACCAGTGTCACCCGGGCATTTGGTCTCAGAGCCGAGGGAAGCCCTGGCCCAAGGGCACGGGGCCATAAGCTTGTGTGTGGGCCCAACTCAAGGCACACGGATCAGCTTCCATTGTAAGCCATGAGGTAGAAGATGCCAGTTAAAGTCACCAAATGTTAAGAAACAATTTCAATAGACTAAGAAAACCCCTCTCTTCACTAAAAAAATCAGGGGGGGAAAAAAAAGTCTCAAGCCAACATTCAAACCTAACATTTCGTTTGTTCACTTTTTAAAAAAAAAAATACATAGCTATTCTTCTTCCTGTGACAAAGCTATAGTATGACCATACTATGTAAAGTATGTGCTGTTTCCATTTCTTCGATCCTAAGAAACCCAACACACCCTGATAATATTCACTTAGAAGCAGCAGCTCCTATTCTAGGAAGCAGATGCACCCCCATTTGCTGATACGCCCCCACTACTAGTCATTTGTGGTTTTCCCAATTATTCATAGCCTCGCTAACGCTGTGCCAAGCAACTAAAGGTTGTCTTCCCCTCCCTTTCTGTGTTTAGAATGATTTCCTGACTTTTCAGAGCTTCAGGAATTGTGTTTTTTGCTGCCAAGCTAAATCAAAAGGGTCTTTGTAAGTTCCAACAACTGATAGTCCACACCACACTCTGGTGTTTTTTAATTTAAACCCAAGCAGAAGTGGGTCCCTCGTGCATCTGGTGGAAATTAATCCTGACCCTTAGACAACTGAAACATTTGCCAAGGAAAGGGGGGTTGGAGGCAAAGACGAGTGGGCTTCAACTCTGGAGCTGGACTAAGAAATAGGAGGGGGGGTGTGTGTGTTTCAGCCCCTCCACCCTGAGGGCTCAGGAAGTGAATGCTTTGTAGGCTGACAGTGAAAGCCCGCTGCTGCGCTGCTGTGCGTTTCTTCACACTACAGTGGGATGAGGTTCCCGCAGGGGTCTCTGCAGTGGGGCCACTCAGCAGGAAATAACTCCGAAATGACGAAAGTCCTCCTAACAGCTCCCTGCACACTTTGGGAGCAGCCTGCCACCCAATCCCATTCGGGAAGAAGGGCTGGTGCTGCCAGTTTCCAGGAAACGTGGCATCTCGAAGGCTGAAGAGGGTGTAGCTTCAGCAGGCCATCAGCGAAATGAACACTTGGGCAAAAAGCCGAAGGTGGACAGCAGCACGAAATGGCACTGGCTGAGCCAAGCTGAGGGCAGGCCCTCCGGACGGCGGGGGAGCATGATAGTGGGTGAGTCAGACAGGGCCCGAGGGGATCCTTCCTGGGAGCAGCAGAGCACTGCCAGGGGCAGCCGGTACCGAGCTGCGAGGCGGCCCACACCCTTTAGGACAAGGCCCACCACCGGAGGGCTTGGGGGAGGTGGCACCGTGTCTTGATCTTGCCCTTTCCAAGGCGAGCATGACTGAACTGAGTGCCAGCTCTGTTCCTGTGGCCTTTCGAGAGGGGCTGGAGAAGCAAGGAAAGGCAGGAAGCAGGATAAATTTGCTAAGAGGCCGAAGAGGCTGTCTGGGTGGTGGGAAGAGGCCCCTGGTTACCTGTGGTGGGCACCCCAGCCAAGGCAACCCCCCACCACCACCACTCAGCCCATCTCCTCATCCCAGTGACAGAGCAGCCCCCCGACCCCGACTGGCAGGCTGGCCTCCGGGCCCCCCACCCCCTGCTCCCTGTGGTACCTGCTCCACTGTGCGCTGTCCAAGCCCGTGGCGGCAGCGCTCTTCTCCTCATCTGTGGTGTTTTGTTCTTGCACGGACGTGCTGGCCGCCAAGTCCGGGAGCTTGCCGCGCTCCATGATCACCATCTCTATCTCTGGAAGCAAATACAGAGGTGGGGATGAGCTCAGACGGCTTCACAGCCCGAGATTGACAGGCACAGCCATCCTAGAGCCAGAGCCCAAGTGCTCTTCAGGCACTTGGAGGACTAAGGATGTTAGGACGGCTCCTAAGCCTCCAGCAAGCGCTCGCGAGCAGGGACGGGAGCATCAGCAACAAGCTGGGAGAAACCAGACAGAGGCCAGAACCTCTCTTTCCTTTCGTCTTGGCGACACCAACAAATGGGGCCCTGATTTTAATAAAAAAGTGCAAATTGCAGTAATTTATTTTATTTCAAATATGTTTTCTTAAAGCAATTAGTTTACTTTATTGACACTATATTTCCTTCCCAAGGGAGTTGAGGCAGCAGAGAAAAAAAAATGGTATGTGGTTAATAAAACATAACCAAATTCACTGAGAAGATTCGGAGACTGTTTACACTCTAGCAAAGGCTCTCTGACATGGCTGAAGCCTTTTGTCTCCCTTTTCCGCAGACAACCTCTAGAAGGCAGAGGGAGGTTAGGGAGCTCGCTGTATTTTTCCCAATTAAATAAGGGCCACGTGTAGCAATCGACGTAAACACGGTGTACGTTTTTAGCTTTCAGGAAAAGGTATGAACCAATGGAGATGAGGGAGAGATGGTTAGCTAGGCTCTAAGGGGTCCCTGTCAGAGTTCTCCGATGTACAGGTGCAGACCTTCAGATAGCTAGCTCTTGGAACCCCGAGCTCAGCACAGCTCCCCCATCTACGGAGACAGATGTAGGGAAAAGGATGCTGACGTGTGCAGCTGCACTTGTATCGGGAGGGATGGGAGGACCCCCGCCATCTGGGATCTTCCCCTGGACTCGTGTAGAGGCCTCCCGGCTGGCTCTGCCTCCCTGTACCCCCTAGTTTGTTCTGCACACAGACCCATGTGATTTGAAGTGGAAATTAGCTCACGTCACCCTTCTGTTCAGAATTCCCCACTGCCTTCCCATCACTCTGAGGACGAAATCCACGTGCCCCCCACAGTGTCGAGGCAGCCTGTCGTGTAGCCTGGCCCCTCTCCACCTCTGCCCTCACTGCCTGGCCTTCTCCTCAACACCCCTCTCCACCTGTGCTGAGCTTCTTCATGCTCTCTGACAGGCCCGAGCGAATTTCTGACCCAGGATCTTTACACAGCTGCTTCCTTTGCCTGGAATGCTTTCATCCCGGGTCTCCCCTACCCTGGCCTGACTCAATGACACCCTTCAAGGCCCAGCTCAAATGCCACCACCTCAGAGATGCCTTCTCAGACTCCCTCTGCACTCGTTTTTACCTCCTTAAATTATGATCAAAAATGCGTATTTTATTCATAGTTCCTTAGATTTCCACTACTGTTCATTTTCTGTTCCAGGATCCCATCCTGGGGACCACGTTACATCTAGTCATCATGTCCCCTTAGGCTCCTTTTGGCTGTGACAGTTTTTGACTTCCCTGCTTCTGGTGACCTTATGGGTTGAGGCTAGAGAACTGATCAGGCATTTTGCAGAATGTTCCTCCACCTGAGTCTATCTGATGCTTTCAGATCATCAGACTGGGGCAGAGGTTTCTGGGAGGAAGCCCACCCAGGGGAAGTGCCCTTCGCAGCCTGCTGAAGCGAGGGTGCGGGCCAGCAACACGGCCCGACCACCGCCAATGTTAAGTCTGCACCACTGGGCCAGGTGAATGCCGGTCACATTTCTCTACTGGCAAGTGACTTTCCCTCCTCCTCTCACTGCACACTCTGCGGGAGCAAGTCATTAAGCGCAGCCCCCACTGAAGGTGCAGGGAGTTCTGCTCTGCCTCCTGGAGGGCGCAGCTGCATAAATTATTCGGAATTCTTCTGGCTAAATCTGTCCCTTCCCCCTCTTATCTCGATTTTACTTTATAGCGTTTGGAACTGCCTGGATTTCCTACTTTCTATTTACAGCTTGCTTGCTTGCTTGCTGCGTGCCTTCCCCCGCCAGAATGGGGGTTTCACAAGAGGAGCTGCCTTCTCCATCCTGCTTGCCACTGGAACTCCACTGCAGAGTCCAGCGCCCAGTATGGGCCAATGCTCACTAATGGGATGGACATACCGATGGGCTAGCCCAGGGTGGGAGGCTCTGGCCTGTAGTGCCACTCGGCCGCTATGGCACATAGCAAGTGGCCCAGGACCCCCCACCCAGGCCGCCCTAAGGCAGCGCATGTCCACCACCCAGGGAACTTGGCGAGGCATGGCTGCGCCTGCCCTGTCTTCTAGCATGGAGGCGTGCACCACCAGCCCCTTCCTCCCAGTGTGGACGGGAGCCTCCCACGAGGCCATCGCACAGCTGGGGGTTGACCCAGGATTTTCGAGGGCAATGCGGACAAATGTTCTGTTTGCAGAGTTCTGTGTTTATTTCAATGAGCATTAAAAGAGTCTAACTGCACAGAAAACCTGTTCTTCTGTGGACATCACTGCTTAGGAGAAGGTGAAATTTAAGAGGGAAAAACCGAGTGAGTCAATTCATAGGGAGCTACTGAGTCAACAGCAGTCCAAGCAGCATGGCCGCGGCAGAGGGCAGGAGCCGGTGCAGACCGTTGTCTGAGAACCACTGCTCCTTCCTCTGCCTGCACCTATACCCCCACCAACCTCCTCCAGCTGCCTCCCCACGAGCCGGCCCTCGCTGTGGGGGGGCAGCCTGCCCCCACCAGGGAGAGGGGAGGATTCACAGGGCCGTAACTCTCTTATTTTTCATTATCCTCATCTTTAAACAATCTGGTTTGTTTGTTTTGTAATGTATCTAACCTTGGCAGAGCAATACAAAAATGTGTAATTTACAATAAATGTATCTATATCGGGGAGATGCCTGCGTAAATGACATTTACTCGAGCGTGCCACTGAAAACATCTGAAGACTACCAAGCAGGATGGTGGTGCCAGCCTCTGACTTCCCCCCTGGGACCTCAGACATACCTCCTCTTCCTCCCAGCCTGGCTGACAGGGCAGGAACTCAGCTCCAAGGACTCCCCAAGGTCACAGGGCCAAGCCCTAGCCCTCAACCTAGAGAATATGCCTGCTGGGACATGATTATTTCTTTTTAATTTTTTAATCTCTCTGGACACTCAGAATTCTGGAGCAGATAGCCTTTAAAGATAATCTAGTCTAGTGCTCACCAAACTTAGTTAAGGAGCGGCCTATTAATTTTGAATGACAATTTCCCATAGCACACCAGCACAGATTGGAGCAGCGCTACTCCGGGTAAAGGGTGGGTGGGTTCCCAAATGTCCCTGGCCGCGGGTTTCCTCCTGCACTCGACAGGAGACCCCTAAAGCTCCTTTCTAGAATTCTGGAGCTGCACACACAACTGCTAAATACCACTGACTCAGGCCTGGATACTGTATATGAGGAAACAGAAACCCAAAAGGACAGTGACAATTAATATAGCTACAAAAGTAGCAGCAAAAGCCAAGCCCACTGCACGCCCCATTCCCAGGTCCCGTCCTCGTGCAGGACCAGACCCACGAGGATCTCTCCATGCCCAGCGAGGTTTCTGAACCTGGGTTCTGTCACCCTGGTTCCTACATCCATAGCCCACCCCCCGTATCCTCATCCGGCCAGCACAGTCACGGAGCGAGCTGCCCTATGGGAATGAATCCTCTAGATGAACAAAGAGTCCTTCCAGCGCCAACACTGGTTTCCCCTGCCCCCTTCTTTTGAACAATTTTATCCCAACAACTCTTAAAAGTAGTGATTCTTTCCTAGCGTCTGTCAACTCCCTGAAACTGTATGCAAAATGCCATGTGGGCATGGGGGGGCTGATAAGTTTTTGGTGAGAGGGTCTCTCCAGATTCTCACCATTCTAAAATAGATTCCACGATCATCTTTAAAATAGGATGCCAAAGAAGATTTGACCTCTCTTCACCTGGTGATTTGGGGTCAAAGTGACCTCCTCTTTATGCCAGACCAGAATGTGGAGCATGGTCCTGCAGAGCCTTCTGAGCCCCTGCTCCCACACCTCCCTGTGGATACTCGACTGTCTTGAGCCGCCTTGCTCCCCACCCAGGGTACATGCACCATGCTGCCACCACCAAGCAAAGCGGGTCAGTGGGCTTGCCTGGGCGGACTTCCACGGACAGTCACGGAGGCCAGGACTCGGGCTCTGATGCTGAATTCCCAGGGGGCTCCATCGGAACCTGCTACAACATACCACGAGCCCTCATCCCATCTGGGGTTCTATTTTGGAATTTGAAGGGACGGCGGCAAGAATCCAGCTTAGTTTTGCTCCAACTTCACTTATTTGCCTGCCTCTTGAATGTTTGCCATGTCTACGTGTTGCCTGTACTATTTGTTATTTATCTCATCATTTTGTCTGATCTCACTTTTTTCTTTCGATTTAAACACACTTTAAAAGGAAACTTTAGGGGTGGCCGGCTGGCTCGGTCAGTGGAGGGTGCGACTTGTGATCTCAGGGTTGTGAGTTCAAACACCACAAAGGGTGTAGAGATTACTTAAAAAAAAAAATCTGGGGATACCCAGGTGGGTCAGTGGATTAAGCCTCTGCCTTCAGCTGAGGTTGTGATCTCAGGGTCCTGGGATTGAGCCCCACATTAGGCTCTCTGCTCAGCAGGGAACCTGCTTCCTCCTCTCTCTCTGCCTACTTGTGACCTCTCTCTGTCAAATAAATAAATAAAATCTTCAAAAAAATAAAATAAAATAAAATAAAATAAAATCTTAAAGAAAAAAGGGAAATGTTAAATCACATTATACCCTTCCATTGAGCAATCCTGCTTTGCAGGGATTTATCTGGAAGATACACCCCTTAACAATATAAAAATGCACACACACAAGGGTATTCACTGAAGTACTACTTGTAATTGCAAAATATTGGAAACTACCTAACTGTCCAAGCATAAAGATCGGTTGAATAAACTTTGGTACACACACACACACACACACACACTGCAGCTGTAAAATGGAATGAGGAAGACTACGGTGAACTGATACGGAGCGATTTCCAGAGAAGCCGCTAAGTGAAGAGAAGAACGAGCACAGTGTGCTACCATGTGTGTAAGAGACAGGGGAGAATGAGAAAACATTTACAGAGCGGCATTTTCTTCCAAAAATAAATGTGGGAAGGATATTCCAGAAAGCGACCAAATTGGTTATCTACCAGAGGAAGGGAAACGGGATGGAATAGGGTAAAAGGGACACTTCCTGAACATACCCTTTTACATGGTTTTAAATAATCCATATATTAAAAAAAATTAAATCTATAAAAAATTAGAAGAACCCTAACTAGACCAAAAAAAAAGAAAGAAAAAAGGACCAATATCTTTTTCTAATGAATACCACACCTACCCTGATGAGGAATAAAGAACAAAGAAAGGGCAGACTAATCCAAGGAGCTGTAAACATCATACTGCATTCTATACCCTCAGTTGGGAGACAGGTGAAGTATGCGGGGGTGGGGGTGGGGACTGCAAACCATCCTGAACTCTTGTTTATTAAACAATAAACAAACTGAAACTTTCTAAGATGTATTATAGGATTGAGCAAACAAACGTGTTGACATCGTTGGGAACCAAGGCTCTCATAGAAGTGACACACAGATTTGGGATGGGGGAAGGCAAGAAAGAACCCTCTGGAAACTGATCTGCATTCGTCAATACTGGAGGTATTGGTATGCATTCATGATTTCTAACATATGGACATGCATATGCCTGTCCATATGTGTGCACATGTACTCACGAGTAAATGTATATTTTGCATATAAGTAGCCATCTATTTTTTGGATCTGTCCATTGAAAGGGTCAAAAAGCAAGGCACCCCGGTAGCCAACAGCCCTTCTGGCACCCAGATCTTGGCCTCTGATACCACTGTTTACTGAGAGGAAGCAGGGTTTTTTCAGAGAAATGGCTCATCTCGGGGACGGGCATTCCCCAGCCATTCCAAGATGAACGTGGAATACCTTATCAAGCCAGAAAGTATAAGGATTGCTCAAAAGAAATGACAGGAGCGTAACACGAGGACACAGCAGCCAGTGCAAAAGGGTTCCCAATGGCCAAGTCCAGGACAATTTGAGCATCGGATGAATTAAATCAGTAGTGAAACATAAACCACTAAAAACTGAAATCCTTGAGTCTGTGCCAAGAACTGATAAAGAAAGAAATGGGGAGAAGGGAGGAATCTTGCTTGCAGTGGAATGCTGAGGGCTGACTTTTGAACACAGAGAGAGTGCTGACATTGGAAAATCAACCTTTTGCCACCAGTCTGGTGAAGACGGGATCAGGCAGGTATTGTTAGCGAATGCCAGCTCCCAGGGGCACTGTAATGAGGCACAGCATGTCTGTACTATCTCTAAGCGTCTCCTCACGGACTGTGAATTAGTTGTAAAGAAAAGAGAAAACAATTAGACAGCGGAGAGATGGGGCAATATGGCAGCCAGGTGACCAATATTCATGTCCCCCGTGAGGGTCAGGGGGACATCACGGGCCTCCGGGCAGGACACCCCGAGAACGAGAGGACACACCACCTACACCACAGTCTACCCGAGAATGCGTCAGCTCCATGTAATCACAAAGAAAACATAAAAGACAGACTAGGGAACGTTTTATTAAAACAAAGGAGGGAGAGGTTGTGCATTCTTCAAAAATGTCACTGTTGTGAAAGAGAAGGCTGTGGAATGATGTTCCAGAGTCACAAAGGCCTGAGAGATGCAACAGTGAGAGGCACTACCTCCCCCTAGGCTGGTAGGGGAAGTACGCTAGAACAGAGATTAACGGGCCCATGGGCAAATTGGAACAGGAACAGCAGCAACCCACCACACTGGTGTGGACGGCTTCCCTGGGGTCACGAAAGCCACTGCCCGATTCTTAGCAACTGGGTGCTCACACGTGTAGCACGTGTAGGAGCCAAGCGACAGGATGGATGCAACTCACCCGGGACAAAAAGTGTGTGTGAGTGTGTGTGTGTGTGTGTGTGTGTATGGACAGAGAGAGGGAAAACATAAATAAGAGAGCAAATGGGCCACAACATGTTAAAAGATGGAGGTAAAAGGTAAGCAGATGTTCTTTACATTATTTTTGTTTCTTCTAGTTCTTATAAATTTGAAATTATTTTCAAATGAAAAACAAAAACGCCTCCTTAATCCTCGAAGCATACAGCCGGTGTAAATAGGAAGCAAGTGTGAAAGTGTACACGATGAGGCAACAACCAGGAGCGAGGCCCACTGTGGGCCGGGAAAAGGGGGCAGGGGGACGGGAGGGAGCCGTGAAGGACAGCACATCCGGCTGGCCCAGCGCTGATGGCTGATGTCAACAAGAATCTTCTCGCAGCCCCATCCCTGCTACAAACATCCTCGCGTCCCGTAGCTGGAGCAATGCTGAGCGGGCCTAACGTCTGCGTTCCATGGAAGGGCAAAGCGAGGGGCACAGAGAGATCGAGGTGGGGGGCCTCTGCCCTGCTGCTGGGGGCGCCTCTCCCAGCACGACCCATCAGCCGCGTCCCGGCAAGGAGCATGTGTGTGGTTACGGTCCCAGCGCTAGGCCCTGGGACCCATCATCTTGAAGGCTCCTGCACCCCAGCCTGCTGGGTGGCATGATTCCTTTATACAAGTGCAGTCTTGAGCCTCTGGGAGTCGAGGAACGCCCTCGTGAGGCTGGGCAGCTGGGCACGGAACCCGAATCTCCAGCTCCTCCGGCCCCGCCCCGGCCCTCCTCGGACTCTTACTATTTGCACAAAAGCCCCCAGAGCAGGAGAGGATTTGCACACCCGTGAGAAGAGCAGCACTAGTCACGATGGCCAAAAGGTGGATGGAACCCAAGTTGGAAGGTTGGAAAGGGGGAAGGAGGCTGCCAGTGGGGTGGCAGGAAGATGGGGGGCTAAATGTTTAAGGGGGACGGAGCTTCTGTTCAGGAGGATGAAAAGAGCCGTGGAGACGGACGGTGGTGTGGGCTGCACATCAGTGTGGATGGACGTGCGAGGCCGGAGGACCCCCGGCACCCGAGGACATCAACCTCTCCCCCTCCAAGTGACAAGTCCGGCCAGATCCGGGAGCTTCCCCAATGCTCTGACACTCTGTTTTTTTTTTAAATAACAGCAATAATCCATCAACTTGCCCGGGATGATGTACATTCTAATCTGATTAATATTTGGTAAATGAAGTGCTTTTCAGGGAAACGGCAGGCATGACCTCCCGACAGTCTTTGACTTCACAGATTCAAGGATTTTCTGAGTTGCCCTCTGTGTCCTACATTCCAGGAATCAAAATGAGGACAGATAATAAAAAGGAGGAAGGGGAGCATAAGAAGGCCCTAACGAGAACGTTCAGGGAAGGAGGAAAAAGATGCCCTTGCCGGTTACCTAGGAAATAAGGGAAGGCCTGCACGCTATTGGCTGCCTCTGGAGCAGAATTTCAAGAGGCACCTGGCAACACAGGGTGTGTATGGGCTGAGGGTTTGGGGGGAACCTCTTCCTTTGTTTTGTTGTTTTCCTTGACTGAACAGCATGAGGTTGTGTCTAGAATGTTTTTTTTCTGGGAAGTTCCTTATACTAGTTAAGCCCATTTAAAAAGGCGGCGCTCTCAGGTCTCTACAATGGCGGGCGAGCCTCCTAATCCTTCTCCTCCCTCCCTTCCTACTGTCCCCTCATTACACACACACACACACACACACACACACACACACACCCTCACTAATTCCTTATACAAATGACCGGGATTCAAGGAAACTCGCAGTAGGGGGTCGGGAGGATCCCAAACACACACAGTCCTTCCAAGCTCCTCTGTCTGCTCTCCGCCTTGGCCAGGCTGCCTCTGCAGTGCTCGTGGGCCACACGATTGAGTGCTGAGACAGTGATGTTCCCATTTCCGTCAACCTGACGGCTGGGCATCGGGAAGCCTCCCTCCCGCTGCCGACTGGCGGAGCAGCAATGACTTGCCCAGGGTCACGGAGCTGCTCAGGAGCAGCCCCTCCAGGCTCTAGGAGTCAGACCCCGACCTCCCAGTGGCTAGTCCACGGCTCATCCCAATCAGGAAACTCTGCCAGCCGTGGGCTTGGCTCTGGCTTTGCAAGAGGAGCCAGAAATGAGGCCAGGACTCCATTTCATTTCAATGGAGACTTCAAAAGAAAGGAAAAAAAAACAGGCAAAGCTGGGGTTCCCAACTTCCGGGCACCCCCTCAACTCCCAGCTGACCTGGCAGGTTCAAAGTCAATGATGTCCTCTTTGCTCTGTGCCCTTGCTGGGATTCAAGAAAAGAGTAGGTTTTCAATCTGAGGACATCAAATCAGTGCCTAGTTTTTCCATAGGCAAAAAAACAAAAACTACACCCTATTTTTCAGACAAGAAGTGCAATTCGCTCTCTTGTTCTAGGTCTGTTTATTAAGTTACTGCTCTGAGTGGCTCTAAAAAGAGACGACTACCCTTTCAGACTGACATGCATCAAGTGAACACTTCTTCGGGCAAGGGCACGAGGGTACCCCTCTTTTTCCTTTTAGTGTGCAATTTCTGCAAATTTAGGGGCCCTGTGATTTGCTTGGTTTCCGAATGAGTCACTCAGCAGTGGGGACCTGGAGCCGAGTGGAGGGGTCCAGAGGCACACACTCATTTCACACTACTTCCTCGTCTGGGCTTAAATGTGGAGGAGGTGTGAATTCTAGTTGCATTTGTAGAAAAAGAACATGTTAATGCCACATTTAAATCAGGTCATGGCAAAATTGTGACTTGTGACCACATGCCTTTTTATGCCTGTGTCTTTTGCCGCCTGGCTGAGGCAAGACTTCCCCCCCTGAGCGTGGGGACGGCAGGGTTTGCGGGGGGTGGGTGGGGGGATGGCTGCCAGCGATCTCTTCACTCCAGAGCCGCCCAGGCCTGTTTGTTACAAGCAGGATGTTCACAAGCCTCTAGACCCAGGAATAGGGCAAGAAGCCCGCTGGAGAAAAAGTAACCTGGAGGGAGGAAGAGCCACCTCCAAAGGGCAAGGGAGCACACAGAAACAGTGCAGCTTTCTTGGGGAGCATCTGCTGCTCCCACTGGCTCAGCATCCGTGCCCCCTTCTTCTGATGGACACACCCTGTTTTTTTTTTTTTTTTACTGAGGGAGTCATCATCACGGGATCAACAAGCAACCCAAGCCTGGCCAGTCGGCACAGAATACCCTCCTACGGCAGCGGGTGAGCCAGGCCCATCGATGTCACGGGGCACCGGCCCCCAGACTGGAGCTGCAGCCCACGGGAAGGAGCAGCTCCTCCTCCACTCGGTGGTAGGCAGGCAGGACGTGAGCCTGGCGCTGCCAGTGTTCATCTACACCCCGGGCCAGCCCTGCCCAGGCCTCCCGGCGACACAAACAATAATCACCCTTCTGAAGCCAGTCGAAATTAAATTTCTGACTCTCAGAACCTCAAGAATCCTAACACATATTCACTTAAAAAAAAAAAAAAAGCACCGTGTGAATTACATTTCTTATACTCAATTTCCAGATGGGGAAACTGAGGTACAGAGCTCAGGGAGACCACTCGAGGCTCACAATAAACCTGGACGTGACTGCAAGGCCAGTATCCCATCTCTTAGCATGTCCCACATGGACACTGTGGCCTGATAGCCTTCCAAGTCACGGGAGCCAACAGCTGCATGGTTTCACCCAGACACAGTCTAAGGAGAGAGCACCCACCGGCTGCACCTGAAATCTAAGAATAACCAAGAGATGAAATACACCACGCACAAAGTCCCATTCACCTGGAAGCTGCCCCCGCCCAGTGAGGTATCTCTTTGCTGGACAGGCCTGTGAGAGCCATATTTATTTATGCTGAGCTGGGTGGGGAGATGAGAGGTACACAGTATTTTGGAATGACTACTGTGTGTTCGAGAAAATAGGAGGGCACCAAAATGTCACAGGCGGGGGGGGAGGGGGGGTTGGATCGCTGAGAGTCGTGTCCAACTAAAGCTCTAACATCAGCATCAACTGTCCAAGCAGCAAAACCTCTGGGGGAGATCCCGGGGCCCTGTCTGGTACAGCCTGGCTGAGAAAGCACCCAGAAAGCAGGTTTTTGGAGACTGGTGAATGTTTCTCCCCTTGCCCCTGGCAGAGAACAGGCAGGCTCGGCATCTGGGGAGTCATCACCCCAATCCAATAGGGAGCTGGACCAGCAGCCTGGCCGATCCACCGAAGCCCCGCGTGCCAGGACTGGGCTGCCGGGCTGACTCACTTGCCTGTGTGCTTGTGGCCAAGCCTGCCCAGTCCACACCAGGGTTAGTCACGGCCAGGCCTGGTTAGAGAGCAGCCCTTAAAAGGATTGGAATGAAAGAGGTAGCATCTTTCCAAAACAAAATCAACAGGAACACAGAGTACAAAATGGGGAGAAATCCTCCTCCTTTTCCCCAGTGTGGCCACAGGACAACTAAACCCCAGGGTTCACGCAGATAGCGTTCTCCTGAGTTTAAACAAAAAAAGAGAAAAGATGCAAATGAGCCAACTAAGAGAGCTTGCTTACCTTGCATGTGCCCCTCACCTCCCCACCAAAGTCATACTTGTTGGCACCCGTGCCCTGAGCCAAACAGGAATTCCTATGTCGAGATGCTTCCTGTGCACTTTAAACAGAAAGAAAAGCATGCTGGGGATCTCAGCCTTAAAAAGAGGGCTGGGTGGCACCAGAGAGATGCTTTGGTTATATTTATCAAAATGGGATCTTAGCATGCCCTGAGAACTGCCCAAAGGTTCTGAACGGAGCCAGCGGGGTGGGGATGGGGGGGTGGGGGTGGGGGAGGGGGTTTTGGTTCCGTAATCGCAGCAAACTGCCCAAATCAAAGGAGTTCTAAATCACTGATTTACAGAGCTACTCCATTCTCGGGCTTCAGACCCCCCGGACTAAGGACTCACACGGACCAGACTGATGGGCCAACGACAGCTGCTGGCCCAGGAGGAGAGCCCACAGCGGGAGCTGAGGACGGCCCGTGTCTGTCCCACGAAGTGTGGTGGGAGCTCACGTGTAGTCAGCAGAGCCCCTGTCCCATTTCCACCCCATTCCCCACTCCACCCCAGGTGCCCGGGCCGTGGCCAGAGACCCCTGTCTGTGTGGCCGGGCGCCCAGCCCCGACGCCAGAGAGCCTGCACGGCGGAAGCCTACCTAATTCCAGAGCACACACTGTTCTCCAGATCGAGAAGGTGCTGGCACGGGAGCCGGAGCAAGGTGGACATTCAACCAGAATCATCCCCACCACGGAACAGGCGGAGGGACGAATGATTCTGCTCTTGAGCACACGTGCACCCAACCCCGGTGTACCTCGCTCTACAGACAGGACTTTGGACAAATCCTAACGTAAGAGTCTAGGGGATGGTATCTGATTATTTGATTCCAAAAAACCATAATCGTATTAAAGGCATGTAATCTCATTAAACACGGGTTTTCTTCCTGCAGTGCACTGGAAACAACGACCCGCGTCAAAAATCAGAGCGGCAGGGTGAACACGGTAAGAGCGGTGAGAGCAGCCAAGTGCTTACGACCCCGGCCGGGCACCACTCTGAGCCTGGTATGTGGATGCACTCATTCCACTCCCGGAATGCCAAAGTAAGTACTATCTGCCAGCCTCTGTTTACTGATGGGGAAAGAGTTCCTCGTCAAGAAGCCTGCTCCGGGTCACCCGTGCAATGAAGGCAGTGGACCTGGCCACAGCTGCCTGCGAAGGGCTAGGCCTGCAGAATGAGGTACACCGTCGTGGGGAATAGACACAAGTGCCCATGGACACACAATGGGGACCAGACGCAGGGGACAGGGCAGCTCGCAGCGCAGGCGGCGGGGTGGCGTTCGCAGGCACACTCACCTTCACTCTCCCCACTCGTCCTGATGCCTTTCGAACTACCCTCAGTACCTTTAGTCTTCTCAGCATCTTCCTGGGCATCCTCGGCAGGCCCCTTCTCCTCCTCGTCTTCCTCCCCAACGTTTTTGTAGTTGGGTCTCTTCTGCACCCGCCTCTTGCCCTTGTGCTTGTTCATCTCAAGGGAGCGCTCCAGCGTCTCGGTGGGCTTAATGAAGCACCGGATGCTGGGCTTGGCCTAGGGAAGTCAACACACGGATTGGAACCTTGCAATCTCGCAGGACACCATCGTCGAGCTGCCTAGAGCTGCTGCCCCAAGAAATTCTATTTCCGAAACAAAAAAAGGCTACCTCCTACTTCAACATCAGGACTACGTTGAACACCACCATGCTTAAGTCATCAAAACAAGAGCACAAGCTACCATTTATTGCCCACCGCCCTACGTCAGAAACTCTGTACCTTACCAACACCAACCCTGTGCTTCCCAAAAGCAGTCACTTGTCTAGGAAACACCCTTCTGGTTAACGTTTAGGGTACTTTGCATGTGCCAAATGCTGCTCTAAGGGCTCTGACTGCACTATCTCATTTGAACTTGACAATGACCCCAGGAGGTCCTCCTATTGTTTCCTTCCCTTTACAGATGATAAAACCGGGCTCAGAGGTAGTAAAGGACCCACTCACGGTCACAGAGCCAGGAGTGGCTGAGCTGGGATTCAAACCCACCTACTATCCACCCAATTTAGGTCTTCGGTATGGCATGCTGCTGTTACTGACATTTTTAAGATTTTATTTAATTGAGAGAGAGCGCGATCGAGCACACAAGCAAGGGGGAGGGGCAGAGGGAGAGGGAGAAGCAGGCTCCCCACTGAGCAGGGAGAGCCCAATGCGGGGCTCGATCCCAGGACCCTGGGATCACGACCTGAGCCAAAGGCAGACCTTTGGCTTAACCAAATGAACCACCCATGCGACCCTAACTTCTAATTTAAACAAATGTTATGTTCAAAGAAGCTATATACTGCTACAGGGCAAAGAACACCAGTATCTCTTGCTGTTGTAAAAAAAAAAATAACAGAAGAGAAAAGGCAAGGTGTACTGGATTTAGCCAAACAGTGGCTCTTTAAAAAACGGGCTTGGCAAGTACTGGGAGGGAGTTAACCCTCGTCCCCAAAGGAAGGTAGGCCCAAAGAAAGAAGTTCTTCCCTGAGAAGTCGGGAGGCTTTCTAAGAGAAACGAAAGAGGCCTGTGGGAAACACATAGCTGTATCTCAGTCCAGGTAACAAACATGAAATAGACAGATGGCCACTCCCATCTCATAGATATGGAAACAGAGGCTCCGAAGGACAAAGTGACGTGCCAAGGTCACCCAGCTCCTTAGCCGAGTCAGACTTGGAACCGAAGCCTGCCCAATCCCAAAGCCCAAGCTCCTCCTGAAATATGGGCGCTTCATCAGGAGCTCAAACTCAGTTCCGCACTCGGTACCCTCTAAAAAGTGTTTACATGCAAATGGACCCCATCTAGCAAGAAAAAAAGACAAAAGAAAACTGGTCTATTTGGGGCAGGATACTGACTCAAGTATTTCTCTCTTTTCAGGGTCTGGATGATGTCCAGACATCATTTTGTCATTAAAAAAGGAAATAATTTTAAAGAAAACGTTTCCATTATCTTGATATGGTTTATCTATCTTCTGAATTTACCCCCAACCAACCACCAACGGTACTCCGGGGGCCACTGTACCTTGCCAGAAAGTAGAATGTGCTCAAGGTGCACAGATTAATTTCTATAATGCTCAAAACAAAACCTAATTGGAAGCTAAATTAGCATCCAAATCCAAACATTAATTTTTATTTACTCACTTTGGATTCTTCATCCACAAGAATGACAGATAAATTGAGACAGGATTCTACTGCCCAGGAAACCCAGAGAGTGCACTACGGACGCCAACAAGCACAAACCCAGAGATGGGAGCACCCCGAGCATGCCCCACTTGACAGACAGCATTCATCAGAACCCACTTAGGATGCTGTGTGATCGAACACAGCCCTGGAGAGCCCCCTCATCTTCTGCTGAAGGACTCGAACCCAGGAAATTAGGGTCCCGAGATAAAGTCACCGCTTCCTCTGATCACCACTTACTCCCATACGCAATCAAAGCTTTCTGAAACAGAAAACCGAGACTAAAGCAGAGCAAAATATCACCTGGTTAGAACATCTAAGCAAAAGTTCACAGGGATGGATGTAGAAACCTCTCCCTGAGCTCCGTGTGAACTCGGATGTACAGAAGTGGCAGAACAAAGGGAAGCGAAACAGCCCTCGAGGCCCAGGGCTGCTCAGAGTAATACGATCCCCAGCTGAACCCTGCCATGAGCTGTGGGTCCTCTCTGAGCGTCAGAGTCCTTGTCTAAAACACAGGGCAGATAATTCCGGCCTTCTAGAACTAAACGTAATCACGGATATAAAAGTTCTTTCAGTAAGCACCCAAGCTAGGAGAGTCACCTTCCTCTCCCTGGCTACTTAAAAAAAAAAAGAAGATAAGAGTCAACTTTGAAAATAAATTTAAAAACTTTCCAAAGGGATCTGCTTTTCTCTACGGTCAGGTGTTGGGAGGACATGTTTACTGGGGAAATTTCAAACTTTTAAAATGCAACCGACCCAGTGAACAGCTGGAAATAACCTAAATGCCCATCAAGAGGGGAATGGTTAGGTAATTACGGTCTATCCATAGAATGGGAATCCACATACATGTAAAAGAGACCCAGGTCTTTTTGTGCCTACGTGAGTGGACTCAGAACTGGTACCAGGGTGAAAAAGCAAGAGCGGGGAGTTCAGTAGGGGTCCCTGCAGGTAAAGCTCTTCAAAGGCTACATGTGATGCTGTGAACGGCTTCTCCTGGAAAGCGGTCTACAGATATCTTGGGATTTCATCTCTGGGGGGATAAAGAAGGCAGGCGGTCCTGTGTGTGCACATCCACACAAGCACACTTGCATTTCTTCATTTCTAGACCTTTCCGTTTGGTTTGAAATTTCTAATCCAGTATGCATGTTAACCTTTTTAAAAAAAACTCATCAGGAATCATTTGGACATTAGAACTTTGGGCTTTCTTTCTTTCTTTTTTTTTCTTTTATATTAAAAAACCTGATTGTGTTTTTCTTAATATTGATAGCATCAAAACCCCGCAGTTACCATGGAGGAGCGGACAGGGCCTGGCTGGGAAGTGTGGACAGAGATTCACGATTGTTCCTATGGCTCCCGTCAAGAGCCACCTGGCTGCTGGCCTCCCAGGAATCTCCATGTGACCGTGGACAAGCCCAGTGTTCCAGATGGAAAGCCCCCAGGAGCAGGGTCCATCCACCTTACCGCCACCCCACCCCCTGCCCTGCTACACAAAGCCAGGTGCCTGGCACAGGGCAGGGCCTCGGAGGGCTGCTGCTGAGCGAGTTCATGGCTATGTGGTACGTACCCATACTTTACCCAAAGTGAGAGAGAGAAGAACAAAGAAGCAAAGTGAGGGATGGAAGAAAATAGGAGCCCGATAGCCTTGGGAGGTTAACTTCAACAGGGAGCAAGAGCAAGTGTGATGAAATTAACCATTAACCAAAAGAAGGGGGAAAGCTCACTTCAGAGTCAATTGTGATTTCAGGGGTGGCCCCAGGGCCAAACTGCTCCCTAAGGTGTCTGCTTCTGCCCGCTGGCTGACCATACGTTACTCCAGCCTCCACTCCTCCACCCTGAGTTTAGAGGTATATACTCCAGAAGGTGACTCGCCAGGGGTCAGCAGTAACTAAGGCCTTTCGGGGCTGCGGGATCTGATAGCCAGCTCTGCACAGACAGCGAGAGGGGTCTGGAGGAAGGGGTCAGGAAGGAGGACACAAACTCGTAAGGCCCAGGCGTTGGATGTGGGAGAAGCCGCAGCACTGCCGGTGCCCCGAGCACTGTGTCAAAGAGAATGTCCTCCGTTAGGTCTGGGGGCACCCCCCCCCCCCGCCCCGAGAAAGGCCACGTGCAGACTGCATGTGAAAAAGTGGGCTGCAATCGAGCAACCCATCCAGGATTCAATTTACAATTAAAAAAATAAAATTAGCAATTAAAACATGTCCATCTGAATCGTGTTTTCCTGTATGGAGAGCTCTGGGCATGAGAGTACACACAGCAAGGTCTGGAAGGCTCCACACACTCGCAGCAGTGGTCCCTTCTGAAGAAGACGGTGAGGCAACTTTCACTTTCTCTTCTCGTTGTTTCTATGTCATCCAGTCACTGTGTCCCAAGAAAGTATTACCCGAGCCATTTAAATGTAAAGAGTACCTCTCAAGAAAGTACCTAATGAAACTGAACTGGATGCTTAAAAATAAGCATTTTAAATTATTTTTTAAAATAATCCATTATTTTTATATGTATGCCACCACAGTTTTTTTTTTTTTTAAGATTTTGTTTATTTATTTGACAGAGAGATCACAAGTAGGCAGGCAGAGAGGCAGGCAGAGGCAGGGGGGAAGCAGGCTCCCTGCTGAGCAGGGAGCCCAATATGGGACTCGATCCCTAGACCCTGGGATCATGACCTGACCCGAAAGGCAGCTGCTGAACCAACTGAGCCACCCAGGCGTCCCCAGATAATTTTTTTTTTTTAAAAGCACCTTTAGAAAGGGGGAACGGTCAGAGATCGAGGATGAGCTACCAGAAACGTCTTCTGTCTTGCCCTAAAATACACACAAATTTAATTCTAAACACAAATCCACGGATACACCAAAGATCACTGCAATTTATGTTATCCCTCAATTTAAAAACATTCACCTACAGACTTTTCAAGGAAATCCCACTGTCCTAATGCCCTAAATGTAAACTAGGAACAACTCGGACAAGTCTGGAAGCTGGAGTCACAGCAGTCACCAGGGGACTGCCCTCACTCACTGAGCCAGACCAAACAGGAGGAGCGAGGCAGTCCTGGGCCTGCCTGTGCAGTGCCCACAGCCCAGCCAGGAGCACGCAGGGCTCTGTCATGTGTCCACGTGGACGCCAGGGGCACGGAGGAAGGAGTAGGGAACTATGCCAGGCAGGGGAGGCGGAGGCGAAGGGGAAGTGCAGGAGGGCTTCACGGAGAAGGAAATGACTGATCCAAGTCCTGAATGGTAGCAGGAGTTCACCAGAGCACTTGGGAGAAGAGGAGAATGGTAGGAAGGCCAGCTCAGCGCCCTGGTCATTCACCCCTTCTGTCAAGGCCAGGGTCACTGGAGCTGGTGCGCCTGGTGACTGCAGTCGTGCTCCGGGACACAGTGTGCTTGGCCAGCTCCCCAGGGAGCAGCAGGCACACCGGAAGTCGGGATGGAGCTGGGCCAGCTGGGCCGCCGGCTCCTGACGGAGTTCACCATGCTCGTGGCCTGGGAAGAGCTCTCAGGGTACCCTCTGCCTCTGTACCCGGTAGGTCCAACCTCCAGGAGGGTTTCTTTGTACCAACTCAGCGGTTCAGTGGGGAAGGGAGAAGGGAACGGCCAGGAAAAGCACCAAGGCAGGCTGGGATCAGCAGGGACGCTGGAGCAGCCAGAGCCCAGGCTCAGTGTCCCACTGACTCCCTCACCTCCTCCCAGGGCCTCGGTTCCCAGAGGCACCAAATGGGCCTCTGAGCAAGCACTTCCCCACAGGGCTGCTGTGAGGAGCCAGAAGGTACCAGCCTCCTCGGTACTGGTTTCCAGGTACTAACGCCCGACCGTCACTAGTGCCCCGTGGGCAACGGAAGTGTGCCCACTGCTGCTGTGAGCACTTTACATACACTGACTCACTTTATCCTCCAACAGCTGACTAGGGGAGGGAGGGAGCTGCAGAAGGCGAAGGACTGGCCCAAGGTCACCTGCTCGGCAGAGGCAGAGCCAGGATTTGGATCCAGGGAATGTGGCTTCAGTGCCCACGGGCCTGACGACGCTGCAGCACTGCTCCGGCACTCACCCCCTTCGGCGAGCACTTGGCAAGCCTGCCAAGGTGGGGCCGGCCTCCCGCAGGGCCCACATAAGGGTCCGGCCAGGCCCCAGTCACGCTTATCAGAGCAGCAGGTGGACCCGCATCGCGAAAGCTCAGGGACAGCTGACATACCACTCACGAGGCAGCCTCCTGACCGGACCATCATGACCGCCCACCATTCATAATTACTTCCCAATCTGTCCTGTACACACAGGGCTCTAAATGTCACAGGGGCTGACAGTGACCCAAGGCTGCACCAAGCATAACCAACAGCTCTTGGCTTTGCAACCGGCCATAAAGGGAAGCTCGGCTGATAGCCGCTGCAGAGCGAGCCTCTTCTCATTCCAGAAGGTGGGGACCAGCAAGCAAACATCAGAGAACATCAACGCTAGGCAGATCCCCGGATGCACGTGCCACAGGCCAGACCCCAAGTAACACGGGGTTGCGGAGCTGAGGCCGGCACATGTCCAGAACTCACAACCACATCCAGTGAGGCAACTGGACAATGCTGCCAAATGTTGGGGGGAAAATAAAACCCATCGGGAGAAACGTGAAGAGGTAAGAGGCTACTTCTATGAACTAGAGGAGCGGGGCATTCTTCTCTGTGACCTGGCCAATTATCAGGGAGTGTTATGGCTGCAGAGACAAAAACCAGAGATGCCCACTGCCCCAGCCCCAGAATGATCTTAGAGCGATGAGGACACGCACTGTACCCTCACTGGGCCCCAGGCTCAGGTGAGACGCAGCAGGCAGCAGCCAGACGGTGCTGGGCCAGCCCGGGAACCAAAGCTCTGGGTGCTGCCAGGCCTGGGAGACAGTAGCCTCATCTCCTCCCCGGCCTTCTCCCCCTCCATGCCTAGTGCTGCCTGCCCCGTCCCTTCAGTGCTGTGCCTGGCATTCAACCAAAAGCTAATGAGTGCTGGGGGAGAAACTAACTGCAAGATACCGATAAGGGAAGAGGCGTGTTCAAGGCTCATGCAAAATAAAATACATTCTTTCAGACAATGACAACACACCAAACACCTGTGGGGTGTTGTTTTTTTTTTTTTAGGAAGAGTGTTTTACTGGAACTTGTTCTCTAGGAAGAAGGAGGTGTGGGATACAGGGAACGCCCAGTTACCCCGAACATTTGGCCCAGAAGCCCACATGTCATGCTGAGCTGAGAGTGACTGTCGCTGCAGACGGGGATGGAGGGCACGAATCAGAGGCAGCAGAGGGGGTCTGGGGCTGGACACCTGCAATCCCCTGGCATTGGGGGAGGACAGGATGATCCCCTAAGCTCTGTGGGGGCCGGCTTACTCGGAATGTGACACGGAATGTGCACGGAATGTGACAATAATACCACCCCACTCTCTGGGTTCTCAGGAACCTAAAAGGAGATGTCAAAGGTGATGAACGAGACGAGAAAGGCCCTCCTCTCCCCCTGACCCGGTATTTCTTGAGTAGGGGTCCCTGTTCTGATCCCAGCCAGCCAGCTCGTCCCCACCAAGGTGGCCGACTGACCATTTTCCACACCTTACCCTTCACGACCCGCCCGCCACCCTCACGACCCCCAACTCAGCTCTTCACCTTTCAGTCCTCTAACCCAACAAGGGGACCTCCTCCGGGAGGCCTTCCCTCACCTTCATCTCCCAGAGCTGGTTTGTTTCTTCCCAGATTCAAATCTCCAATCTGTGTCGACATGCTTAGTTACTCTCTGTTTCCCCCTACCGGAATATCAAGACGGGGACCTTGTCTGTCTCGTTCGTCCTGTATCCCAATGCCAGCACAGTGCCAGCCCAGGACGTGTGGGTGCTCCAGAAACACGTGTGCAAGGGGGAAGTGGGGTGAGCAAGCCAGCCAGCCTGGCACGCAGGAAGTGCTGAACAGAGGGGCACTGCTCTTACCGGGGAATGACCCACCGCAGCATGGGACCAGGGCAATACTGTGTGAGCCGATAAAGCCCCGAAGCCTTCTTTTCCCTTCTCTTTGTTCATGAAGCTGGAGATTTGCAGCAGGGTCCCCTGCAGTAAGGTTACGAGCATCACAGCAAGTGGTCAGCGGACACTCAATCGCAGGAGAGCCAGGAACTCTGAACTCACGGGGGAAACCCCACCGGCCGCCTCCCAGGATTCCAGTTATACCCACCTGCCTCGCTTGGGGTCCTCAGTTGGACAGCGAGTTGATTCACACCACTCCCCTTTTGGCCCTTTCTCACCCATATGTGGCTCCCCAGCCTCCCATCAGACAAAGCACCCTGCACAAAACCAAGTTTCCCGGTTGGAGGACTCTGGCACAGACCAAGACCGGATCTCCTTGCCTCGTTACGGACACGGTGTTCAATTCCCTCACGGAGGTTCGTTATTTCAAGATAAGTGATGGTTCCCACAGGAGCCATGCTAAAACCTGGGGCCACAAAGGTTACGATGTTCCCACTTGTCCTCATCTAAACCCCAGAGTCTCCCAATGGCTCCCAAGGCACCATATGCCTCAGAGGCTTGATGCCTCCCCGACCTCACCCCGCTACTCTGCGTTGCCATGCTGCTCCTTGCTGTTCCTGACACACCAGGCACACTCCTGCCTCAGGGCTTTTGCACTGACTGCTCTTTCTGGCCAAAGTGTTCTCTCTGCCTGTGGAAATCTACATGACTCACTCATGACTTCCTTCACATCTGCGCTCAACTGTCACCTTCCCGATGAGCCCTACCCTGGCCACTCTATGGAGAACTGCACCCCACTCAAGCCTTTTGCCGCTGCCCCTTCTCCCTTCTCTGATTTCCTACTTGTTGCTTCTCTAAAGCACTTCTTGCGTTCTAACACGCTACAATGCTTACTAACAATTCTGTCGTTCCTCTCTCTCTTCCCACTAAGACAGAAGCTCCTGGAAGCTCCAGGAGGTCTGGGGTCTTTGTTTTGTCCCCTATTTCATTATGGTGCCTAGAACAGTAAGCGGTACCTATCCAACAATTATTTGTTAAACAGATGAAAAAGTAATTCTGACCGGGCTTCAGGAAACTCTTGTTAAAAAACTCAAACGCCCACAGGGGCCAGGCAGCTGATAAAAACTAACCAAATCCCAGGGGAGAGACGCCAGAAGTAGTGGGTGCCTCATTTTTCTGTCCCCATTCCTGATATTCCAACTTTTCACAGAACCCTGGAAGAATTCACCAATGGCTCAACACAGACTAGACGGTCCCCATTCAACACCAGGGGAGAAAGGGGGAGGATGAGAAGACCTCACATCAGGGGGCAAGCAATCTCCAGCCTTGGGGCCACCCCAGCCCGCTCTGTGTCATGCTGCCCAGCAACTGCAGAAAAGCCATCGAGGGTCAGAGCCACGAAATCTTCTCCACCCCCACTTTGCCCACTCTTCCCTGTTGGCTCCTCCAACACGTGGCCACTCCGAGAACCCCTGGCCCTTCTCGGGCCTCCCTGACCCTCAGGTGCAGTCACCCTCAGCCCTGCTTAAGGCTCCCCCTCCATGAGCACCTACACCATGGGACTTCCGCCGATTGTCCAGCCCCACCTGCCCAGGAGAAAGGAAGAGGTGACTGTTCCTAAGAGGTCTCTCACCCACAGCGCCCCACTCGCTAAGTGGAAGGTGCCACACTCTGGATTCTCTTTGATTCTGTCACATCCTCTTACGCATGAATCAGCACCGCCACACTCAATACTACTGCAGGCCAAGGTGGTGACGGGGAGCTAGCATTCCATTCAGCGATTATGGGACAGACCATAATGGCCCCGCAAGAAAGGGAGATGACACAATGAGTTCGAATTCTTTTGTGGGAATGTTTGTATCTGTGCCAATTAAGGCCCTTGATTTATAGTGGTCTATTTTTTCCTTCGGTGTGCGCCATCAACCCTCTCCCAGAAGCCTCTTACCACTTTCAGGAAGAAGAATGTGTGTGCTTCAGAAGCAGAATTGATTAGCCAGGGATCACGAGTAAGGTCAGGGTCACTGAAAGACTCAGGGGAACTCTAATTCGGGCTGCAAAGGAGGCTACTCTGCGTGCTGCATTCAATACGCAGTAGGCTCGGCTGCCGTCTGGTTTAAGCCTGGTTTGCAGAGACGGTCCTGCAGCAGTGACCAGGGGACCCAAGACAACGACGAGCGCTCTGCTTCTGCAAACACGGAAGCCGGAGGAGTCAGGCTGCCAAGTTCTCGGCTGCCAGGACGGGAGGAGTGTTCTGCTGCGGTGGACCCAGCTCCCAGGAAAGACAGGTGTCATGCCGAGAGGACAGGGAGGCTAATGTTTTAGGGGTGCCCTCACGCACTCCTGGGATCCCCAGAGAATCATATGGAAACCATTCCAACTAGCTGAACTGGTGCCTACAGAGGGGTGTTCGACATCCTCGTTTGGGGACAAATGAGCCTAGTCTGCCCCCAGGACTCTCAGTCCCCAGCTGGAAGCCACAGCCAGCCAACCGCAGGAACACACCTGAGCTGGTTAAAGCCTCTGCACTTCCCGGAGAGTGAGCGTGGGGCCGGCTAAGCTGCAGGGCCACGAAACTCAGCACACTGCCACCAAATGGCAACAGTTAATTCTCATTGTCATTGCTGTTGACACCTGGTCCTACACCTAGTCCTCAGTGCCTTCGTGTCTGGTCACAAGGCGCCCCCCTAAGGGGCGCTCTAAGTGTGCCTCCATTCTCATCATCCCAGGAAGGGAGGGCCCAGGTAGGGGATGCAGGATCGTCGCGTGGCCTCAGAAACTAAGATGGTCGTAACGATAACATCTAATATTCAGGTCTTGATAGGCACTAAGCTTCAGGAGAAGCACTTTACCCTGCATTTAATCCTCTCTGCAGGCCCGTGTCCATTATTCTAATTAAAGAAGAGAGAAAACGGAGGCCTGGGGATGTGGACTAACTTGCCCTGGGACACACCTAGCAAGACCGGGAGCCTGACTTTGGGGGGCCCGGGCAGCCCGACTCCACAGTCCACTCCCCCAGACTGTCCCTTAAGGCAGGAAGCAGAACAGCACCAAAAGCAGCCCACTCTAACGCTCCTCCCTCAAACCTGCCACGGAGCAGAGAGAAGGTGGCATGTGAGGGTCGGGCTCTGAAGCTATTTCTGTGTCGAGCGTCAGTAAGAACATCACGAGAGCCCTTGTGACCCCACCCCCAGGTCACTCATCGAGCGGCTCGTTCCTGCAGTGAGTGCCCCCGAGCATCTCTGGCCAGCGCATGATGGCCCAGGTGACAGCAGCATCTCCAGGACATGGTCCCCTCTGCTTATGGGGCACGGAAGGCCCAACAAGGTCAGGGACCGTGTCTTTATTATGCGTATTATGCGGCACCGTGTCTGTGCTACAGAAGTGAACCAAATGAATACAAAACAAAGGAAACTATTCCCCCAGAAGCAGAGGAGGAAAACGGGCCCTGGGGGGTGGGGGGGGGAGCACCTGTAGGCAACGATGCGTATCCCATCATCTCATCTCTATTTTCGTGTTGCAAAAATAACGAGACGTTAGCAGTTTCAGAATTAGCCCACTCTATTTCCCTCAACAAGAAACAGGATCTGCTCTGCATTAGAATTATAGCAAGAACTGGCCCTTAGCAGAAACCATATGATTTTAATGCACAGATGAATTTCAATTCGCCGTTTACCTAACCATGCTGATGTGTTTTAAATTTAACCCTAAATTACAGACTTTTCAAATAACTCTGCTCTTCCCTCTGCTTCGCTCTCTCTCTTCAATTTTGGTTTGGTTTTGTGAAAGGTCTGCTGGTAAAAATGAAGCAATACCAGTAACTTATCTACAAATTACGGGAAGGAGAAAGTAGGTTAAAAAAGATCAAGAAGCTTAAAACAAGCATGATCAAACCACATCCGAGTCAGGCAGGAAACAATAGGAGACCGTTCTTGCTCAGAGGGAAGGAAGGTGAATCTTACCGGGACTATTGTCAAGCAAGTCATAAATGGGGTTCACCTCCACTCTGCCCAAGTTTCAAGTGCAGTCATCCGAACACAACAGAGTTCGATTCCGCACCCAAGGAAAGGCGATACCCGGAAGCAGAAAGCTGACACTTTCACTTGGGCTGGCAATTCCTTCCACGCTCAAAACAATCTCATTTTTGGTTCAGGCATCCACTGCTACGAGCAGTTGTGTGTCTATCACAATGGAGGCAGGAACCTCATCCCCAAAGGAGGCCGGCGGGAGAAAGAACAGATCTCCTAAACGCTCCCTCTCATTAGAGGGTTCGACCGAAGTGGATATCCCAAGCTAAGTGGTCGCCAGGAACTTTGTGCAGTCTGCTTTTGCTCAAATTGCAAACCCCAAGCACTGAGACCCGTATCCCGCTGTGACAGGGTACCAGAGTTTTGCAAGATGTGACCACTGCGGAATGACGAGGGCAAGGGTATGATTATTTCTCACAACTGCACGCCTATCGGTTGCAAGGAAAAAACCTGCAAACCCCAGCACCCCAAAGATCTCTACGTCATCTCTCCAAACACCAAGTCGAAGTTTGGCACCGAACGTCTTACGGGAAGATATTCTGGGACAAAGCCTGATCAGCGACCAAAGGGAAGTCCAAAGGGACCCAGCACATCCCAGCTTGCTACTAATGTTAATGCCGTACGGGTCTGCGGAGGCGGCGTGGGGAGTAGGCACGTCCGATGGCAAACACATGCCTTGTCTGATGGCAGGGGCCGCCTCAGAACAGAAACACGCGTGTAATGGGGACCAGACCCGCTGACTGCTCAACGCAACCCCGAAATCTGGATTTTTATGTGAAACTTCCTAAATGTTAAAGCTGATCATTCATAAAATTTTCCGAACACCAAACCACACATAGCTCTGAGGGCTAGACTGGACCCGTCAAGTACCTGATGGACATTTTCGATGTATTTCCCTCCCATCCTCACCAACGGCCACCCGGGGTAGGACCTGCTCTCCCTGTTTTCTAAATGGGGAGGGAGCCGCAGGCAGGCCCGCAGCAGCTCTGCCCGGGAGTCCTGGGGACTGGATGGAGTGGGCACGGCACCGCGGGCATTCAGCCAGCAGGACGGATTAAGACAGTTGCAGAGAAACATCTCCGGCTCTGTGAACACCAAGCCAGTTCCACGTTTTCGCCTCTATGGTGTCCTGGCACGGGCCCCGACGGGAGCCCTTCCTGGTTCAGTACTCGTCACCCCTGTCACCCCTAGGTTCCATCCTCTTGCCAAAAGCAACTCCTTCCCTTTAGGAGCACTTGTAAGCCTGGCGAGAGTACATTTCTTGGTCTATTTGATCAACATCGGTCTCTCCCACTGGACTATAGAGCTCCAGCAAGACAGACTATTGCGGATTTTGGATATCCACAGCGCTAACACAGGGCCTGATCCAAAGAAAGGGTTTAGTAAACACTTGTTGAATGAATCAAAGGAGGGATAGGCCAGACGGGGGCCATGAAAGGGCCCCATTCAATTCAGCTGAACTAGTGCCACCACCACCAAGGACAGAAAGTTTCTGGGAACGTTTTCAGAGGCTCTGTCCCTCCCTTAAACAGCAAAATGGGCAGACCGAGCCGATGCACACCAGAAAAACCAGCACGGCAGGGACTGCTGTCACTGCACTCCGGGCGGTCCTGGCCTTTCAGGCTATAGGACCACACTCCGCCCGCCTCCTGGCACAGGTACGGCCACAGAGTCGACTGCCCAAGGGCAAACCCAGGCCTGTCACCTTTGTGCCTACTGCCTGAGAAACCGGTTGAAGACACAAAGTGCTCACGAAACAGCCTTTGTGTGAAACACTGTGCTCGTCTCAGACGCATAAGCCAGACCCCAGCTGCAATAGATACGGGGAGACGGGGGGCCTGCCAGAGCTGCTCAGTGCTGCTTCAAGGAGAGGCAACGAGGAGCGAGGGCCTCCCAGCGGGCAGGCACAGGGACAGGGGCAGAAACACAGGGCACACTGGGAAAAAAGCAAGCTGGATTGGTACCGAGGAAGCCTGGAGCTTAGGGCATAGGATCAAGATGGTGGGAGGGAAGACAGGCAAGTACACAGGGGCCAGGCTGGAAAAACCCTGGAAGAAATCACGATACCGATCTCGGGAGTCTTCTTTCAGCAGAACGCAAGACGCACCAACACGCACAAACCACAGACGTGCCCTGTTTAGGCCACAGCTGGGTGATCGTTTAAAACGTGGGGGTGTTTGCATCCAAATGCAGATTTCTAGCTTCTCTGGAATCATGAGGAAACCAGGCACTACTGCATCCATGTTCCTGCCCAACTGCTGGCGGGGGTGGAACAGCAGCTGTGGACAAAGGACGCAGAGGCTCTCCAATTCGCCCCAGTCCCCGCCCTCCCCTACTGATCTCTCGCATCACGCACAGACGTACTCTGTCCTGTCTCCACAGGTATCTGTGCCTGGATAAGGTATTCTCTCATTCCATCCCAGTAACAGTGTCTCACAGATTCGTAACCGGGGGCCCAGAGCAGTGCGATTTCCTGTTCAATAACATACGATCGATCGGTTCCCCAAGCCGGGTTTTCCTGGGTACACATTTCAAGACCCACTAGGTTCCTTGAATCCCAGCCCAGCTTATGCCTCATCATTGCTGTAGAGGCAGAACATTGGTTTCTGGTTTCAGAGAAACACACGCGTGAGCAAAATGGGCAGCGGCTTCTTATCAAGGTCTAGGAACAGTCCCGACGCTAATGACTTACACAACTTCTCTGAACATCCTGTTCGGTCTTAGCGTACGTCTCAGACAGATCACCGTTCAGAATGACGTCAGCTAATGAGTTCACCAGGGGTGCGTGATGTATAATTAGGAAGACCTGGCGAGAAGAGACATCGGATTCGCATTAAAACCTGCAACCTCTGCACCTCTTCCTCCCTGGACCAGAAACCACTAGGCTGGGCCACTTTGGCCCTCTGTTGAGCAGCATTCCCCGTGAAGCAAAATCCAAAGAATGGGCCCCATTTAGGAGAAGCCAGTCGGGCCTCTCTCCTTCCAGGGTCGGCCCCTCCTTCGTTCGGACTGTTGCCTATTTGGCTGGCTGCTCCGCAGCGGAAGGAAGTGCATTAAAGCAAGGCTGTCCCTCGCGGCTGGGGGAGGCCAAATCCGGCCGCAGCGGAGCAACGTGGGAAAGCAGCGGCCAAACCAGCGCACTCCTTCCTCTCCGCAGGCATTTTAGTGTCAAATTTGATTACGCGAAGACTGGAAGGCACCGGCCCAACATTTCAGTTCTACGGGAAGAAGGGGCCGGCGAGTCTTGTTCCAATCAAGGACTTGGCAAAGGGTCGGCTACCCAGAGATCCCATCGCTGGAATGAGCTCTGACCCCCAAGATGCCATGGCGGCATCGATGGGTGTGGACGCTGCGGGGAAGGAGAGCCGCACGAGCCAGAGTCGGGCCCAGTTGTGCCAGCGGGCAAAATCAGAAGGGGCGGGGCTGTCTGGGGTGGCCCTGCTACCCCGCCCGGTTGCCCAATGTTCAGCAGAACAGCTTTGGGAATCGGGGTAGTCAAAGCTGCCTCAAAGCTGGCCTGGACACACCTGCTACTTTGTTTTGAAACATAAAGACCACACCATGGGTGTGGCACAACTTGGGACATACCCACCATTTATACAGAGAAAGGGTGTGTGTGCACATTTGCATCTGCTTACATACACATGGAACAGGATTTCTAAACCCTGGCACTAGTATCCGGCCAGCCATAATTCTTTGTCGCGGGGAGCTGTCATGTGCATTGTAGGAACCTCGGTAGCCTCTCTGGCCTCTTCCCAACCAGAAATGTCTCCAGAGGTTGTCAAACATCCCTGGGGGGGGGGGGGGGGGCAGTAAAATCATCCCCAGGCATGGGGGATGAACTGCCCCCTCCCCACAGGCAACGTCTCTGGAAGGGCAGAGACTTGTCTCTGGGGACAGAAATCAGGCAATGAAGCAAAAGTACAAAGGAACCTCGGTTTTCACCTGCTTGAACTTTCTAACCTAAAAAAGTTATTTTTTTTTTTTTTTAAAGATTTTATTTATTTGACAGCGAGAAACACAGCGAGAGAGGGGACACAAGCAGAGGGAATGGTAGCGGGAGAAGCAGGCTTCCCGCGGAGCAGGGAGCCCGATGCGGGGCTTGATCCCAGGACGCTGGGATCTGACCTGGGCCGAAGGCAGACGCTTAATGACTGAGCCACCCAGGTGCCCCTAACCTAAAAAAGTTATTAAAAACAAACATTGTTAGACAGAAAGGGAGGGAGGAAAGAAGAAAGAAAGGGAGAGAAAGTCACGCCAGACACTAAACAGTGCTGCATCTGGGGAATGGGACCGGGTGCCTGGGGGACCAGAGCAAGAGGGAGACTTCTCGAAGGACAGCATCTCCGGTCACACTAAATTAACATTGTTAACATGAATTTTCTTGGTTTTGTAGCCGTGCTTATCAAATAATTTGTAAGGATACTCTGACGTAGGGACCAAAGACATGAGATTTCTACCTGATTCGAGGTTTTCACACACTTTGGGGCATCACTGTGAAAAAGCTAACTGAAAATGCAGGGGAGGGTGGGCCCTCCTGCTTCAGCTCAGGATGCCAAATCGCACGCTATGCTTTTTGTGAGATGCTGACCAAGGCATCTGGTGCTTGAGCCGCTAGGCCTCGTCCAAGAAAACGGGAGCAAGGGGCTCCTCGGAGAAAGGGCGGGGCCTGACCCCACGCTGCCTGTGCAGCGTTCCAACAGCTACGGGGTCCTGGGAGTGCTCTCCTCGGGATTCCTGTGGCTGCGCATCTGGCTGCTCAGGTCCTGCCAGACTCCCAGAATCCCCGGCGGGAGGTTCGGGCAGATCTGTAATGAGGCGGCGGACCAGGGTGCCAGGAGAGGCTGGGGTTTGCGCCGCACTGCACAGAGGGACATTCAGAAGGGGCGGGCACCGGGGCAGGGCTCCAGGCAAACAGAGCCCCCTCGACAAGACTCCGGGGAGGGGGGCGGGGGGAGCAGCAGGCCGCGTGTGGAGCCCGGCTGGCTTAGCCGGCACGGGGAGGCCGGGGCTGCAACTCTGCTCGCCCCTGCCTCAATCTCCAAATGGCCCAGGGACCAAGGCAGAGGCCATTCTCTCGGCAAAGTCAGGAAATACCTGCGCCGCTGCAGAAGGGGGAACAGAGCTCTGGTCAAACGTTCGACTACTTGACAGTCTAATGAGATGGCCCGAGAGTCTGGACTGCTTGTAATAAAAATATTTTTCTAGTTATGTAACTGGGTCACCATGGAGTTTTTCCCTTCTTGTAAATATTACATAATTATGAGAAGGAAACACGCTTGTTTAAGGAGGGGGAGGCAGACAAACTGGCTCAAGACACAAATCTGGGAATGGAGGCTGCTAGAAGATACCTTCCAGAAGGTAATCTGGGAACTACAACCATGACCAAAGTCTTTAAAGACAGCCTCATTAGTGGAAGCTTGTTAGACCAAGGCTGCCGCAGGGATATACTCACTGGGTCTTACAGTTTGGGGCTTATTTCAAAATGCTGTGAACCAAGACCCAAGCCGTCCACATTTCCGGAGTATTTAGACCACTCCTTGGTTGTTTGAAAACCTCAGTCCCCATGGTAAAAACCAAGCACGTAAGTGCCAGGTTTGATTTACTTTTCATTTTTCTTTCAATTTCCACCCACTCCCATGAAAATACCAGCCCCTCTACTCAGTGTCTGGAAAACAGAAAAGCCCCCCTTCATTTTTTTGTTGTTTTACTTCAAGATAGGGGACGCAGAAGGAAGATGGGGTGATATGGCCTGGTCCTCCAAAGGACCCCCAAGTGTGGCTGGGGACCCAGGCAAATGATGAACCATACCTGCGACAGGAGATAGAGAGAAACCGGCAGGCTGATCTTCGGGCGTTCTCCTCCCTAGTGAGGGTTAAGGGGAAGGGACAGAGAGAAGTCAGCTCACACACGCGAGCAGCACAAAACACATGAAGCCAAAGCCCTGTCCCCAACATCGCCCACACCCCCGAGGCTGCTCTTTCCTGGTACTAGCGAGAAGGCCACTCTGCAAAATGAATTCGCAGTCTAATCCCAGCCAATAACGTTTCTCCAGGCCTCTGTTTTTCCACCTGAGAAATCCTTCAGCATTAGTCACGGATTAGAGGCTGGGACCAAGAGAAGAACTAGCTTCTTAAATTACCAGGAATGTGAATTTCCCCCGGCTGGGGCACAGAGCCCGCTGCCCCGCAGCAGAGGCCTCTTCTCAGGGAGCGCTTTCAAAATGGGGCAAGGAGCGGGTGGGCACTCTGGCCTCGGAAGATCCCCTTCGTTTGCACTGAACTCCAACGTGTTCCGTCCTGCGTCAACCCCGCGAGGGTCTTCAGGCCCCTGCTTTGGTTCAGGTGGGTCAGCTCCCTTGGCCAAGGCCACGGAGGGAGGAAAGGGAAGAAGCAGCATCTAAATCCAGGTCTGAAATCTCCAGTCCCACGCCTTCTCTCTGCCTCCCAGAGCTGCCTCTGACACATCTAGTCAGGGCTGCAATGTTCTTCTATTTACTGGTTTTTAGAAAGAATCTCCATGTTCCATCTCCAGAAAGAAAGCTCCAACCCCCTGGGGCACATTTGCAGAGCCTGGAGCCCCCGCACAATAACCAACAGGCCCTGTCTCACCTCCTGCTAAGGTCTCTGCCCCTTAACCCTGGGAAGGACTGGGCAGAAATTCTCACAGTAGATCTGAGAACAGCCAGCTCAGAGCCACCTGGGGGACAGGTTAACGATGCCGAGTGCTGGTTCCCTACGCACACGCGTGCACATACACACGCACACACTTCCGCCCAGCCTGCCCTCTCTCCACCTCCCCCTCCAGCCCCAGAACATAAAAGGAAAGGAAAACCAGTGTGCTTTGGCGAGGCATCCCTCGCGGGCTCGAGGCCTTGGTCCTCTTCAAAGCGACCGTCCTTCCCCCTTCTGAAGCCCCCTGCAGCCCGCAGGCCCGGCGGGGCCAGGCCCCGGACGCACCTTGTCCTGGTTCTCCAGTGAGTACACGTAGAGGGGCAGGAAGAGCCTATTGAGCAGGTGGTCCGTGAGCACGTCGTTGAGGAACTCGCAGTTGATGATCAGGATGTCGTTGAGATAGTGCAGGTGGTCCAGGTGCTCGGCCACCAGGTCACTCAGCTTCCCCCGATTCCGGTGTCTGCCAAGAAGCAGGACGGCCTTAGCCTGGAAGCCGAAGCACAGTCCTTGGGCCTTGGCCTGGGACTTGGGTCAGTGGGAGTGTTCCGTTCACGCGACCGAAAGTCACACAGCCAACAGGCTCAACGGGCACTTATGCCGGCCCCACTGGCGGCACATACAGAGGGAAAACGGGCAGGTAGCCCGCAGTCAATCATAGGGGACTCCCGGGGTCCCTTCACCCTCTGGGGACCCCCACTAGAGCTCACCCACCGCCACCACCACAGCCCGAAGCAAAACCAGCTCCCCGGGCAAGCCATTCCACAAGAGAAGTCACTAGTCAATGCGGCAAGATCCCACGCCTCCAAGATAAGTATTAATGGGGCAATAAATCCTTGCTGATTAAAACGCTCCAGAGGAGTTCCAAAGAGAAAAGCGGGCCTCAGCGACCACATCTAACCCCCTGGCCCTGAGCATATGCGGGGGGTGGGGGGGGTGGGGTGGGAGCACAGTGAGGATGTGACACTGGACCTCAGGCCCGAGGAGGTCTCTGTCTCCTTCCAGTACAGCAACAAGCATCCTGCTGGGCCCCAAGGGTCGTCGGTGTCACTTTCCAAGGACAGATCCCCAAAAACAGCCAGCAGGCACACTTTCACCCCCCAAAGTGGCGTCTCTTGCAAGGAGCGTGTAGCTGTGGTAAGACATTTTGTTTGTATTATCATTTTGCCTTCCATGATAGATGGTCATTTCAGAAGACAGGAAATTGAAGAAGAAAAAGCAAAAGACACCAAGGTCTCCTGTAGCCCAACCGCTAAGAGATAACGCTTTGGGACGTGTGTCCCTACAGCCTGTTTCCCTATTCCCATTTCTATGTCCCCCTATAACCACATCTAAATGCAGGTCTGATGTATCGATCCATCTAACCATATGTTTGTTTTTTTAAAAAGTAAAATAGTAAAAAGTAAAATAGTAAAAAGTAAAAATCAGATTTGGTTTCTTTCACATAATTTTTAATAATTCTTATTATACCCTAAAAAGTTATTTAATGAATATACAGAGCAAATACATGCTATAAGGGCTAACAGTATGGTGAGTACCTATGAGCCCACCACCTACCTGAGACTATGTTTTGTAACTCGTTCCTCCATTTAATTTTAGTAAGATACTGTGGGAATTTTTCTTCAGCAAGATAGTTAACACGCTTCACTTTTTAAATCCTTAGTTTAAAAAAATATATGCAGGAGGGCGCCTGGGTGGCTCAGGGGGTTAAAGCCTCTGCCTCCGGCTCAGGTCGTGATCTCAGGGTCCCGGGATCGAGCCCCCGCATCGGGCTCTCTGCTCAGCAGGGAGCCTGCTTCCCTCTCTCTCTGCCTGCCTCTCTGTCTACTTGTGATCTCTCTCTCTCTGTCAAATAAATAAAATCTTTTATACATGCAGATGGGTTTAAAAGTTAAAGGGTATTGATAAACTGATGATAAAATACAGCCTCCCTGGCCCAGCCTCCCCTACCCCTGCCTGCTCTCCAGAGAAGGTAGCTTTTAACTTTTGAGTTGTTTCTGTGGATGGCTGCTCCCCCGCCACCCAAAACCTCTAGACAATCTACAAGGTGGTCTATTTTGAAACTGAGCCCTTTTAGATACCGGGTAATGACCTCCAGTTCTGATGGAACCCTTCGCCGTCCCTCCGCTCCTCCCCCAACAGTCATCCACAGTTGGTGTCGACATCATCCGGACCATTCACCATAGGGCCACTCAGAGGATGAGGAGTCCGCTTCCTTCCTGGAATAGCTTTTCTGCCTTTTCTGGAATCCAGTGCCACATTATGCGTCCCATCCATGACTACTCATCTCCAGAAAGGTCCCGGTTTTCCCAAATGCCCTGTCGGATCTGCCACCCACCTATCCCTGCTTCCCTCCCAGTATCGGGGCTCATATTCTATGGCTTCGGCCCCGTCTCCCAGGAGACCCTCTTCCTGGATCCTCTTATCGTCCCGAGCCCGCCTAGGTGAGCCTCTCCCCAGGCCTCCGCTCAGCCGTCACTCTGGGGCAGCGGTTTTCCACGGATGGCGATTTCGCCTCAAAGGAGACATCTGCCAATGTCTGAGACATTTTTGGCTGAAACAACTGGAAAAGGGGCATCGCTGGTATCTAGCGGGGGAAGATCAGGGATGCTGCCAAATATCCTACAGTGCACAGGACGGCCCCCCCAGAATCCAGAATTCCCTAGTTTCAAAGATCAATAGTGCCGACTTGGAGGAATCTTGCTCTGGGACTTGTTTTCATCATTCTGGGCCCAAATCACCATCTTAATCTGTTGTGTTACTTGCTTTTTAACAGATTCACTGACATATAATCCCCATACCATAAAATTCACCCACTTAAACGGTACAATTTCATGATTGTTAGTACATTCGTGGAGTTGTCCAACAGTCCTCCTGATCCACTTTAGAGTATTTTTAATTCCTCCTCCCAAAACAGCCCTGGATGCCCGTCTCCCCTCAACACACAGCCTCTGCCAGCCCTGGGAAACCACTAGTCTACGCTCAGTCTCTCCAGACCTGCCTGTTCCGGGCATTTCGTGTAAATGGAGTCTCAGAGAGTGTGGTCCTTTGCATCTGGCTTCCTTCACTGAGCATCATGCTCTCGGGGTCCGCGCACAGCACGCTATGTGTCAGCACTCTGTTTCTTTTTACTGCCAAATACTAGCCCACTGTTTGCAAATGCCCCATTGTGTTTATCCACTCACCAGGTGGTGGGCCGTCTCACTTTTTGCCAGCTGCCTGGCACCCAACTTATGGGGGTGAATTTAGTGACCCTCTTCCCTGCCAGGAGCTATGAAAGTCGTTTCTAACTTTCCACAGTTATAAAAAGTGGACAGGTGGGTGGAACCTTTCAGAGGACAAAAGTCCACATTCTGCCGACGCACAGGTGGGGGTTTTGCGCTAGTCTTCTATTTTTCCTCAATGAAAATGGAATTCTCCCCTACCTACTCTCTCTGCCAGGGAAGCCCATCAACTCCCCACCCCCCGTCCAGGCGGACACTTACTCCTCATCAGTCTGCACACAGTTATCGAGTTCAATCACATGGCTCCCGATGAACCAGACCAAGTTGGAGAAGTAAGGAACAGCAGTTTTATCTCTGATGTAGTGCAGCATGGCCTGGTTATCCACTGAGAAAATTCACAAAAGAAGAAGGAAAAAAAAAGTCAAGCTACCAAAAATAACTGGAAGAGATTAAAAAAAAAAAAAAAAAAAAAACCACAATGAAAAAGCTCTCTGCTATAATCTGAACCCTTCTGTCTTTCCTGGGAACACTTGAAAAATGGTTTGGTTATCTTATTCATGAAACCATACACATCAAGGCAATTCTTACGCTATTTTTATAGTTAATAAAATGAATTAATTGGGCTAAACATTAATAATGCAATCAGAAAACCTACTTAACAGCAGTGCATTTAGCTTGACTACAATGGAAACTACACCATTCTCAGGCAAGTTTCCTTTATTTACATGTAAGGATAAGTTAAGAAAGCAGAAAACCAGAAGTTAATAACTTACATGACACTGGAATAAGGAACACGGGAATCGTCATTGAAGGAAAGGCAAAAAACAGACAACGGTTAACAGGGTTAGGAACTGGGATGGTGAGACAGTTGCTCAGAGGGACAGAGGGTTAGGGCGGGCGGCCTCTAAAGATAAGTGCTGGAAGAGAACAAGAGAGAGGAGAGAGCGGGGGTGGCAGAGCCGGGGCTCAGACCAGGGCACAAACTCAGCAGCCTGCTGGGTGGGCTGGTGACTCATCGAGTGAGGCCGGGAGACCAGCCCCTGCCTGTGAACTAGGGAGCCCGGGCCTCAACCCCAGGGACAGGCGCTGCTTCTCAGTGCTGGCCCGCCACTGCCCTATAAGCCTGCGGGCCCAGAGCAGCCAAGTCTCTACTCTCAAATCAGGAATCCAGAGGGTGACCCAAGATCTCCCCGGGCTTAAATACTGGCAACTCTGTACCTTCTCAAGGAATACCTAAGCCAATCAAACACGTCTGAGGGCTGGATCCAGCTCTCCAGCCCTCAGTTTGCGACCCTGAGCAGGGGGCCCACCAGGCTCTTAGGCTCTTCAATTTAGGGCAATCCTGGAACCAGGCTGAAGTGAGTCCCCGAGGAGCTCCCCCACCCCAATCAGGGGTCATCTCAAGTAATAACATCATGACTCATAACCCTTGAAGGTCAAAGCCCTTTAGTCCTTGAGAATATAGAGGCCCAGCTCCACTGTGGTGACTCCAGGGGGGATAACCCCAGTGTCAGGCAGAGAAGGCGTGCCCTCGGAGGGCAATTCCAGGCCAGGAAACTTGTGTCCAGGCAGCCTTTGTGCCAAGATGGGCGGGAACCCATGCAAGGGCTTTCTGCGAGGTTTTGGGCACCAAGTACATCTTGACAAAAGGGGAATTTGTTGGGCTTTGCAGTTGAGAATACAATGCTGCCCTCTGCCATTCGTGACATGAAATGCTTCTATATATTATTTAAAGATCCCATAACCTCCGGCTGTATTTAAGTACATCTTACAGCCTGCAACACAAGAATGTAAATGTAATGTTTAAAAGACAACTTTGCTTTATCTAAGTATCACAAGGCTGCTCGGAGTCCTGCAAGTGCCTCTCTTAGGCCCTTACACTACCGCGGGTCTGTACGGAGACTTCAACATGCAGAACTGAGCGCACGCAAAGGCAGTGGCACGAAACTTCATGGAAAGGGCATGTTAAATGTTCCCTGACTATGAGCCTTTCATGAGACATGCAACCCCAGCTGTCCCACATGAGCTCCCGGCCGCCACCGGAGAACTCAGACAGCAAGTCCCCAGCCATCGAGTTAGAAATCAGATGAGGTGTGAGCGCCCAAGGAAGCTTACCTTTGTAGACGTTCAAAGTTATGGTTCTTACAGCAATCCTAACCATGCTCTCGGGGTGATTGAAAAACTTGATGGCTTCCGTGTACAGGGCAAAGTCATTGGTGTGCTAAAACAAAGGATGTACCAAAAACGAGTTACAAACCATAGGGCAGGCCTCCCCCGACCCAGCTTTCTGAATCCTAATAGACTTCCGTAAAAGACGAAAAAAAACAATATCCCCTTAAGCCACTGGTTCATTCCCCGTGGTGAATGTGGGAAGGACTGGGGAGGCGAGACCGTCCCGGAATACAAAAAGGGTCCCGACAATGCCAGACCTGGGCTTGTCGTCTGTCCTGCTGCTTCACAGCTATGTGCTGTAATATATCTCAGCCCCTGTGCCTTCGTCTATAGAATGGGGATCATAATTCCCAATTCACGGCTGCTAGGAATCCCTGAGACGATTTCAGGGGCCAGGGCCTACACCTAACGAGCACTCGGCAGTGAGGCCGGTTGTTACTATTAGAGGCCACTTCAACTGATGAAGGGCAAGTGTGAAGTTTTATGACATGCGCAGTCTCTTCTGGCTAGGGCACGTTTCTCTATTTAGAAACAATAAAAGCAGACACACTACCATAGAGGAGGAGGACTTGGGGAATCTGCTGGCATTAAAAAGATATCAGAAGGGATCGGGACAATTCAGAAGCATAGAACTGAACTGCGGGGCGAGCTCTGCTGCCCTCTCCTGGCCAGTTTTCCCACACGGCTCTGCGTCCCGGCTCCAAGGGCACCCGTGGGCAGTGAGGGTGCAGGCAAGAGGCAATGGCCAACCTCCAGCAAGGAGACAACTGTCTAACAAGGACAACCCCACCGTGGGCACTAGACGTGTGCCCTTAGCAAGAGGTAGTTACAGCACTGGCGCACATACAAGAGGGAACCGGGCCCACCTCTGGTGACCAGCAGGATGTTCTTCCAGAAGCATCCCCCTGGTCCCAGGATCTCAGGGTCCCATCCCTGAGTGTCCCTAAGCCCAGCTGCCCCCGAGTGGAGGTCCCTCTCTCCGGTCTGAATTTCATCCACCTGGAAGAGGCTCTGGCACAATGCAAAGCCCATCTACGAGTCTCTGGACATATCTCATGAGCACCTACCATCTGGCAGATACTGGGCCGCACGGACGGTAATTTTTCAGACTGCCACACATTTGTGGTTGTGGCTGACGACTAATAATTCTTCCCCCTGAGCGCAGTTCTAAGATCAAGGTTCAGGCCGCTCTCGCCGCAGCCCATGGGGGCAGCTGGACGGATTTTGCCCACACCTAGACAGGACGTTTGAGGGGAAGGTCTGACTCTAGAGGGAGGCTGTGCAGCACACATGACCGCCAATCAGAAGACAGCTGCCACACAGACAGCACATGGCCATGTGGCAGCTCACCTCCAGGATAGCCCAGTGGCCATCACCATCTGTGTTCAAGAGCTGTCATCCTCTCTCACACCCAGTCAGGGCCCACCAGTGTGACTGAAATAATATAGCAGGAAAGACAGTGTGTGGCCTCTGAGGCTGGGTCACAAAAGCTCGCTTTGGTCTCTTGGTCTCTTGGAAAGCCAGCTGACAGGCCTCGAAGGCACTCAAGCAGGCACTGGAGAAGCCGATGGAACTGAGGCCTCCCGCCAACAGCCAGAGGAATGAGCCGCCTTGGAAGCAGACCCCCTCACTCCATCCAGCCTTCACATCTAGCCTCGTGAAAGACCGAGCAAAGCTGTTCTGCGAGGCTGCTCCCAAATTCCTGACATCCCACAAGGGAGATGGGGCCCAATTCTGACCAGGAAGACACAAGAGGAATTCTGCTAGGGGAGGATTCTGGGAAAGAAGTGTTTTTGGAATTAGAAAGGTACACAAGAAGGGAAGCCATCTCCTCGGGATTTTTGGCAGTGGTACATGAGTATGTGATGTTCGGAGCTGCTGCAGCCATCCTGAGACCATGAGGGGTTGCCCCTGGGGACAGCTGCCAACTGTGTGGTCAGTAGAGCAGGCAGATAAATGTCACAGCCTGTGTCCTCAATGAAGCACCTGAGCCACAGGATGAACCAGGCCCAGGAGAGCCAGCATCAGTACATTTTGGTATGTGAGATCAACTGACCTTATCAAGTTCCTTTTCACCGTGAAAACAGTAGCAACTTATCTACTGAAATTGCTAGTAATTCTCCCAAGGAATAGCAGGGACATTAGCTTCTGAAGGACAGCAATGGCTGTGATTTTAAAGAGTCAGGTACATACTAGGGACTTCGAAGACATCATCTCATCTAATTCAACCCCTGGAAAATTCTGCAAAGTATAGATCATCATCTCCTTTCTCAAATGAGAAGACTCAGGCTGGGAGGACGGAGACCTCTCTGAGGTCACACAGCAGGGAAGTGGCAAAGCCAGGGCTGACCACAGTGCCGGTTTTTCCCGCAGGGTGGCACAACCCCAAGTTAACTTTCAGGCACTTCTCCCTGCCGGGAATACAATGCTCTCGGGTAGCACAAACGGATTTTTTTACATTCAAAACAGAGAGGTGACTTTTAAATTAAAAAAAAAAAAAAAAAAAAAAAAAATGTTTTTAAAGCAGGTCAAAGTCTAAAGTGTCACTGTGAAAATCAGGTAATGGTGAGCATGCAAGTGCTTTGTCAAACAGACACGAGGCCACGGGCCCAAAGGTGCTGCTCTGACCGGCTAGCTTTCCACCCCGATGTACGGTACACCCCCCCGCCCTGGGCACTCACTCACCTCGTTGTAAAAGAAATGGACGGTGTGGTTGTTGAGTTTTAACGAAAGTGTTTTCAGGAACGATATATAATATGCCATAATCTCCTCATCGGAAAAGTCAAACTTATGGACGATGATAGAATTTACATAGTTATTAGAGAGCAAATAATCTGGTGGGAGAAAAAAAAAACGCACACACACAAAGCAAAACAGGTTAATTCGTGCCGGACGAAAGCCCAGCAGATGAAGTCAGGTAACAGAGGACTCTGACTGTGTTCGAACCCATCAAGCCTCTGAGTCTCTGGGGCTTAAGAGGCCAACAGGGAGCAGCTTCACCTTTTTTAGAAATCAGGTGGCCACTAGGCGTAGCCTCAGGCAAGTTCAAAGGCCATGGGAGAGAAAGGTCTGGGCTACCCCTCCCTCCTACACCAAATAGAAAAAACATCTGAACACTTTTTTCCTTGCTGGCTAAGTTCAACATAGAGCTGGGGGTGCGGCAGATGTGTGGGCATTCTCACAAACCACCCACAGACGAGGGGAAAAAGCACTGTATTTTATTAAAAGCGGCTCCATGTTGCCATCAAGAGCCACACCGCCATCCCTGAATGCTACAAAGGGCTATGTGAATTTTCTTCTCCCCATACAGCAATGTGATTCCCTAAAAGCTACTTTACACAGAACCCTCCACTACAAGCCCAGCACCAGGCTGACGGCTTTACATCGTCACCACAATGACCGGACCCGGCCCAGCAAGTCTCATTCTCCCCATTTTGCAGAGAAGTAAAAAAAAAAAAAAAAATTCAGAGACGTTGATTAATTTTCCAGAGGTCACAGAGACCGTCAGTCCCAGAAATGGGACTGAAAGTCAGGTGCTAGGTCAAAGCCTGTGTCAATGTCATGCACTAATGGGGACCAATAATGAAGACTGGGTGGCGAGGGCCAGAGGCACGGGGGCCAACTGCAGAACGGCCACCCCCCTCCCCAAAGCCCCCAGGCCCTGCAGAAATGCAGGCCCAGCACCAGGGGAGCCTCCAACTATGCAAGAGAAGCCGGAAAACATCCAGAGGCTACATCCCGACTCCACAATGGTGGCCATGGGACCAACTAGGTTTTCATGCCGGACTGGCCAGCTATAGCCTAGGGCCTGCAATTCACGATCCCAGGCTTTGGTTCCTTTCCAGGCAAGTCTCCGAGTCCTCACCAGCCAACCTGCAAAGCAGGCGCTGCTCCCCCCACTGGGTGTCCTGTGGGCTGCCAGTCTGTGCTCATGAGCCCTGCTCATGGGGCGCCTGGGTGGCTCAGTTGGTAAAGCGTTTGCCTTTGGCTCAGATCGTGATCCCAGGGTCCTGGGATGGAGCTCTGCATAGGGCTCCCTGCTCAGCGGGGAACCTGCTTCTCTGTCTCCTCCCTGCTTACGCTCATGCTCGAGCTCATTTAACTCTCTCTCTCAAATAAAATCTTTACCAAAAAAGGGGGGGGAGCCCCGCTCATATTTCAGAGGCCTTGCATTCAAAGGGGACTTAGATCCATGCTGCCCCTGCCACTTCCTAGCCGGCGACCCTGGGAAAGCCAGGTGACCCTGGGACACCGCCCTACTCTCCAGTTCCCGTGTCTAAAAACAGGGATAACAGTACCTTCTCCTTGGGGGTCTGCTATGAGGGTTAAAGTAGACGAAGCACTAAGGACAGTGAGGGGCACAGAGCAAGCATGACCATGATGGCAGCTGCCCCCACGCCCCCTGGCGCTACCAGGCAGAGACCCCCCATCTCCACCACGGAACCCCCAGCCACCAGGGCTGAACACTCTTGCTCTCAGGGGAACACGAAACAGACCGTTATTTGGTGCCAAAGAGGAACCCAACCTAAACCAAAGCACGACTCGAAAGGCTGATGTCACCAAATGCACCCCGAGCAGCCATCCAGGAGCCCCGGGGCAGTGAGAAGGGCCTGCAGGGCCCACCACACAGATAGGTGGATGTTAAATCCAAGTACCTGTGTACTTACATGTATATAAACACAGTCCGTGTATGTATATATATGAATATAGACATTGACACACCACAAATCTCAGGTGTCCAGCTTGATGAGCTTTGCAAACATATACACCACGTAAGGACCACCCAGATCAGAGAGAACACGTGCCTAGCTCTGCAGGAGGCCCTGACAGCCCTGCCCACGAGCCCTGGTTTGACTCGGATCACACAGACTCGTGTTGCTCGTTCTAGAGCTTTATAATCACGGCCCACACGACACGCACCCTTCTCCTGTCTGGCCCCTCTCACCGGTCACACCTGAGAAGTAGCCGTGCTGCCGCACGCAGTGGGGCACTAATTCACTCCCTTCCTCCATTTGGCTATGAAGTTTCTATTGTTTGCACAGTCCACAGCCTACCCGCCTAGACTCTTAACTTGTAACAAGCAGCCCAGGTGATGCTGAGGCCTAGAGCCCTTCCTCCCTGTTCCGTTCTTCGGGCTGGGGCTGGGGATGAATGAGCTGGCAGGAGGACGGACTACGGTGATGTCACGGGGAGCCCCGCTGTGACAGGTTGGTGGCTTCCGGGCCACCAAAGGCACAGACGCTGCTGCTGGCAGCTTCAGACATACAACCATGAGCCTCTGGTCTGCACTTGAGCTGGAAAAGCCGCACGCTCCCATCATTCCCCGGTGGGGACTTTTCCAGGGCCTCCACACGATGACTCCGTGGGTGGTGAGGGCCACCGTGGGGGCAGCCGAGGTGCCTCTATTATTCGGCTGGGATTTTTCTACTACCCCCTCACTGGGTGGCCGACTTTCTGTGGTATCCTTTTCTCAACCCAGGAGTCTCTAAGTAATCTCAGTCCCTCGGGCCCTCTGTGACTTAGGTCACCGAATTCAATGGGCGACAGGTGCACTCTCGAAATGGCTGCTGGTAATAGTGAAAACCCGGAAACCACCTCGAGGCCCGTGGGCAGGTTCAAGAATGCGGGGCTCGGCAAGATGCAGCCGCGGAGCCCCACTAGGTAGGGGCAGGTGAACGGGCTGCAAGAGGATCTAAGATACGGCAGGAAGTCAGGAAAACGGAACACAAATGGCAAAATGCTATGTGTCCACTGTACCGTGAGGGAGAGGCTCGCTGGAACTTTTGCTTTCTATATTCTTGTACCGTTTGATTTTTTTTTTTTTATTATTTTAGAATGAGGACATTTTCTTCCTATGACTGGAAGATAAAAATAAAAGCCAAAGTCACATGTCCTCCCCCCCACGGATCGAAGTGCTGTAAAAGGTGGTTGACATGTGCCGCTTCCGCAGGGCTTAGGAAAGCGCTCTGTTGAGTTCTCCCTAAAGACAGCGGCGTCTGCCTGCGTTTCTTATGGCACGGCACCCTTTTCAGTCCTAATTCAAGAAAAGCCAAGTGATCCAGAAATTCCAGCATTTTCTACCATGCCGCCTACCGTGGCTAGCTGGCCGGAGGCAGGGTTACCCGAGAACAGACGGTTGGGGGAACGCCGGATTTCAGGACAAAAGCAGCTCGCGTGGACACCTCCATCTGCCAGACCCCAGGCTCCGCTGTGCACAGCCACTGTCACACTGAACCCTCCGACCACTCTGTTCCCCAGATACGAGGAGCACCTCCACTTCACAGAAGCAGCTGCTGCCTGCCGCCGAGAGCCGAGAGCCCACCCCTGGAGCACACACGAGGCAGAATGTGGCAGAGCGGGGCCCTGGGCCTGGTGGGTCGGAGTCCAGGGCCTGCACCCCCGCGCTGGGTCTTCCCCGCTCGGAGTTTTCAGAAACTGCACACAATTCATATCCAGGGTAACAGAAGTTGTTAACAGGGGAACCACTTAGGGAGAGTGAGTCAACTCACATTCACGGGGGAAGTGAGAGCACAGACTCCTGGGGCGGAAGCGCCACCTAGTGGCTGCTTCCCAGAGCTGCCGTGCACAGCCCTTCCCCGCCTCTCCCTGCTTCCTCCTGAGTGGGAAGGCGGCCATCTCTACCTCCTTCCACCCACCACTTTTTCTAAACCCGTCTTGGGGACCTAGAGCCTGCCTTTGGCACAGACATTCAGTCACTTGTGTTCTCTTCCCTGCTTCCGGCAGGGAGGGCCTGGGGCCTGCGTAGTCGTCTTCGAGTGATAAAGCTGGAGGTCAAGCACCGAGGAAGAGGGGCTAAACCCAGTTTCTTGCCCGTGGCTCTGCTGACGTTTTCGGCCAGATAATCCTTTACTGGGGGGGGCTGTCCTGGGCATTGTTTGATGTTTAGCAGCACCGCTGGGCTCTACCCACCAGACGCCAGCAGCACCCCACCCCCTGCCGCAACCGAGAATGTCCACAGACACTGCCAAATGCTGTCCAGGGGCACCGTCACCCTGACGGTCCAGCTCACTGAACGACCTCAGCTGGGCCGAACCACCTTCCGGATTCCGGCCTGGCTAGAGCGGTCCCCACGGGCCGCGGAATGGAACTACCTGGGCACCGAGTGCAGGCATGGACAGCAGGCAGGAGCGCCTGCCTTGAAGGGCAGCTGTTTCAGATAAAGAGCTCAGGCTTCTCAGGTGGAGAAGAGGCTCCGAGCTGCACCCTTGCCCGTGAGGCAGGCAGGTCAGCTGCCAAAGCCCACGCCTTGCACACCCCTGGGCCGTTCTTCCTCGGCCCGGCCGCTTCAGGGCTTACTCCGTTGGCTGATGATTCAGCAACCCCAACAAGTTATAAAGAAAAAATGTGAACAGCCCAGAATCACGGAGCGGAGGGGAGCCTCCTCAGCCCTTCACGGTCTGGCACCAGGCACGGATAAACAGCGGTATGGACCGACCTGCATGATACAACCCTTCACCCGGGGAAGCCCTACCACTGTGAGTGTATTTAGAGAGAGCAGCCTTAAGGAGGTAATTAAGGTGAAACAAGGTCCTAGGGTGGGCCCCTGATCAGAGATCCCTGTCCTTCTAAGAACAGGAGAAAAAACCCGAACTTTCTCCCCATGCGCATACACACAAGTGACCAACCATCACCTACAGGCCAAGAAAGAAAGGCATCACCAGAAACCACCCCTAAGGGCATCTCGATCTTGGACTTCAAACCTCAGGAACTCGGAGAAAGCCCGTCTCTGCAGTCTCCGCCCCCGGTCAAGGACACTTCCCTACAGCAGCCCAAGCACACGCGGACAGACAGGAGGCACGGACACACAAAAGGCAACACGAAGGCCACGCCAGGCTCCGTGCTGCCCGAGCTCAGGGGTGAGGAGGCAAGTGCCGAGCACTGTCCTTACACAGGGAGGTCTCGTGACTGATATTCTCGAAGAGGATGTTGAGGGTCTGCAGCAGCTGCACACACACGTAGCGGCCCGACTTCTGCCGCAGGATGTTCAGGAAGAAAACAAACATGTTCTTCTCCAGGAAGAAGCTGGGGAGAGAATGGGAAAGCGTCAGTGGTCTGCTGCTCCACGTGCAAATACACATCGTCCGCTGGCCACGGGCATGGACCGGCCCCCCGGCCCCCAGAGGCATCAGTGTCACCCCACCCACGAGGCCGCCATCGTCCCCCACAGCTCAAGGCGGCCTCTTGCGCTCCCCCCCACCGGATTGTGAGCACAGTGCTGATGCGGCAAGCAGAGTGGGGAAGATCTTTCCCCGCTAAGTGATGACACAGGTGTCTGAGCTGAGAAACCCGCCAGGCCGCTTTCCCATCCAATATGCTCCTTTCTTGGTTTTCCTTACTATAGGCCTCTGTCCTTGGCTTTCCTATCTTTGCATGTTAAAAAGCACCACCTGGAATTATCTACGAAGGATCAAGAAGGATCAAGACAATGCTGGTAAGGGTTTCCAAATCTGGGGGGAAAGAACTGGAAGGGATTGGAGGGGCTGATGGGAGAGGGGGGTTACTCAGCCCCCAGGTCGGCTTCGGCCTCTCTTGTTCTGGACAGAACATCTGCCCGCAAGCAGCCTGGGGACACGGACTTTTGGGGGGGACGTGCTGGCTCTTTCAGTCTTGCAATGGAGACAGAACCCCGATGTCTTTCTTGAAAAGAGAAAATGGTGTTTTCTAGTTATGTGTTCTCTTTATGCCAGCGCGCATCTGGGTGACTCAGACAGGTCCCTGCAGTGACGAGTATCTGTCACTTGGTTCTGGGGGGGTCTCTCTCCCCCCGGCTGTCAGCTCGACGGTGGCAGGATCATGGGCCTGGCTCTTGCTCAGTGCTGCATAACTTCTGTTTGAATTCATGAAAAGGTAATCGAATAAGCAAGCCGGAAAAACACGAAGGCAAACCTTTTCCAATTCTGATTCTGGGAGCTTGTCTACCTACAAATGCCATGCACGCTGACCCTCAGAATATCACTATCATTAGACCTCTTTTTGTGTTGCTTTGCTTCGGGCTGAAGAAATCAGTGACTCCCAAGCACCCCCCCCAACAAGCTCACTGCCGCACCACGACCAACCTGGGAACTTGTTAACATATCTGTATCCAGATCTGGCCCCGGGACAGATTCTGCAGGTCTAGTGCGAAATCCAGGAGCCTGGATTTTGAAAACTCCCTAGAGGAGGGAGGGGTTCCTTGTTACAATGACTAATTCTAGATCTGGGGCAGGGAAAATATGAGAGGAGCCTGCAGCATCTTAGAGTATAGGAAAGTTAGGAGGTACCCAAAAAAAGCAGAGGGAGGGGGTGTGTCCAAGGGACCCAGGACCCCAAACCTGAAAGGGCCCCCAGTACCCAGAGCTGGAACTGGAGCAACACAGTAAGTGACACGGTGCTGGACCACGAAGTCTATCACAGTATTGTGTTTTAACTTAGTATTAATAACACAATATTTAATAATACAGTACTGGATCCACAGTATCCTTTAATCCAAAGCATAAAACAAACATTCACAAGTCCATATTGATATAAATAAAGGACTGAATAAATAAATCGGAAGAGACAAGTCTTCCTTGCAGAAGAATTTCAAATGACGTATGTAGATACTTACCATCCCCTTCCAGAAGGTGGAGCTACATTCCCACACCCCCATGTGGGCTAAATTTCACAGAAGAGTAGGAGGAAAGGGGGAAAGAGTAGCGTTATGGTAGAAAACCTGGCCTACGCCACCTTAAGCAAGCGATCAGATTAACCTCAACAGAGAGCCGGTGGGGGGGGGGGGTGGTCTTGACTGCTGACGCTGTGAGATGAAAAGCGCACTGCTCCTCTGTGGTCTTCTCCCCCGAAACCCTCTGGCTCTCCTGAGAAGGGCATCACAGAAACCCAGACAGGGGCAGGGGGCTTTCTACAGGACCCTTGGCTGGTACTTCTCAAAACCATCAAGGTCAGGAAAACAAGACTGAAAATTCGTCACAGCTGGAGGAGGCCCGGGTACCTGTGACAACTAACTTCGCTGTGGGAGCCTGGATTGTGTTCCTAGAGCACCAAGGGGATCCGCATGGAAAAACTGGCAAAATCCAAATCGAGTCTGGAGTTTACTTAACACGAACGTACCAGGGTACCAGGGATAGTTTCTCTGTTTCCACAAATGCACGCCAGTGAGACAAGACATTAACAGTGGGGAAGACAGGGAGAGGGGTGTTTGGAAACTTTCTGTGCCATCCTTGCAATTTTCTTATAAATCTAAAATTATTCTAAAATAAAGAAATGGGTGAAAAATAAATTCTCCCGGGGACCCCATCAGGGAACCATTTAGGAATTGCTGGGCTCAGCAGTTTTTCTGAGACAACAGATGGGCTTGAAAAGTCCGCTCTACTCAAAGGGGGACATGGTTTCTAACCTTTAACCCAAAGGTCATTCACATTTCCAAAACACACGACCAACGATTCAGTTCCCCGAGCCTCCTCAAAGGAAGCCAGTGCCGTTTGCAGATAACACCTCCCTCCTTACATTTTTCTTTGGGGAAAAGGCTAGTGTCACAGGTTTGCTTTTCCCACAAATAGCTTTATCTTAGATAAGCCTCCTGATGAAAACAGAGAGCTATCTGGAAAATCAGGATATCTAATAAGAAGCCAGGCAGGGAAATGGAACACCTTTATTTTGTTTTAGATGGGTTTTTTAAGTGGCCTCCATACTGAGAGTTGAGATTATTTCATATAAAAAAATCTCTGTTTGGTCACTGTCATCACCCAGGGTCCCTCTGGGGGTCCAACCGTGCCCCTCAGACACAGAGACAGGCCTGCTGGGGCAGCAATCCATGCTTTTTTAACTGTCCAACAATAAATTATCATGGGCTAACAATTCTTGAGGGCCTACTCTGTACCAGGCACTGGGCAGGAACTTTCTCTCTGAAGATGAAAAAGTGCGCCTGGGGGGCTCAGTCGGTTGAGCATCTGACTCTTGATTTCGGCTCAGGTCATGATCCCAGGGTCGTGAGACTGGGCCCCCACACTGGGCATAGAGCCAGCTTAAGATTCTCTCTGCCCCTCCATCCCCTTAAAAAATGAGGAAGCTGAGGCTGGCCTACAACTGCTCATCAAGGAAGTACACGAATGAGAGACGCCCCTTTGCGGCTTACCAGCTGTGCAACCCTGAGCAGAAATGGTGATGCTAAGGACAGGAGGGCCTCCACCCGGGAGCAGCGGGGAGACTTAGATTATCTCAGGGAGAGCTCAGCGCTGGGCCCAGCAGTAAGCACAATAAAGATGAGCCCTTCCTGGCTCTCCAGGGCAAGGTCCCTTCAGTTCACTTAGGAGCTAACTTTTCTCCTTCCTTTGGGGAGACTGTCGGACGCTATTTAGAAAATTACCCATCATGGTCAGATTTTGAGACACTCATTCCCCTGAGGTTCCCGCTTCAGCCCACAGTTCTTCAGGGTTTCAAGGACACGCTCTCTAGAGATATAGATAGAAATCTGCGCAAGACCCAAATGGGTGTCAAATCCTGGCGTCACCGGGAATGACTCATGGCATGCATTTGGAAAAATACCCAAAGGAAGGAGAGTCAGAAAACAAGAAAGCCGGGGAAGCCTTACTCAAACACGGAGCTGTCATTCTGATCTCCCCAGATCAGGATCTCAGTGATGGAACGGATGGTTTCCACTAGTAAGTTCCGGTTCTGCTCTGTGACCGTGGTGTTTTTGGTCAAGACGTGGTACAGATACCTGATGGAGAGGGAAGAAAATTAATGATTACCAACTGAAGCACATACCAGGCTCAAGGACCTCTAGCGGCCTTTTGGGGGGTAACCTGGCTGTGCTCTTTTGGACGTGGTTAGCCCCACTCCCAACCGAAGCAGCAACTCACCGCCCAAGAAAAATGGCAGACAGTGCCGTGAAACGCTAACCGGAAACACGCCGACCCAAACAGAGGTAAGAGTATCATCAAGCCCCTGAAGACGGCCATCCTCAGACGCCAGTGTGCAAGAGAATCACCTAGAGAGCTGCATAAAGTGGGGCTACCGGAGCCCGCCTGGACACTCAGAACCAGCAGGACTCACGGGCCTTTTCACACCGCCAGGTGATCCTAATGCTGGTGGAGCAAGTGGAGACACGTGGGCCAGGCCGAGCGTCAGCCATAAAACCCTCAGCCAGGCTGATGCAGAGGTTTAGAAAGATGGAGGCTCAGATTAGGGAGGGCAGATTGCATACAATCAAGACTATCCTTGGGGGGGCGCCTGGGGGGTGCTCCATCAGTTAAGCGTCCAACTCCTCATTTTAGCTCCCGTCATGATCTCAAGGGTGTGGGATCGAGCCCCACATTAGGCTCCATACGGAGTCTGGCCCTCTCCCTCTGCTGCTTCCCTGCTTGCACACTCTCACTCGCTCTCAAATCTTAAAAAAAGGGGGGCACCCGGGTGTGGCAGCCTGGATTTCAGTTCAGATCATTATTTTCCCCGGCTCTGTGCAGCATAGAGTATGCTTAAGATTCTCTCTAATCCTCCCTCTGCCCTTTCCCTCCTACGCATGCAGTCTCTCTAAGTAAATAAGTCTTAAAAAAAAATTATGGGGCGCCTGGGGGGGGCTCAGTCGTTAAGTGTCTGCCTTCAGCTCAGTGTGTGATCCTAGCATTCTGGGATCCAGCCCCATATCAGGCTCCCTACTGAGCAGGGAGCCCACTTCTTCCTCTCCGGCTCCCCTGTGGCTTGTGTTCCCTCTCTCGCTGTCTGTCACACAAAAAAACCATTGGAATGCCCATCAGAACTCACAGCTCCAAGTGGGTGACGTGCAGTTCAAGGCACTGACCTCATTTGCTGGGTACCCACTATTAGGTGGGCCTGGGAGGCTCCGGCACTGAGCTTCACCCACCCAAGTGCTCCTGAAAGGCCTCTAGCTGCTCCAGACCTGTGCCTGCCACTGGGGTAGGGGCAGGTAGACCCAGTCCCATCCTGAGGCCTCTACCACCGGTCAGGGCAACTGGAAGAACCACCGAGGCCAGTCCTGGGCGGTGTGGGGACTAGAGTTTGGCCAGATGCCCTGGGAGTGCCACCCGTATAGCTTTAAGAGCATCCTTGTAAACGACAAGGCTTCCCCCTTCTCTATGGCAGAGTCCTCCGGAAGGGGGCAGGGTGACACAGGTGATGAGGACAATCACTAAATCCTACACCTGCAACTAATTACTGTTAACCAACTGGAATTTAAATGAAAACTTGAAAAAAAAATTTTTTTTTAAAAGACAGGTTCTCCAAGGCCCACAGAATGACTGCAGCTGTCATGGTTTGGGAGGAAAAGGGGGGACCCCAAGAGGGACTGAGTCGAGAGGAGTCCCCTTCTGACTTGTTTTATGGCTCCCTTCACTTTGGGGGTGGGGTCAGTGAGAGCAAGGCAGGGGACTAGGTAGGATCTTACCATCGAAACATCTCTAAAAATGGATAGGGTATAAAGACCTTGCACCTTGCAGATGGCACAGTAAGGCCTAATCTGCTTTAGGGAGGTGAGTTTTATTTAGAATTGTTGCTGTTTGTTATATTGTAAAGACCATACAATGAGTCACTTAATGATCGAATCAAAGATTGCATGCGATTTTTCACACAGTAACTAGAACAGCTCCCCAAGCACAGAAATCTCCCCCATCTGCGTCCAAATCTACCAGCGGGGCTGCACGTGGACACGGAGGCCAGTTTCCCCTGTGTGAGGGGGACTCCACAGCACTAAGGCGCCCTGGATGAATTACAAGAGGACCCATTCGTCAATCTCTGCCTCTACCTCCCCTCCCGTGCATTTTCTCCAGGAAACTCAAAGAGCGGAGTTTTTCGAGTTGTGCTCCAAGGGCCCCCTGCATCAGAATCCCCTTTCAGCTGCGGATTCTAGCTCCCCACCCCAGATGCACCCACCAAAGCTGACTCCTGGGCGCAGGGCCCCAAGTCTGCATTCTGAACCAGCTCCCACTAAGGTTTCAGGGTTGCTGCATTCACTCACTCCATAGCCATCAGTGGCACTGGGCCTGCGACCCGCAGTGTGTGCCCTACCCTGCTGGGACAGGCACCTTTGGTGGGGTTGGGGGGAGCGGGGGGGGGCAGATCCTCCCCACTCTGGCATTTCCTTCTGGGGAGATGACGGCACCCACAGCACCCCACTAACACACTCCTGGCCCAGTGGGAGACGCAGTGGTTTTTATAGGTCCGAAGATGACCCCCGACACACACACCACCAAGAGGGATAGGAGGGCTTAAAAATCTTTAGGACCAGCCCTGACTTCTAACTCCTGGCATCTCCTGGGGAAGCCTGTGTTGAGAAGCGGGGCAGGTAAGCTGAATTAAGGATATGCAGTTGAATGAAGAGGCACCAGCCACCCACACGGGGGCAGCAGGTAGCTGCCTTCGAATGGGTGCTCCCACCTCAGAGAAGTGAAACCCGTGGGGTTGTTTGATCACTCGTGCCAAGGAAGCGGAGCCACAAGATTTATCCCTTACAAATCCCAGAAGCCGGGGCCCGGGAGTCCTGCAATGAGCCAGAGGATGGGCAGTTCTCCAGCCCTGGTCACGGGAACGGGAGACAGACAGCAGGGTAGCAGGCACCTGTCACTACGAAGTCTGTTTTACCTTGCAATTTTGCCTTAGCATACATCTGGAACTGATTTTTCTGCGTATGGTGAAAGACATTGGCCAAAATTCATTTTCTCCATATGGCAATCTGGCTGATTGGGCATCATTTACTGAAACGGTCCTGAGTTCTCCAATGTACTCAGTCACCTCTGTCATTTCTCAGATGACTGGCTGCCCACGTGGGAACTCTTCCTGAATGCTCTAGTTCCAATGATCTATTCATTTACTTTTGTGCTGATACCATGCCGATTATTGAAGCCTTACGAGAAATCCTGCTGTGTGATAATGGAAGTCCTCCAAATTTTCCCCCTATTTTTTGATCATTATATTGGCTATTCCTGGCCCTTTACGGTTTTGTATAAATCTTAAAATCACCTTCTCCATTTCCACAAAAAAATACTTGCTAAGGTTTCCTTTAAGATTGCCCTAAATCTCTAGCTAAATATAGAGGGAAGTGACATCTTTACATAAGGTAATATAACATTTATATTTCTTTCAGTTGGCTGGATAGGGTCAGGCACATCTTTCATCAGATTTATTTGTAGGTAACTGGTTTTTTGTTTCTTTTTTGATGATGTTGTAAATGGTAGCATCCGAAATACTCATTCTCTAAATGTTTGCTGTTGGTAGATGAAAATACCCACTACATCTCAACCTCCAAATTTCTGTAATTGTACATGCCCCTTGCTCAACTTTTCACACCCACTGTGCCCTAGCACACCATTTTAGATAATGTTTTAAGTAATGTTTTACCTAATTTTAGGTAATGTACGGGGTTGGGAGAAGCTGAACGGATTAAGGTTTAATGTTTTAATGCTGCATCTAACTCCAGAGCTTTGGAAGATCAAGTAATTCAACTACCTAGAGATTAATATAGTTTAATAACTTTATGATTTTGAGGGTAACACTCATTTTAGGATGGTTGGCTGCTTCAGCAACAAAAGAGAAACGTCAATTACACCACTGCCCAGAGATGAGCACTGCTGGAATGTGATGCATTTCCTTGGGTCTCTTCCTCTGCGGGGGATATTCACATGGTTGAGCTCTTGCTGTAGATCCATTTCCCTGCCCATCTTTTCCACCCCGTAATTTCCGGTAATAAAAGCATTTTTGTTATTGACAACCTTTGCAAGCATCTACAATGGCTACATAGTTGACAGGACAAGCACAGCAGTTAACTCTTGTTCTGGACATTAGGACTCCTCATTGTTTAGATCAACACTGTTACCATGGCTGTCTTGGTGTGCAAGGCTGTGTCCCTATCTCAGATAAGTTCCCAAGGGCAGAAAGACAGAGTTTTCTCTTACAAGGATCACGGGTACAATGAGAACCTTTTCCCTCAAACTCTGTGTGTGCACATTTTTATCATTACCCAAACCGATGCAGCCAGACCTTCCTTTTGCTAGGCTCCCTTCTGAGTGCTTTAGATGTCCTGACTCATTAAGCCCTTAAAATAAGCGAGGTTGATGCTCCGGGGAGCTGAGGCTCTGGGACGCTAGGATCTGCCCAGGGTCCCGATGCAAGGGTCCCAGGCAGTCGGACTCCACACCCCTTGCTTATAATCATGATAGGATAGAAAATCAGCCAAGTAAACACTATCATTAGCCAAGCATTTACAGGAAGTTATGAATGGATGCCTAGCATTGCAAGGAAACCAAGCAGAAAAGCAGCAAACCAAAAAGGCATGAAAATACATATCAGATCTTGAAGTCAATCCTTAAAACTGACCCTTACTCTATTTCTTCAGAAAACTGGCAGCAGCATCGTATCTCCAGCACAAGCTCTGAAGAATGTAGTGTTTCAATATCAGACCCCTGCACACGCGCGGACTCTTCCTTGAGCGATAAGCGGGAGTCTGAAATGCCCAGATAGAAAAACCACAGCCTGCCAGAGTACAGCCCTCACACCAGGGGCTCCTCGCCAAGGATGACGGACTGTAAACAAATTCGGCCCCCACAGATCCTGCTCTCTCAAGAGTCCCTTATTTCACAGGTTAAACCATTACAGTCAATAATCATTATGTCCACTTCTGAGACAAACACACTAAGTTCATACAAGTTTTATGACCTGTATCATAATATGCCTCTTAGGATGCTCCTACCGGAAGATCCTGCAACTTAGCCATGAGCTAAAGGGCAAGGAAGGGTAAGTGGAGTGGCAGAGGCCTAAGGAGACTAGACGTGCACTCCCCCCAAAAGCACACCTCCTAAAACAACAGTGGCTGGGGGACAGGGACGTGGAGCCTTTGTTCTGAGTATCCACTCCCTGCCTTAGGAACCACATGTGGTCAGCGCCTGGCCCTCTGGTCAGCAGGACAAGGAGAAGCTCCACGTGGGGTCACGTGGGGTGCAAGGAGACTAGAGGCTCGGGGACAGGTGTGACAGGCGGTGCTTCCCCCGATGAATCACCCCAGAAAGATGTCAAACTGGGCCAGCCAGTGAGACTAGGTCTGCGAGTTGGGATGCTGACAACACACAGGGGTGTAGGCACTCGACACAAAGTCACAGGCCACTGCACAGTCACAGCTCCAGTACGGACGCTGGGATCAAACTGGCCAGAGCAGGCCATTGTTAGGGATGGTGTGGCCAGAACTGGCCTCTTTCGTTCATCCCGTGACAAATACTCACTGAACACTTACTGTGTGTGCCAGGCCCTGTGCCAGCGTCTGACAATTCCCGGGTAACCAAGCCACCCAGGTCTCTGTCCTCAGGAAGCTGATGCTGAAACTGGCAAAGACAACACATGCTCAAGTAAGACCACTTCTGATAGCAAAAGGACAAGCCTGCAGAACCCCGGCCAGCTTCCTGGGGCTCTAAGTCAAGGCTGGGATAAAGCTTGCAAAGCCCAGAGCATCTACCAGCTGGTCCAACTCTGGCGATGGGAAGACTGACTGTACATGATAGCAGGTTAACTGAGTGGGAGCGTGGGAAGGAGACCAAGTGACCTGAGAGACGACAGCAGAGCTGCCGGTTGGCTGAAGTCACCAGGGCAATTTTTATGGAAGAACTGGTACTTCAGTGATACGGTGGGGATCTGGATGGGCAGGAAGAGGAGGGGAGCTCAAGTGGAGAGAGCAAAGATGCAGGGAGGCGGGCTTGTGGGGGGTGTGTCACAGAGTGAGACAGGAGGCCCATCAAAGTGAACCCTTGGATTAGGAGACGCGGCCACCCTCCATTCCCAGAAGGCAGCCGCAGTCCGACTGGGTGCCCACCTCCTGCTGGGCCCTCCCTCAACCCACCCTCCAAACTTTGGCTGGACCACGCACTCTAGTTTAAAAAAAAAAACCACTTCAATGGCTGCCCACTGTTCTCAGCCTGATGTCCAAACTCCTTAATGTGATTTAAGGAGAGGTGTCTGATGTCTCCTGCCTCTTGATCTGCTCTGGGGTCTACACTTCCCTTTCCCCCCACAGGCACCCCCTTGCTGAATGACCTGAGCGCCTCTCTCTCCTCCAGGCCTCTCGATTACTGTTTCCTCTGCCTACAGAATCCCTTTTAACACTCCCCTACAGACTGGCACACCTCTCATCCTTTAGACGTCCCTTTAAATGGGTGTCTGCCTACCAAGGATGCTCCTAACTTACTAGCCTGCATTAGAGGGCCCTCACCTGTGCTCTAAAACTAGATGGATGGCAACAGAGTCCAGAGCACTCTGAAGGCCTGGAAGAACTTGGACTTGACATAATGGGTGCCTCGGGCTCACCATAAGTGATAGGGTGAATATGATATCCTAAAAAAAAAAAATCAGTCTGGCAATACCGTACCCTTAAAAACAATCCGTGCTATCTTAGGCAAAAGTTGACTAAAGTGGGTACAGGTGAGCATCTGCCTGCTAGATACACATTCCCCTTCTCTTTGGGTAAGAACCCCAATTTTCCCAGGGGAACCACCCCTTTCTCTCATTCTCGTCCACTAGCTTTGGAGGAGCTGATGCCACCCCAGTTCCAGGCAAGGGTCAAGGAGAGCAGCCCCTGCCCCTGGCCACAGTGACTAGCTCAGGGTCGGGCATGAGATTCCGTGGTCCAACTATACTCACTTCTGGACAGTATTTAGAAAGGAAGCTCCCTTTTCCCCCACGGCTTGCTGGACTCATACAATATAAGCCTGAAGCCTGCTGAGCATGACACCAACATGTGGAAGAAAGCAGAGACAAGAACTGGAAAGAGATGCTGACAGCTTTGTCTGAACACCGGGGCTTGGCCATGGCTTAGCTAGGACAGGCTGCTCAGGGACAGGAGCCAATCAATTCCATTTGGGGAAGAAGGCAATTCCAGCTGGGTTTCGGTCACTTGCAACCAAGAATCTTGACCCGCGCCCAAAGGTGATCGGAATTAAGGGGACAGCACAACACCAAAATAGTTCTACCGGTCTGCGACTCGCAGTTCCTGCTAACAGTGATCTTTCAGAGGCAATCCCACAACTCCGTCAGTAAAGGTTCTGCCTGCTGGTGAGCATTTGCTAGTCAGTGTCATGGCCTTGCCACTAGGCTGGGCAATAAACCACTGTGACGTGTAACCAATAACTTACTATCTCAGTCTGCCTCAACTGAATCTCTGACTCGATTCAGTACACAAGGACCACAGGCACACAGTTTCCCGTTGTTTAGCAAAAGTACAACCCTGTCTAACAGAAAGGTTCCTTTCCAGTTTGAAAGCTGAGAATGTTAGAAGGAATAATGTGGTTTAAAAGCAATCCCTGCTCTCCGTACTATCTTCTCGATTTTTCTTTAAATCTCAAACTGTTCTTAAAAATAGTCTTATTTTTAAAACAGGGAGGGTTCTTAGATGCTTTGCATGTCAAAAGCTTTTTTTCAATTCTTTTATTTATCCCAGTCTTTCCTCTCCACCCCCACTGCCCTAGGTCAAGCCAAGAGTCTATTAGGGTGACCAGGACTTTCCCAGTTTTAGCACTGAAAGTCCCATGTCCTGGGAAATCCCTCAGTCTCAGGCACACTGGAATGGCTGGTCACCCTTCATGTCCGATGGACACTCTTTTCCAAATCACTTTGGGGTCTTCTAAGCCCCACAGCAGTCTGCAAATTGCTAGGTTCCTCAGACCTAAGGACCTAAGGTTCCTTAATTCCTATGGATTAAGCTGATCTGCCTGATCCAGGACCGGCAGGCAGCTCGGGTTTCCAAAACACCCAATGGCCTTTTTAACCTAAACAATGAATGTGCGCAGTTCTCAGATAATTCAAAGGAATCTGAAAACCTTTACCATTCCCTGGCTGGCTGGAGGGTAAAGATGCCCCAACGGGCAGAGAGACTCAACCAAGCTGAAAGACTTAGGAGGCAGTTTCATTCAGAAAGACAGAGCAGTGGGTACGAGTGCTGAAGTCAGACCCTGGCTTTGTCCGTTTCAGTTGTCGTCACCTTGTGGCAGGTGACTTAACCTCTTCTGAACCTTAGTTTCCACTCCTATAAAATGGAAAAGAGTAACAGTTCCCATAACTCAGACTTGTGAGGACTAAAGGAAATAACACACTAAGTCCTCAGTAAGTACCTGGCACCAAAAAATGCATTTCATAATCATTAAAGTACTTCACAAGGGCTGGAGGCAGGCAGCGCTAGGTGAAAGCCTACAAGTGCCTGGATGCTGGTGGGAGGCCCAACCTCCTTTAGATAACCAGCCTCCCCTTCTCAGCCACATCCACCCACCCTCTAAATGCCTGAAATCCTTCTGCCTCTCCGTTTCCAGTCCAGCTGCCCTCCCATTTAAGATTCCTGGCTTCCCTAAACACCCCCATCCTGTCCTCTGCCTTCTCCCTGTGTCCTCTCTCACCACCCCTCCAATACCATTCCTTACTACATACTGATCCCTCCTGCCCCTCCAACTCTTTGAGACCCACAAACATTTATGAAGCACCTGCTCCGTGCTAGAAAAGACACAGCTCAGAAACACAGCACCCCGACCCCTGGCCAAATGAGAAAACCCATCTAATTTCTCTCCCAACAATCCTTTCCCTGGGCCCCTGCCTTCCTTCTGCTCCCTGCCCACCCCCCACCCCCACCCCCACAATCCTGTTTCCTTCCTATTAGTAATCTTGGGAGTTCCCTCTGGAAACCAGCCTATTTCTTATCACCAATGGAATGCCTACTCCTCACCCGACTGCCCCCCCCCCACACACACACACAATTTTCCTCCCTGTAGTCATTCCCTCCACAAGTCTCTATTTTCCATCGCCCCCCCTAAAAAAAAAAAAAAAAAAAAATCCTAGGTTTGTCAGCATGTTCTGCATCTGTCCCCAATTCACTTTTTTTTTTTTTTTTTTGCTGCCCTTTCAGTAGCCACTGAGCTCCTACTGTGTGCAGGCCCAGCGCTAGATGCTAGAAAGACAGCTGTGAGCGAAACAGTCTCTGCTCTCCTAGAAGTACCAATTTAGGAGCGGATAGAAAAAGAGTGAAAACAAACAGGGTAAATGCAGGTAGTGGAGGTAAGCATGAATAAAATCAAGAAAAAGATCGGATGGAAAGGAATTGAAGTGGGGGGGGCAATTTAGGTAGGGTGGTCTGGAAACACCTTACCTAGCTGATAAAACCACCACTAGCCACCAATTCTGTAAGAGACACTGGATCAATCTCGCTCCATGCATGACACTATTGAATGCTTGCACACCGTACACCAACCCCATTTGCAGATGGGGAACCAGAGGCTCAAGGAGGTGAAGTAATTTGTCCAAGGTCACACAGCCACTAAGCAGTAGAATCAGGATTTGAATACAAGACCATTCTGTGCACTCCCGCTTCCCGGGACCACGTTGGCCACCTGTCCTCCCCCAGAGCTCTATTTCTGATAGTCCCCTCCTTAAACTCTCCCAAGGGGGGGGAATTTTTTTTTAACGACTGCCCTTTATTGAGCACTCGTACATACTTCCAGTTTTATAGGCATTCCCTTACCCAACCCTCAAAACAATCATAGGGAGTAGATGCTGTCACTATATCCACTTCACAACTGCGGAAACTGAGGCCTAAATTCACACACCTAGATTCGAACCCCGATCTGTCTGACTCTCAGGTCCGGATCTCTGACCCCCAAGCTGCCCAGCCTAAGAAGTTCCACCCCCGGAAGCTCGGTGCCCACCGATGCCCGGGCAACAACGAAGTGTGCATCCGTAAACTGAAATCTATCCCCTTACTTTACAAATGAGGATACTGAGACTGAGAAGCTAAGCCACTTGACCAAGGTCACACAGCGAGGAGGGACGGTATCAAGGTTCGAATCCAGGCGCCCTGACTCCAGAGCCCTCGATCTTAGCCATCGTACACCCTCTCCCGGACGTCTCTCTCCGCCCTCCACCTCTTTCTGACACCTCGCAGAGCTCCCGGCCCAGGGCTATGCGCCCCCGTCCCCACGTCCAGCCCCGCGGCCTGCCCCCCTCAGCCCCCAACACACTCACTTGAGGTGGTCCAAGGAGTGGATGTTGCGGGAAGACTTGCCATGGCCCCCGCCCACCCAGCTCCGCGAGCGGCCAAACATGTCGGCGGCCCCGACCCGTTGCTCGCCTCACGGTCTCATGCCCGAACGGCCGAGCGGCCAGGCGCCCGCAGTGACAGCACAAGCGGAGGAGGCAGCGGCGGAGGTGGTAGAGGGACCGCCAACCACCTTCCTCCCCGGCCCACAGCTCCGCACTGACATTCAGCCGGAACCGGCCGTTCGACCGCCGCGCTTTACGGCCGCCGCCACGAGGAACGCTGGGAAGTGCAGTTCGCCCGCGAGGCCCCCGCCGACCGGACTCTGCAAACGAACTACAAGGCCCGGCGTGCATTGCGCAACTGCGGGCCTGTGGCCTTGGAGAAGAGGCGGAGCGAAAGGAGGAGGCGGAGAGCCCGCAGTATCGGACGGTGGGCGGGAACGGGAAACCTTTGCGCTCAGCTCGCGGGAGGGAATCGGTAAAGCTGGGTGCTTAAAATTAACCGCAATGTTCACAATCTTTAGCTTGTATGGTAAGCATCAGAATAGCTATTGCAGGGCGTTTACTATGTGCCACCGTCCCGAGCGATTTACATAGACCAATATTTAAGACTAACAACCAACCTATGAGGTAGAAACTATCATCGCTGTGCTACCCTCGGGGAAAGTGAATCACAGAGGAGTTGACTTACCGAAGGTCATGCAACTAGTAAGTGCGTAGTTCAAACCCTGGCACCATCGTTTTATGACCCAGTAAACCAATATGTACCAAATCGGCAATGGTCTGGACTGTCCTTACAGCTTTTCTTTTTCCACTTCAACTTAAAAAATAGATTTTGAAAGGCCTTCAGGCAACAGTGTACCGAACCTGCAAATTGCTAGGTTCCTCAGACCTAAGGACCTAAGGCTTTCAGAGGATTTCTCTAGTCTTCACCCAAAATCCAAGCAATTCCCAAAACTACCACATTGAGAAGAAGAATTAGAATTAGAAGAAAAGAAACCCCCAACTCTCCACATGAGCCAAGAAGAGGTATCTAAATGTCTGTCCTAAGTAGGAGTGAGAAGCTCCCTGGAGGCAAGACTGCCCTATTCATTCATTCATTCATTCATTCATTCATTCATTCCTTTCTACCCTGCAGAGTTATCTAAGGACTACTGTGTCTCATTTAACTGTGCTCAGAGTTGGACTAAGGGCCCATGTTTTCCCCACTGCCTAGCACAAAGTTTGGCACATGAATGCTCAACAAATATTGGCAGAGTGAATGAGTGACAGAATGAAGGTTTGTTTCACCTTCAGCAGTTGGAGAAGTAATGGTTTGGTCTGTAATTCATCTAAATGGGCAAGGAGACAGTAATGAAGAAAAAAGGCCGGGTCTGATCTCCAAACACACACAGACCCAGCATCTTCCCGGATCCTCCCTTTTCTCTGGGCCCAGATTTCCTCATCTGTAAAGAGGGGTAGCACACTACACAGCCACATCTAGCTGCAATTAAACGATGTATGTAAAACACCCAGCTCAGTGTGACCTGAGATTTAAAGGTCTGTCCTGCCGCCTAGCTGGCTCAGTCAGCAGAGCATGCAACCCTTGATGTTGGAGTTATGAGTTCAAGCCCCACTTTGGGTGCAGAGATTACCAAAAATCAAATCTCTCTCTTTTTTTTAAGATTTTATTTATTTATTTGACAGAGAGATCACACGTAGGTAGAGAGGCAGGCAGAGAGAGAGGAGGAAGCAGGCTCCCCGCTGAGCAGAGAGCCCTATGAGATCCCAGGACCCTGAGACCATGACCTGAGCCGAAGGCAGAGGCTTAACCCACTGAGCCACGCAGGCGCCCCCAAAAAATCAAATCTTTGAAAAAATAATAAAGGTCTGTGGAACTGCTCTGGAAGATGCTTTGGGCAAGATCAGTCTCCTGAATGATATACAAGGGTTGCTCGTGAGAAGGGGAATCAGCGAGTGGGGAGACTCACTTTTCTATGTACTTCTTGGTTGTTTCAGTGTTTAACCACGTCTTCTTTTCAAACATAGTTTACAAAGCAAAAACAGGAAGCAACCCCACTGCTGCAAGTCTGACTGGCCTGGGAATCTCTTTATTCATATCCCTGGTCCCTGTTATGCACATCCTCGCGATGGGTGGGCCTTCTGGCAGCCAGAATTTGGAGAGATGGGGAACTGATTAATCTCTCCCCCCACAGGAAATTGCCACTTCGGAGAGTCCTAGATTTTACTGGTAAATTCACCGCCCCCCCCCCACCCTGCCTTCTTTTGACAGGTAAACTGAGTCCCAAAGAGGTGTGTCACCATATCCAAGTCCAGGGGAGACTGCTGAGGAGGCTCGGGGGACGGGAGGGGGTGGTGGTTCCGCAAGCTACCTTAACCTTTAGGCTAGGTCGAGTTTTGAACTGTGTTCAGTCTCTTTCCCCTCCCGCTACTCCGTGGGGGATTCGCAGAGCCAATTGGATTTGAGACCTGGGCGGAGCCCGGAACCGGGGAAGCCGCTCAGAGGCCAGTGCCCCCGGGGGGCGGAGCGAAGCGGTACCGCCCCCGGGTGGCTCGGGCCAATGAGGGCGGGAGCCTAGCGGGCCAATGAGCGCGGGCAAGGGGCGGCGGGCCAATGAACGCGGGGCCGCTCCGGAGGCGGTGCTCGGAACGCTACCAGGAGGGCGACGCGGCGGCCGCAGCCATGGGCGCTGGGCCTGCGGGGGCGCGGAGGGGGCTCGAGGAACTGCCAGGCGGGGCTGGAGAGACCGCCGCCGGGACTGGCCCTCGACGCTGAGCCGCGGTGGGGTCCCCGCCGGCGCTGCGAGGGCCTGTGAGCTCGAGCGAGGCGCGTCGGAGGAACCGGGCAGCCGCCGGCCACTTCAAGGGGGGGGCCTGCCTGGCCGCCGGGCGAATCGAGAAGACCTTGTGGGCACATCTGGGGGTGCGTGGACCCCGCCGGGTACGTTTCAGGGGTCGGGGCGCGTCCGCAGAGGCCGCCGCACACCGGCGGGGGCACCACCGGGGCCCAGCGCCGCCTGGGTCGAGCCCCCGGATGGCTGAGCTGTCCCCTTGCTGGCCGGCGGGGCGCCGCAGCGGCTGAGATCGCTGAGATCACCGGGCCGCCGCCCTCGCCGCCCCCTGCATGCCCGGCGCCCGGGTCGCGGCCCACCTGGACGCTCTGGGCCCCCTGGTCCCCTACGTGCCGCCGTCGTTGCTGCCCTCTATGTTCTACGTGGGCCTGTTTTTCGTCAATGTGCTGATCCTATACTACGCCTTCCTCATGGAGTACATTGTCCTCAACGTGGGCCTCGTCTTCCTGCCCGAGGACATGGACCAGGCGCTCGTGGACCTCGGCGTGCTCTCCGACCCCGGCTCGGGCCTCTACGATGCCGACTCGGAGCTCGATGTCTTCGATGGTTACTTGGAGTAGGCTTGGCTACCGTCCTCCCCACCCCCCAACGACCCGCACCCCTCGGCCTGGACCAGCTGCCCAAATCATGCCCCGCTGCTGGTTGGGGGCATCGTCGGGCCAGGGATGGGATCCCCAGGACGAGGCCGCATCCGGCCTCCAAGACCTGTAAGTGCCCTCTCTGCGCCAGATGAAGGTGGGTTGGGGGCGCTGGCGAAGAGGGTGGCATCTCCAGACCAGACACGCACCCTTTCCCCAGGCTCCTGGAGGTCCATTCGGATGCCAGGAATGGCCAGACCCCTGTCAGGCCTTTGGTTGGGGCTGGAAAGCTTTCCCTAATGAGGGTGACAGTTGTTGTTGCAGAGGGAAGGGAGGCAGAGCCTAAGTGGTGTTTGGGTTAGCCATGGTACCTACTGCCACTGCTTGTGGAAAGGCCTTTGCACCCAGCCCCCTTTGAGGCAGAGCTGTCAGCTCCTCCCTTCTGCCTCAGTCTGGCTTGGTGGTGACCTTGGCTTTCTCGGGATTCCCATAGTCCTGGAAGGGTAAAGATTTGTAGTGTCAGAAGAGGTAGCAAGCCAGGCAGTGACCACCTTTGTCCTGTGGCCCCTGGGGGACAGGGTGGAGACTCGAGAGCAAGGGCCCTGGCTGAAGCATCCAGAGGAGAAAACCCTTTCTGCAAAGTCTGCACTTCCTTTTGGCCTTGGGTTTGCTGCTCCTTGGGAGTCGGGTTTCAGGGTGCCCCAGCTCGGCAGGTCTGCAGCTTGCGTCTGCAAGGGCTGCCAGTTTTGCAGATTGCTTTCGCAGACCAGGCGGGCAGGGGCAGGTTTTGCCTGCAGTGCTTGCAAGGCCTCAAGGAGCCCTTGGGCCAACAGGAGTGTGGACCACTGGATCTTTGCACTGAGGTGTTCCAGGCTGCTGCCTGGAAGCTGCGTGTCCTTTCCCACCCTGTGTGTTGCTGAGAGAGAAATGAACATCCAGGAAGGAGAGAGACTTGGCCAAAGTCTCAGAGCTGGGAAGAGAGGCAGCTGAACAAGATAAGAGAGAGAGAGAAGGGCTGTTGGGTGTGGTGAGAGTTCATGGGACTTGCAGGTACCCTTGGGCTGAGCCCCTCCACTGGACAGTGTCCCTAGGTGCAGGGCCTGAGTGGGAGAATACTGAGATGGCAAGAGCTCCTTCTAGAAGATGGACACTAATGCCACTTACCCAAAGCAGGCTGAGTTAACTCCCCTCCTCTGTGGCCTGCCAAGATGACCATAGTCAGAGGGAATGCGGGATGGGGCAGGACCTGCTGGTGGTAGTGCTAAGGACTGGGGGCTCCCCCTGAGAAGTAGACAAATTTCTTTGATAAAAGCTTCATTTGAGCTCTCTGAGACCTTAGCCAGAACCAAGTGCCAGGTAAAGAGTGGGTCAGCTGCCCTGCATACCTAGCCAGTCTCCTTGCCTACCTGTCTGCCTTCCATCCATCCATCCATCAGTCTGTCCTTTGATTGAACAAATATTTACGGAATACATACTGTGCCTGGTGGGTGAACACAGTGAACAAGAGAGACTTAGTTAGATGTGACCTGGCACTTGGTGAGAAAAGACAAGCAGATTCCCAAACAAGATGATGAGAGCCACGAGGACCTGGGCATCCCTTTTGAGTTCCTGCTGCTTTTTCAGCACTTAGAACAGTGCCTGGCATCTAGTAGGCACCAATAAATATTGAGTGAGCGAAGCAGAATAGAGATGGGCTCTTTAGAAAGGGGGGCGGGTCACAGGAGGTCCCTTGAGGAGGTGACACAGTTGCGCTGGGCCCTAAATTGGTTGCAGGAGCCAGACTGAAGATCTGGGGAAAACCAATCAAGGCAGAGGGAATCTAGTGCCAAGGCTGTGGGAGAGGGGAGTTGGTTTTTGCAGCAACCAAGAGGAGGCCAGTGTGGCTAAAGAGCAGCCCCAGAAGAGGTATATGGGGCAGGTGGGGCCAGACCGTAAAGGACCTGGGAGGCTGCGGCCGTGAGCAATGGGAAGCCATCAGAAGGTTTGAAGCAAGAGATGGCACAATCTCAATTCATGTTTTGTAAAGCTGACTTTGGCAATTGCGGGCAGAATGGGCTGTCAGGCCAAGTGCGGAAGCAGGGAAGCCAGTTAGGGACTGTGTAGTTACTGGGGCTGGGGGTCACGGGTGCCTGGATGGGCCAAGGTTGCTAAAGATGGAGAAACACAAACTGAGAACACCTTTTGAAGGCAGAACCTATGGAATCCATTCAAAATCCACACTGAGTATTGATCATTGCCCATGCCTGCTTCTAGGCCCTTTGCGTATTCTCAGCCAGCCGTTCAGCAGACTTGGGTTTTGCCTGCTCTTGTACCAGGCTCTGTGCTAGGCCTTGCAGATCCCAAAATGAATCCCTGCCTCCAAGCCAAGCGTTTGACTTTCAGACAGTGTAACTCAGTGTCTTATTTTATCTCTCCACCACATCAACAGAAACACTTCCCCTTCCAAATGAAAACATTGGCAGGCTCTGAACCAAAAACTGAAGCCCAAATGCTTCGACAAACTTTGCAGCAGAGGCTCTTTGTGCAGAAACGCCAGCAAGTGTGTCTCAGGGATACCATTGCTTGCAAAGCTGGGACAAGGGCCTGGGCCCGAGCCTGGGAGGCAGGGAGGCCAGGGGCTGGGGGCAGTACCTGAGCCTGAAGATGTGGGGAAGCCACGCACAGAATCCCTTTTCCCCCGGTCCCAAAGCCGGGCCGGAGCGGTCTTGGCCCCAGGACCAAGGAAGCCCAGACTGGGGGAGGAGAAGGGTGGCCGACAGCAGGCGAAGCCTTTGGGAAAGCTCCAAAAAGGGTCTGACTGTACCTGCGCTCTGGGCCCCTTTCTGTAAGCGAAGGAACATCAGTAGTCAGATCTCCTTCTTTCTGGCTTGTTGTCACGTGGACATATTCTCATGTTACGCACTGAAAGGTCACGGAAGCTCTAAGGATTCAGGGCGCGCCAGGCAGTGGGGACTGGGGTGGACCTCAAGGTGCACTCACTTGCTCTCTCTCTCTTTTTCTCTTGGGTGTGTGCCTGCACAGTACTGTCCACCCAATATTTGCTGAGCACTTATCAAAGGAGGCAGTATTGGGGCTGGGATCAGAAGCAAGAACCTGGTTCAAATCCCAAGCCTAGCTGTGACCTTGGGCCTGTTCCGTATCTCCCTGGGTGTCACTGTTCCCCTCTAAAAAGTTGGGTTAATGACATGTTCCTCTTGAGGATTAAGTGAGATATACATAAAGCTCACAGACCTTCCAATATACAGGAAGCGATATGTTACTATACCAGTGCTAGCATTGATAGTCAGAACCGACAGTGTGTACACTCGGGCTCTTGCACGTGTGTAAAGCTGCACGTGCACTCACGCGTGAATACTTAGATCCCTGGATGAACCAGAGGACTGCCTGCCTGAGTGCTGGGCAGATTCAGGTGTGGACCGCTGGGACAGACTTCCCGCCCTGCCCTGCCGGCCCAGGACCCTCAGGGCACGTTTCCCACTGCCCATGATCTCCAAAGTCCACCAGCTCTGGAGCCCTGTCCACTCCGCTGTTTTCCTAGACTTTTAATCATTGCCCGGGGGCAGAAAGTGGGGAATCGGGAGCTCCCTCCTTCCCGGGAGGAAGGGCCACTGCGGCTGGCTTGGGAGCCAGGGAGAGTCCTCACATCCCAGCACTTCCGATGCGGAGGCAGAGCGGCTGGATTGATCTGTCCCTGTTCCTGGCACAGAGGGAGGGCGGGCTGTGGGAGAGAGCCTTTGTGCACCGGAAATGGAGAGCCTGCAGAACGTCGCTGTCGCTGCCGGAGTCGACGGGGCCTGCTGTAGCTCCGATACTGAGCTAGGGTAACCGGACCCATCAGTCGGCCTACTACAGGGTCTCCCGGCTTTCGGGTCCTGACTCGGAGCCACAGCTGCTCCTTCTGATCCACCTGCCCTGGTCCCTCCCCACCAGTCTGCAGCCTGTGAGAGCCGCCGACACCCCAGCTGGCGTATCACTGCCCTGCTCAGAAACCCAGCCCTTCTGCAGGGACATGGACCATAGACTGAAGTCCTGGGAGATGCACAGGCAGCCGGTGGAGCTCCTGTGGGGAGTGAGGGCACGGAGAGCGGTCAGGGCAGATGGGGGAAATCAGGCGGTCTCTTGTCGGCGTGGTCCAGACAAGAGACTGGTGATGGTGGCGAAGGGGAGGCAGGTCCCCCCATGCCTGGCTGACTTTCCAACTCTGTCCTAGCACAAGGCTCACCTGGAAGCCTGCTGGGCATAGGGTACAGGGGTGCTGGCTGCCCCTGTGGATAGGAGGAGGCCCCATTAGGGATCTCAAGACTGCCAAGATGCGAGGGGTTCAGCTCCCTTGGCCCCGAGGTACACGAACTGGAGGTTTTTATCCAAGGAAGACCCTCACAGTCCTTGTGTCAAAAAAAATGAAGGGCTCCTCTTAACTTGGCCATTCCTATTCCCGATTTATCTGTTATCTTTCCCCCCGGAACTTCTGAACGCCTAGCCTGCTTGTGGGGAATCAAGATCACAGTTAAAGGGACAGGCAGCATTATCCCCATCTCAAATAAAGAAGCTGAGGCCCGGAAAGGAGAAGTGAGGGGCCAGGGAGGCAAAGTTGAGTGAGACAGCTGAGCCCCCCCAACCCAGTGCTGGGCTTGCAGGGGCTGCAGGGGGCCTCCAGGAAGGAGCCCCCAAATCCCACCTTGGAATAGCGCTCACGGCTCTTCCAGGCCTGCTGCACAGACTTCGCCCCTTTTTGCTGAGTTTCTTAAATAAAACTTTTATTTTGAAATAACTTCAAGTATACAAAAGTTGCAAGAAGAGTGCAAAGAAGTCCCCCCCACCCTTCACCCAGAGTCCCCAGTTGTATGGATTTACATTTTGCCGCCTTTGCTCACGTAGGCAGCGTGTGCTCACGCTGTGTGTGTGCGTGTATATATACACATATATGTACAGCTTATGTTTCTGAACCATTTGAAAATGATTGGAGATATTGCATTCCTTTACTTCCAGATATTCCCCTGTATAGCTTCTTAGATCAAGGACGATAATTTCCATAACTGTAGTACAAAGGTCAGGATCGGCGAATTTAACAGATGCAAGCCTATAACCAATCTAATCGGTGGCTTTCTTCAGCTCCCACCAGTTGTCCCAATAGTGACCTTTCACAGTGAAAAGGCAGTGTCAGGGTCCCAGGTCCCACCACGCCGATGACCCTCTGCCTTAACTGTCTCTGGAGTTGCCTTCAGTCCTGAGGACCTCACTGTATCTTTCACGACCTTGACATTTCGGAGGAGTACGAGCCTGGTATCTCATAGGCGCGCTCTCTCTGTTTGGGTTTATCTGATGTTTACTCTGGAGATTAGGCTCCGATGACGCACTGTTGGCAGGACCCCCTCCGAGAAGTGAGTGCAGGGAGTCTGGGAGACACGTGAAGTCTGTGTGTCCCACCGCCGGGTCTCTCTCCTGTCAAGTTACTGTTTCTCCCTTTGTACCTCGGAGTCACAGCTAAATCCATTCGTTTTAGTACTTTGCTGTTCAAAAATCTCCTTTGTGTGTGAGTTTATTTTTAAAAGCGTGGCATGTAGCCCTTAACAAATGATGCTGTGTTGGTGGTGTGTCAGACACAGAGGGGACTCGGCCCCGGAAGCCTCTCCTTTGCTCGGATGCTCGCCGCCGCCTCTTGGGGGCCCATTACCAAGGAGGCTGTGTCTGTGCCTTTAAGGCAGAGGGGGCTCTGGGATCTGGGACCTCAGCTCTGCTTTTTGAAGCAGCCCAGGCCGATGATAACTGGTACCCAGTGAGTCCGGGTGATGCCGGGGCCCTCACAGTTGCTGTCTCCTGCTCCCGGCCTGGGGAGGGGCTGGGAGCGAGCTCTAGTTCCAGGCACCCCGGAAGGGGAAGGCTTCATTCCTGGGATTCCTTGCTGGTGGGGGAATTGGCTGGGTGGTTAAAAATAACTACCTCTCCCACATCTCCTAGCTTCCCCTAAGCCTCATCCATGAGGCAGGCGGGGCAGGGCTCATTAGCTCCATTATACAGGGAGGAAAACTGAGGCTTGGGGACGTTCAGTGACTCACCCCGGATACCCAGCTATGACGTGGCCAGTTGGGCCTCCTAGCCCCGCTCCCAGGGCTTCCTCGAGTGAGGTCCTGCACCACAGGTGAGGCCACAGAAACAGACCATCGATGCTGTCACTCCTGGGCCCCTGCTCCTTCTCCCTTTGACCAAAGAAGCCAGGCCCGGGCTCAATTTTGCAGGCCAGGGCTATCTGGCTAGAGCTAATGGTTTCATCTTTCATCATTTTGTTTTTAGCATTGCTTTCTGTTTATGGCAAATGATTCTGCTATTGTCTTTTACGATTTTATTTATTTGAGAGAGAGCAATCATGAGCGGAGGGGAGGGGTAGAGGGAGATGCAGGGTCCCCACTGGGCAGGGAGCCCGATGTGGGGCTCGATCCCAGGACCCTGAGATCATGACCTGAGCCGAAGGCAGACACTTAACTGACTGAGCCACCCCAGGGGATTCTGTTTTTTTGTTCATGATAGTGACCTAAAGGTTCCTTTTAAAAAATTTGGAGCCAAAAAAAAAAGGGGGTGCCTTGATTTAAAATATTAAATAAACCATCATCTGGGCAGGTCTTAGTGGCAAGACTCAAGGGCAAACACTGCCCTACAGAAGGGCCACACTAAGTCTGAGGCCCCGACCAGCTGGAGACACATTCAGGAAGTCCATAGCTGGTATGCGTCAGCAGCTGACAAAGCAGAATCCTAGTTGGAGAAACCAATCCTCGTTTCTCCAGAACACTAACTTCCATCAGAGAGCCGGGCAGCATCTTCTTTCCCATCCGCCTCTGGCCGTGAGCTCTCAGAATAGCCGAGGCAGAGGTCCTTCTGCCACACAGCCCACCACTGAGATGGCGGTGGGCACTCGGGGCCACTTGGCTCTGGGTGACGTCTGTCTTTAGCCACTTGAATTGGTCAGTTGGTGGATGGATAAGAGGAAGGAGCACTCGGTTTCCAGCACACAAGGTCTTCGGAGGGCAACAGGGCTCCTGTTTTCTGAAGGCCCCCGTGCCCAGCAGGCCCCCTGCCTGGTGCGTTGGCTTGAGAACACGTGGGGAGGAGGGGAGGGGTCGCTGCGGACCGATGCCTTGTGTACTGTAGGCCCCGCACTGACATGATTTCGGGCCGTCCTCCCGACAAACAGCCCAACGAGGTTGGCCCTGGTCTCCTCTTTCAGATGAAGAAAATAGGCCCAGAGAGTTCACTTGCCTGAGGTCACACAGCTAGGAAGGGGCAGCACCGGGCCACACCGTATAGGCCTTGCCCTGACTGCCCCCGAGGAGGACCGTGAGAAGACGCCTGTCCAGAGCATCGCCCCTTAGCACCCCTAAGACACAAGGGCCAATCCCAAACTAGGCAGCCTCTCCCCAGAGGCAGTGAGCCGAGACGTTGCTTCTTAAAATGGATCGAGTGCCCCAGCTGTCATTCTTAACGACAGAAATGAGTCAGCCGACCACTCCCCCTGTCCAGCTCTCGGGAATAGCCTGGAATGAAAGGTTACAGTTTCAGAAAGAAGAAGGGGGAAAAAAAAAAAAAAGCCAATGGCTAATGAATTGTATGTCACGCTCTAATGATATTAGAAGGTCGGAGAACCTATTGCCTTGGATTCTGCAAGCTTTCAGCCTGAGGCTTTTGATGCCTGGGAGGAAAGAGATGAACCTAAGATCTGACCGCAGAGCCTCAAATCCCGCCTCTGACTTCTGCAGGCTGTGTGGCTTTGAACAATGACTGAAGCCTCTCTGAGCTTCAGGAATCTGAAACTCCTGATGAGGAGCCTGCTTCCCCCCTCGGCCCTCCTGGGCGTGTTCTGAGGAATACACGAGCTAGGACAGGAGTAAGAGCAGGTAGTATAAGGTAAATGTAGAGTGCTGGAGAAATATCGCCTGCTACTGAGATTCTCAAGATTTTCATGGGGGGGGCGGGGTTTGCAAGTTAAGGAGCAAGGCGAGCGCTGAGCAGCCACACTGGGTGGCACAGGTGAGTGGTCTCAGGACATCCTCCAGCCAAGGACACAGAGATCAGGGCTGTCCTCCCCTTGCTTGTATGACTCAGGGCAGGTCCCCGCCCTATCTGGGCGCTTTGTGGAAGGGCTGGGACCAACCCTGACCTGGGTTCCCCCAGACGCCATCTGACCCCGCCAGTGATTTCAGCTCCGTGGTCTGAATTCTCATCTGTGTCATTGTTTTCTTTAAACGAGCTCTTTTTAAAGTGAAGTCGTAGTCGGGGCGCCTGAGTGGCTCAGTGGGTTAAGCCTCTGCCTTCGGCTCAGGTCATGATCTCAGGCTCCTGGGATCGAGCCCCGCATCGGGCTCTCTGCCCAGCGGGGAGCCTGCTTCCCCCTCTCTCTGCCTGCTTGTGATCTCTCTTCTGTCAAATAAATAAATAAAATCTTTTAAAAAAAAGTGAAGTAGTGCCCTGAAAGGACAGGAACTCTGTATTACTGTCAGAAATGGAAAGCTGGCCTCACTTTCCGTAAATAGAAGGTGACCCCGTGGACGGCACAGAGAAAACAGCGGTAGCGCGGCCAGCTGGAGCCGGCGCCTGCGGGGCCCTGGGCCCTGTCTGATGGGAGATTGGCGCATCTCGGAGAGACGTTCCAGCCAGACTGCTGCTCAGACTGCCGCTCGTGCTGGTGGCAGACACTAAGACTGGGAGCGGAGTGGGTCCCCGTGCCGGGAGTGATTCTGTGCTCTCTGAGGCCCAGTCCACACAAGTCTGAAATGCGCTCAAGTAGGAACCAATGCCTGGAGTGAGCCCTGCTCTCAGGAGCACCAGCGCTGACCCCACAGGGAACCCCAGGGGTTCTTTGCAGGGAGGTGAGCTGAAGGTGGATTCCTAGCGGGATGGGAGGGGGAGCTGGGGATGCCTTTCTAGAGGGCTGAGCTCCCCAGTGCTCTGGCTGCAGCCCTGGCTTCTCCTCCCTGTGCCAGGTCCAGTGGAGGGGTGGGTTGAGGCCCCGGGACCCGAGGACTTGGCCTGTGTCATTAGTGGGAGCCAGGGAAAGTCTCAGCAATGAGGGGATGTGTTCCTAGCTGGCCTCCAGAAGGTGAATCTGGCAGGTAGCAAGAAACGTGGCTGACTTGGGCCTCCCTCCGCTCTCCAGCCGTGTGTCCACCATGGCCTGCCTTCTTGCTCCCTTCCTCGACCCCCATAGCAAACTCTGGGTGGTTCTAGGGCCTGCTGTGCCCTCGTCGCCAGCCTGCCCGCCTCCTGGCGTGCTCTTCATGCACAGCCTTCCCTGCGCTCTCGGCTCCCTCGGTCCCCTGTGCTGCCCCCCATCGGGTGTCCTTCCTTGGGCTGCGATTGCCCACCAGATTGTGTCTGAAAAGCACGGTCTCCTGTAACACGGGGTCCCCTGAGCCCAGCTCAGGACCCGGCACGCAGGAAGTACAAAATTAAGCAGTGCTGAAAATCTCCAGGGGAGTGAAGCCCTGGAGATCTGAGCCTCCTGAACATGTTACTCACCGTGTCTGAGCTTTAGCGTCTTTGCCTGCAAAATGGAAAGCCTAATAGTGTGTCATTCCAGTTTTAAGGACTCTTGAACGACATGATGTGCGTAATGCTCCCTCTCAGGCCTGCTGTCCCAGGAGCAGACCCCGGGACAAAGGTTCAAGTGCAAGTCGGTTATTGGGGAGGTGATCCCAGGAACTACCAGGAGAGGGTGGGTCAGTGAGACAGGGGAGGGTTCTGTCATCCAGCGGGTCCCTGCAGCCCTGAGCGCAGTCCTGCTCCGGAATTCCGGGGGCCAAGACAGGTGGAGACTGAGCTGCGGGGCTCAGGAGCTGGGGTATTCATCCACCACCTTCCCGGTCGTCACTGCTGGAAGGAGGCAGCTCTGGGGCGACGTGGGCTCTGCCTGGGGGCCAGGCGGGCTTTGGAGGCATGCCCTGGGGGTGGGGACGTGAGCCGAGGCACCACCAGCCTCTGCCTCGAGCTCGGGGGTTGGCAGCTGTCTGATGGTGATGGCTTCTACCATTGTCACCAGTCCAGCGCCAGCTCTGCCTCTTGTCACTTGGCTTCTCTGAGCTTTGGGGAGATGCACGGTTCTCAACAGAAGCCCTTCCGCCCCCTCGGTGCCCCTTGGAAATGGGGCAAGTGTGTATTTTTCGTTGTCACTGTGCCCTGGACGCCATTGGCAGTAGTGATCAGGGACCGGGGGGTGCTCCTCATGGTCTTGCAGTGCCCAGAACGGCCTCCCACCTCGGGGAACTGTTCGACCCCAAATGTCAGTGGATGACAGTCCATGTCGCATGTCTAACACAAGTTTTAATTAGCGCGCAATGACGTTTGCAGAAGGTGTGGTCCGAGCTGGCCATGGAGGGGCACAGAGCTGGGGCAGGCAGGTGGGCCTGGGAGTTTAAGATCCTGCAGAGCCCCTGGCGCCCAGCTAGACACAGAAAGCGAAGGGGATGGGAAATGTGGCAGTGTGGACGATGCCATGTCCCAGGAGGGCCAGCACAGCAGGGCTGTTGAGTGGCTTGGCTGAGGCCACAGCCTTCCGGTAGCCTGCGAAGCATTTTCCAGGCAAAGTGGGAGGTGCTGCCAAGCCCTGCCCACTACCCAAGCTTGCTCAGCCGCCCCGGGGCTCAGGTCGGCCAGCAGACCCTGCGTGACCCCTGAGCACGCCGCCCTCCCTCCTGGGGTACCAGGATGTGCCCCCTCCCTCCCAGGAATGGACCATCCCTCCTCTCCCAAGTAAAATCGCACAGGCTGTCCAGTCCAGGGTCCTTAGAGATCAGCCACACTCACCAAAAGAGAGTTACTAAAAGTTGGAGGACAGCACGGTCAGCCTGCGTCTGTCTGGGCTTTCTGATGAGAGGGAGGAAGGCCGAGGCCACCTTCTGGGGCGACAGCGGGACGGTGCTTTCCGTGCTGGTAACACTCCTTTTCCCTTCTCATTAGGCCTGCTTCCCCCCGACAGCTCCGTGCCAACAGAGAGGTTTCCGTCCGGACCCAGGAGGGTGGGGCGGAGAGACTGAAACTGGAAGTGGAGCCCCTGAAGGCCTTTGTCCCTGCCCGAGGAGAAAGGCAGGGGCGCGTGAAGACCTCCCCCGCCCGCAGCGCCCGCAGCATCGCACACAGGGCCTTGCCTTGGCTTACGACCTCTCGCCCTCGCGATGGATGTTTACAAGAACCCAGCCAGAGTCTGCCTCCCCGCTCCTCACCCCCGACCGCGCCTGCTTCTCCCACTTAGTCTTCCAAGAGGATACTGCAAACTGCGGACACACACGGAAGCCACTCGCAGCTCCTTCTGAAGCCAGCGGAGCCGCGGCCCGGCCGGGTTGGGCCCGAGGCTGGGCTTAGACGCAATGACTCGTTTGGGGAGTAAGAGGGAAAAGAAGCCACGATGGTGCCAGGGGCTGAGGGCCGGGTGTGACTTATGCAACTTCAAGAAGAAGTTGCTGCTGCTTCACCAAGTCGCCAGGACTGAGACACCACACCGGGGGGCGGGGGGGATGCCACGTTGCTCCTCTGGCCAGAAATATTTTTGAAAATGTGAGTGGTAGGAATACTTGATGTTGATAAACCTGTAAAAGCAATACTTAGGAGGCTGACTTCTTTCCATTAAAACACGTATGCAACTGCAGCCTGCGGGGAACTTGCCTCTTTTTTTTTTTTTTTTTTTTTTTGAGATCTGGGAAAGGAGCCCTTAGGCAGGACCTCTCGTTCCACGAAGGGCAGAAGAGTCAGGGCTCCCCCAGCTTGGGACCCAGCAGGGCTGGGAGGGTCCCCCAAGCTAGGCTGGCGGGGCAGTCAAGCCAGAGCGGCCAGGCATGGCGGCCCGGGCCCAGCGGCCCGAATCGCAGAGACGTGGGAGGCACAAGGATGGGCTCCGTCGTGTGGGTGAGGACACGGGTGAGGAAGGGGCACGCCCCTGCAGAACTCAATAGAAAAAACAGCCCCCGCACCCCTTGTCTTCCTGTGTTAAGAAAGGGCACCAGGGGCCGTGAACAGGACACATCTGAGAGGCCCAGGAAGAGAGGTGAGCGGGCAAAGGGAGAGGTTTCCAGTGGGGGAGAGGCCTGAGGGGAAAGCTGAGCATTTATTTAAAAAAAAAATAATGTATTGAAATGGAAATCATGCCATCAACGTACAGAGTGACTCCAGACAGATGCCCTGACTCCCCGGGGCATTGCTCCTCCCACTCGGCAAGTGGCGCTGGGAGAGCAATCCCAGCAATGCTGTGCCTGTGCCCATGCAGACCCACCCCTCCACGGAAACCGAAAGGCAAGTCTGCATCTCGACTTGGAGCCTCCTTTGCAGGGGTGTGGCCTTAAGCCAAGTCACATCTGTGAAATGGGGACAGTAATTTACGTACTTCCTAAGATGACTTTGTGCTGATAATTACAAAGGTGCCCCGCTGGGCTGCCATGGCTCTGCATCAGGACGCACAGCTTGGCAAGCAGAGTCCACAGTGATTTGCAGCCCCCATTTGCCCCCTTGTTCGGATGCCTTTGTGCAGTACACGGACCACCCAACCACATCCGACAGCCCTGCCCAGGGAGTTTTTTTAATTTACTAAAATACAAGACTTCCCAGAGCAGGAACTTCTTTGAGCATTGTATCGAGTACCCCACTGTGTCCTCTGTGATTTTTGTGGAATGAACAAAGCATATAAGCAAACTTGTGGTGAGGATCATTCATTCCACAAACATTTATTGAGCACTTATTGTGTTCAGGCCTCTTGCAAGGTACAGAGGGCACAACAGTGAACAAAGACAGGTGAGCTGCCCCCCGGAGCTCACATCCTGGGACAGGAGCGGACCACACAAGAAACAAGCATGAAAATGATAAACTAATGACCAGTTTGGAGAGTGGGGGTGGGGTGTCTAATTAATAGGGTGATCACTGAGGAGCTGTCCTTTAAACCGAGTCCTACAGGGTCAGAAGTTGTCCAACATGAAGGGCCTGGGAAGAACATTCCAGGCGGAGGCAGGAACAAAACACATATTCAGATGCAACAAGGACAGCTAACAAGTATTGAGCTGTATGCCAGGCTCTTGCTGTCAGTGTCTTAACTCCTTGAATCTCTGCATAAAGAAGGGACTATAATTATGCCCACTTGACATACAATGAGACCAAGGTATGAAGAAATAATTTGCACAAGTGGTGAGCTGGGCACCGAGCCCAC
>CM053621.1:6881952-6929917 GCA_028646535.1 Procyon lotor | reverse complement strand
ACCCTGAGCCGGCAGGGCTGGGCACCAGGCTGCTTGGCTCATGGGCCCGAGGACGACTGTGTCCACAGATAACCAGGTCAAGGTCCAGCGTGGAGAGCGTCCTCCGAGAACGTGCTGTGAGAGGTCAGGAGAAGGGCCGGGTCAGAAAGCTTCAGGAGGGGGCAGCTCGACACATGGACAGGGCACTGTCGAGATTGGGGATGATGTGGCGTGGGAGGCGGGGGACATCCCAGGGTGGGGGAGCACAGAAGTGGGGGGGACGGTCATTGGCACAGAAACGTGCAGAGCATGGGGAGGGGATGTGCTATGGTGAGTGCTGTGAAATGTGTAAGCCTGAGGATTCACAGACATGTACCCTGGGGCAAATAATACATTATATGTTAATTTAAAAAAATTGAAAAAAAAAAACGTGGAGCAAATTCCTATGGAGACCATGCAGGGCAGGCGGCAGGGGTGACTAGGGGGAACTCTAGGAAAGCTCTTGCCCAAACTAAGGGCTGTGGATGGCTGACTGCCCCCTGCCCCCTGCCCTGGCCCCATCCTTCCCCCACCTCTCCAGGCCTGGCCACAGGAAGGAGGCTCAGGGTCCAGTCCCCAGAGTGTTTAAAGACACCCCCACCAATCACAGGAGGAGACCCCAGATGGTGCACGGTCCCGAGGTGCCCCCCCCCAGCTATCCCCGCCCAAGCTCACCTCGGGTACCTCGTCCCAGGGATCACAGAACTCATCTGAGGCTGATCCGGGAATCCAACTGCTGCAGGTGTTCGTGGACACCAAAGGGGATGGTGGGCGTCCACATCCTGCGATGGGCACAGCAGGCAGGTTAGAGGAGAGAAGGAGACCTCCCCCCAATCCCCATCTACCACCTAGCCTAGAACTGTGGCGACCTCCCACCCAGCAGAATCAGACCAGGGTGGGGGTTATAGGGATCGCAGAGACCTAGAAGCCCTGAGAGCCCTTTCTGTAGACCGGGTTCTGCTGCTGACTTGCTGTGTGACCTCGAGAAAGTTAGTTAGCCTCTCTGTGCCTCATTATCCTCCTCTATAAAATGGGTCTTATAAATTCTACCCTAGAAGATACAAGGCATTATGTAGGTGAAAGTGCCTTGAAAGAGAATAAAGTGCTGATATCAGACATCAGACACCATGGCGATGGAGTCACACCTAAGTCTGAACCATATGAAACTGTCAAATTTGGCAAGTCCAGAATCATGGGATATAAGTGATTTCATATCATTCAGCCTAATACATTGAGCATTTTCAGGTACCAGCCACTGTTCCAAGATTAACTCGAACGTCACAAAACTGCTTGGGGGTAAATACTACTCCCATTTTACAGACAAAGAAACTGAGGCCAGCATGGCAAAGTTTGCTCATCCAGGGTCCCACACTGGTGAGAGTGGGATTTGGGCTCAGGGCTCACAGGAACTGGGCCCTGGAGAGCTGGTGGCTCTCCGCCCACGGGGGGGCCAAGACTTACGCCAGTGTCTCCACATGAGGGCACTTTCTCAGGCTGGCGGCGAGCTGCTGGGCCCCGGCGGCCGTGAACTTGTTATACTGGACACTGGGGAGAGAAACCCATCCTGGGGCCTGGCCCTCGCTCGGAGCCATCCAGCCCCAGACCAAGGCCACCCCCACGCTCCCGATGAGCAGCCCTTCCCAGCCTGGCAGCAGGAGACCCCGCAGCCCCCGCCGAGCCCCAGACCCCTGCCACCCACAGTCCACACTCACTCCAACACCCGGAGGGACACCATGTCCGGAAGCACGTGTGCCAGGCTCTCCGCTCCCACGTCACAGATGCTGTTATTGTACACGCTGCAGGGAACAGAGGTCAGGGCCCTTGGGGATCCACGCCCAGCCAGATCCTTGCCCCATTTTTCAGAGGGGAAAAAAACGGGCCCAGAGTCCAGGGGGAGCAACATGAGCAAGCGGAAGGAGCTTCTTGGCTGAGACTTCCCAAGTTCAAATCCCAGCTGCAGGGCTTGCTGCCTGTGTGACCTTTGGCCAAGTTACTTAACCACTCTGTGACTCAGTTTGCTCCTCCAGAAAATGGGCACGATAGAGTAATCGCGGGGAGGAGTAAATGAGTTCGTGCTGGTACGACACCCAAAACAGAGCTGGCGGGTGAAATGACTAAATCCTAGCTGTGGTTATTGCTACTTCCTGGTGGGGGGTAGGGGGTGGGGGACGATGAAGGTTATATGAGTTACCTCAATGGGGTGACCAGCACTGGGGAATAGTAGGGGAGAGAGAAAACCAGAACCCCTGGGCCAGGCGGGTTTCTGCGGCGTAGTCCCAGCCACCGTGAGCAGCATGGTCAATGCTGATGGGTGTCGCCGGTGCCAACCGAAGCTATACACTCCGGAACAATCATCCCTTTAACATGCCAGGTGCTCCCACGGTTCTCATTTCAAGGCCATGACTTTGCCATGACTCAGCCTCGGGGCTACACTGCGGGGCTGCACGTAAAAGCAGCAGGTCTACACTGCAGCAAAGCGGATTCAGGCTAACCTCCAGCATCCCCTGATGTCCCAGGTTGGCCAGGACCAGGCCGGAACCAGGCGGAGGCTTTCACAGTTTCTTCCTGGGGCGGGGCTTAGAACCCAGGGGGCTTCCCCCTCCTCCCACAGACAGAGGAGTCTTCCCATATTTCATGGATGCCAAGATGTACATGTTCATGTCACTGAGATCCTGGTGTGTCTGATCATCGATGAATGTCATAGTGTAATTAGCAGTGTTTTCTAAAGTGTCGGTTGGATCAGATATTGCCCCCATTCACCCTACTTGCCCATTCACAATGGGAGAACTCCAAAAGCCCCCTCCAGACCTACGAGGGTCTTCCTGCATAATCTGGCCTCCCCAACCTCTCTCACCTCGTCTCCCCCACCCTCTGTCCTTCATTCCCTGTAGTGAGCCACAGTGGCTCTTCTGGCAAAGACTCAAACTCTTTCCCACCTCAAGTCCTCTGCAGCCTCTGTTCCCTCCTCCTGGAATGCTTATCCCTGAGCACCTCCCACAGAAGTGTCTTCTCCATGGTCATCACCATGACCTTGATGAATTCAATACTTCCCACTGAGCACCTCCCACAGAAGTGTCTCCTGACCTTGATGAATTCAATACTTCCCATTGTACCCTCTTGGGCCCTTGTTAGTTTCCTTCCCAGCATGACACTATTTAAAAATACTTTGTACATATGCTTATTTTTTATGCAAGAAGCTTGAAGACAAGGACTCTTTGTTTTGTTCATAGCTGTATCTCTAGTTCCTAGCACAAGTACTGGTTATGGTTGATATTAGAAGTAATTAGATGCCCTGCACAACTCTAGGGAGTGCCAGTCACATAGACTATGATTTGCACAATACGCAACCCATGCAGCTGCACATGGTGACCCTGGCTGGAATGATAAAGGGCAGATGCTTCAATAACTACATGAACCAGATACCATGTCCCTGGGAATGTGACTCTGACTGTCCTTGGTGGGGGATGAGGACTGAGGAAGGAGTAGGAAAGCCTGGTGAGAAAGGAGAGCTGGCAAGGCTGAGCGGCATGGCTGGGGCTCTGGTCTGAGCTCCCCTCATCAGTCCCAGGACCACCAGGGAGCCAGGCTGGAAGGCATCGAAAGCAAGAGGTGCTATGCCAAAGTTCACCAGAAGGTGGCAGTGCAGGCACTGTGTGAGCAGCAAGAGCGGTTCTCCAGAAAAAAGGCTCAGTCCTGCCATCCCCTGGGGAAAGAGGACCAGTATTTACTGTGCACTAGAAACAGGCATTGTGCCAAGCGCTTTCCACAGGCCACTGGGATGGTACTCATTTTCCAAATGGGTAAGCAACTTGTCCGGTTTGCCGGGTGCCATTTCCCCAGGTCCTGCTATCCTCTTGTTTGGGGCTCTGGCATGGCCCAGCTCCAAGGGGGTCACGTTTATATTGGATTTTATGTCAAAGCCCCCACCCCCACCCCTGCCCTGCACCTAGTCGTGCAAGAAAGGAAAGCAAACACAATACCCAGCAGGGTTTGCCCCCAGCCCCAGCATTGGGCTCTGTTGCTCTGGCAGAAAGGGGGCTCTCCACCCTCCCCCAGCCCGCCAGCTCAGTGGGGGCCCCACTCACCTCAGCCTGAGGAGGGATGCAGCCAGGGAGGGCAGGGCCTCGGCGAGCTTGCAGGCGCCCACATCGGTGATGCTGTTCTGGGACAAGCTGCAGGGACACAGCGAGGGGAAGGGTTCGGGACCAAACTCCCATTAGCCTCCCCATCCATCTGGTGCCCACCCACCCAGGGCAAAGCTGGGAACTCTCACTTCCCCACACATCGGCCTGAGCAGCAAACACATGCCCATCTACCTGGAGGAGAGTCACGGGTAACATGCTGATTCTTAGTAAATAAAGATAATGTCCCCCCTCTTGGCTGTGTGGGTTGCATGTGATGATAAAGAGAGAGCTCTTGCACCCCCCACACCCGTTCTATGATTTGATAGCATCCTTCTCTTCCCTTTGGACCACATTTCCACACTAGACTTGAATACGTGTTCAGATTATTTGTTCGTTACTATATTCTTGCGCCCACATCAGTACCCAGCACATAGTAGGTGCTCAGTAAATACTTGAGTGGGTGTGGAAAAGGGAAGGTAGGAGAGGGAGGGAGAGACGAAGGGAGGAATGGGGGAGAGAGGGAGATCTAGCTTACCCACAGCATCACCTAGAATGCTATAAATTACTGGGGAAGTCTCAGTGTCCCACAGTCCAAGAAATCCCAAAGCGAACCCTGCACCCATCCCGGGCCAGTTACAAAGCAGAGTGTGGACACACTTTGATGATCCCCTCTAGGTTCAGCAAACAATCATGCGATTCCTCCCACATCACATCCATCCACTTCCCAATACTGAGGACAGTTGCTTTTTTTGAGCCCAGCGTGGGGCTTGAACTCATGACCCTGAGATCAAGACCTGAGCTGAAACCAACGGTTGGGTGCTCAACTGACTGAGCCACCCAGGCGTTCCTTCTCTTTTCTTTTTTTGTTTTTTTAAATAAAGATTTACTATTTTGATAATAATGTTTTAGGGACACGTCCTGGTCCGTGTCTCCTCTCGCACCGCCCGGTGGAACTTTGTGTCGCCAAACTATGTACGCTCACGGCTGTGTGCTTCATAACCACGGATTTATCTGGTTGCTCGTTTACTAGGAGATCCCTGAGGTCGGGGGCTTTGATCGTTCTGTTTAAAGCAGGGTCTCCAGCGGCCCAGAACGGGGCCTGCGCGTAGTAGGTGCTCCGCTGGGATTCGCTGATGAAATCAACAAGTGAGTGCCCGCGCATGATGCCATCCAGCAATGACTGAATGGGCGCGTGAACGGAGGAACGCAAGATCCCGATGCAGCAGGAAGGGCGGTTCCAGCACTCACTTCAGAGTCTCCAGGGCCTTCAGCCGAGGGAAGGTGGCTGACAGCTGCTCGACGCCCTCATCCCCGATCTTGTTCTCGCTCAGGGAGTCCAGGCTGTGGGTGGAATCGGATGGAGGGGCCGTCAGCCCAGACCCCGGAGGCCAGCGGCACGGCAGCCTCTTCCCGTTGTCCCCTTCCTTGGACACACCAGAGACAAACTTTCAAGAGCAAGGCTGCATCCCTGGGGAGCACCAGCCAGGGGATGAGGTTCTGACTCCCCACAGACCTGAATCCTTTTGGCTTGTTCCCCCCCCCCAGGACCCCATGAGCTCAGGCAACGTCCTTAACCCTCTTGGGATCACAGCTATGCAGAAACTCTGCCTCCTCCTGGCGGTGCTGGGAACAGCACGGGACCCCAGGGAGGGAAAAAGAGTTTCAGAGGTCACAAAGGGATTCAACCTTTTATATTCTTGGGGATTCTCTCCTCCGTCTTCCCTTCCCTGCAGTGAGGTCATGTGGCCATTCCGGCCAGCCACACTGAGGAAGGGGCAGGAGAGAGGGCGCAAGGGAGAGACAGAGAAGGTCCTTCTGTGTGCACGGTCCCCAGGGGCAGGGTTGGGGGTGCCTGCGTCCATACTCACTCCAGATGCTGAAGGGAGGAAAAGGCCTCGAGGATCCTCACCAGTTTGGGAAAAGCCTGGGGGCCCGAGACGGAGCCCAGCCTAGGAGGCAAAGAGCAGAGGTAACACCCTGAAACAGTCAAGGCTCCTCAATGTGGCACCAGGGTGGGGTGGAGGGTCCGTGCCTGGTACCACGCAGGCCCAGACTGAGAAAGCAGGTCCAGTCTGAGATCCCCCTCCCCTCCCCCTCCCTGCCTCCCCAGTGCCCTCCCTCCCCTTGATCCCCCACCAGGTGGCACCCCAATCCTTCTGCTCTGCCGGACTTCACCAAAGCCCCAGAGGCAGCTGGGCTCCTGGCCTGGGGAAGTGGTTTCTAAACTCTGGCCTGAGGACCACCACCAGTCTTGAGAAAAATGGCTTTACTTATCTGCTGCTACATTTTAATTTTTTAATTAAAAAATTTTATTTTTTAAGGAATCTCTACACCCATCGTGGGGCTCGAACTCATAACCCTGAGATCAAGAATCACATGGTCTACTGACTGAGCCAGCCAGGCCCCCTGTGTCCTTACATTTTAATAACTAATAAAACCACTTATTGAGGACTTACTATGTACCAGGTACACGCCGGGTCCTTCACTCAGATTAGATGTCGTTTCATCCTCACAACTCTGAGCTAAGGGCACTTCTTATCCCCGTTTTACAGATGGGGAAACCGAGGCACAGGGGGATTAACTAATTCACACAAGGTCTCAGCCTGGATCCGCATTTACACCCGACTTCCAGGGAATGAGAAAAACAAAGACGATGGAGGGCTGTCTTGTTCTGCTTTTAAAATAGGGTTAAACGGGCTCAACGTAAAGACCAGTCTTTTGTTCTGAAACTGTGTCCTCTGGAGCGTTTTTGGCAGGAAAATGTTCATTCGTTGATAAAATGATGCTGCCAGCAGGGGTTATTTTGCTTGTTGGAATGAACCCACTTGATAAAAAGGAAAAGGTGGTAGCTGCTTGTAGTCCCTCAAATTTGCTCTGAAATATTCTCCCTCTTTGCAGTCTCGGAGTCTGGGAACCGCGAACCTCAGTAAAACGTCACGACGTAGGAGTCCGAGGTCTGATTTGAATCTGGGCCCTGCCACGTGGCCTCCGTGGGACCACGTGGGCAAATCCCATCAGCTCAGTCTTGGTCTCCTCGGATCTGGCCCCAGTCTCTTGAGCTTGCTGGAGGGATGACCGAGTTCATGCGTCTGACATTGACTGCTCGCCTCCTGGGGGCCAGGCCCACACGAGCCTGTCGCGGGCAGGGCCGTGAACAAAACAGACCGAGATCCTGGCCTTCGTTCACGGAGCTGACAGCCCCGTGGGTGGGACAGAAAACCAAAGAAATGGGTCGATCATCTGGTGTCGGGGATAATCAGTAATTCAGAGACGGTGGCAGTCGGAGTAGAATTAATTGTACTTTCAATCGTGGGAGCATTTGGCTCCGTGGAAACCAGAAGGAAGTGAGAGTTGTGGCGTGGGCCGTGCGGATGTCTGGGGAAGAGCATCGTGGGCAGAAGGCCCCGGCAGTGCAAAGGCCCGGGGGCCACACCCTGCCCTAGTGAGCCTGAAGGCCAGCAAGGAGACCCCTGGGGCTGGAGTGGAGGGAGCAGGGCGCCTCATGGGTTCTGAGCAACCAACAGGCGTCATCTCTAGGCCACAAGGGCCTGCGTGGTACCAGGCACGGTGACTGGCAGTCACACACCCAAAATAGTCCTTTCCTTCCTTCTTTCCTTCCTCAGAACTTTCTTGAGGCTTCTGGCCTCCAGGTGGCTAGTCTCCTGGTTCTGGGCCGTTCCACCTCATGGCTATTGTTCCCCAGAGCACATTTCCGACCTCAGTCTAGGGGCTTTTTAAGCTGAAAATAATTCAAAGTCAGAAGGGGCCCTTGGTGATTGTCTTCACGCATTTCCTCTTTCCAGCAACGTTTTTATTTCCGCACCAATATGTGGCACCTTATCTCTGTTCAAGACCAGAAATGCTTGCCTTTTTCTGGGGTGCGGGGGAGCAGAGATCAGGAGGGGCAGGTAGCTGGTGGGTGACGAGCTGGGGACCTTGGGCAAGTCACTTAATGTGGCTAGGCCTCAGTTTTCTCATCTGTAAGACGGGGAAGGTAGTGACCACCTCCCAGATCATATGTAAATGGCACTGAGTACACTATAGGCGTTTAATAATGTCTTCCTAATCATGGGATGATTTTAGATCCCTAACAAGGATCACACAGGAATTTAGTCTCTTCCTCTGTTGGAGCAAGAGGCAGGCAAGCTTCAGCCCTGCGATCACCTTCTCCAGAGGGTCCCCTTGGCCTCCCCACCCCCTGGCCACCATGGGCCACTGATCACAGCAGAGGGTAATTGTCTGTTTACACTAGACTTTAGGCTGGTTGAGGACAGTGGCCTCAGTCAATGGACTCTGTCCCCTGAATGAAGAGGATGTTCACCCCTAAAGGGGTCACTTAGCCTCACACCCAAGAAGTTCCAGCCCCAGCCCTGACCAGCCGGTCCCCAGATGCTAGAAGCTGGCTTCCAAAGGGGCGAGGCAATAGGATAAGAATGATTTCGGGGGTGGGGGGCACGGCACTTAGGTGGCTCAGTTGGTTAAGCTATTGACTCCTGATTTCAGCTCAGGTCATGATCTCAAGGTCCTGGGATCCAGCCCCGCGCCAGGCTCCAAGCTCAGCACAGAGTCTGCTTGTCCGTCTCCCTCTGCTCCTCCTCCCACTCTCTCTCTCTCTCAAATAAAATAAAATAAATCTCCATTTCCGGTGAGACAGGCCCAGCTAATAACGGCAGATAAGAAACCTCACGGGGACCCGAGAAGGTTCACTCCTCTGCTTACGCAAACTCCAGCTTCTTGAGGTCCCGGACAGCGGGGAGCTCTCCAACGGTGTCTTCTGAGGAGCTCCTCGTCCTGGAGAGAATGGGCAATGTTAGCAGACAGCAGGCTCTTTGCCTGTCCCGGAGCCCCACGCCAGGGACCCAGGATGCCTGCCTCCGGGCCCCGAATTCCCGGGGAGGCCTGCCTTCCTTGGGGGCTATGGTTGTCCCCAGAATAGGACGTTACGAAGGCATTCCCGTGGGTTTCGTGGGAAAGAGCCTCGGAGCAGGTGCTTCCCAAACCCGGGCCCAGAAAGCACACAGTGGGTGCTCCAACAATGGACGAGGACAGAAGGGGAAACAGTTGTTCGATAGCCAACTTTCTCTGCCTTCTGGACATTCCAACTCTGCCATCTACCAGATGGGGACAGTATTCGTCCTGGCTATCTTGAAAGGTGGCCATCAGTGTCACTTCCGTCACTAGATGCAGAAGGCAACCCCTCAACCCTCAGCAGAGAGACTCTCTCTGGCTCTAGCTGAGGATGAATTGGGTTCATGATGGCAAGTTTGGGATGGCACGAGGTGATGGGTTCTAGAGGCTCTGCCCAGGGGGTGCCTGTAGTGGGGGATCCTAGGTGGCCTGGGGAGGGCACAGGATGTCCCCCAAGGACAAGTGAAGTACCAACGGGGAACTTAATGTCGGGTCCTGGCTGTCCTCAACTTGCGTGGTCTGAGTCACCTCTCACACCCTCGTCTCCTCACCTCTGGATCTGCACGAGGTTGCCCAAGTCTTCCACATCCTTTGGAGACTTGGCCTTGAAAGGCTCGATGGTGAACTTCTCCTCCACCGCCCGGAGCAGCTTGGTCTCCCCACGCTGCTGTAGAGACTCCCACAGCCCTACCGTGTCACTCAGCGAAGCCCTGCGGAGGAAGGGCCTCAGACCCAGGCACGAGGGCCGGGCTAGACCATAATGGAGGGGCAGCTCCATGAAGGAACCTCCTACCTATTCAGACACTTTCTGCCCTCAACTTCTTTCCCACCTCCTCCAGGAAGCCTTCCATGTCCACTCCAGTTCCTACTGATCCCTCCATTTTCTCAGCCCTCCCAGGGGTTTGGTTTCCCTTTTTGCTTTGGCTACCAGGGAGCTCAGTGGTAAATCCTTGATTGAACCAGGATAACGGTACGGGACTTTATAGCTTGGGTAAAGTATATTGGGGGGGAAGGTGGGAGAGATTTTCCGCAGATTAGGGTGAAGTGATCAAACCGATCACAGAACGATTTAAATGAGCCAAGTTAAGGACCTGAAGGGATAGGATATGATCAGACGCAAGTTCTAGGATGACTGCTCTGATGGACAGTTGGATGTGAAGTAGAATGGGTACTGGTTGAAGAGGCGCCTGGGTGGCTCAGTCGCTTAAGCATCAGACTCTTGGTCTGGGCTCAGGTCGTGATCTCAGGGTCGTGAGATCGAGCCCCATGTCTGCCTCTGCTCAGCATGGAGTCTGCTTGAGATTTTTCCCCTCTCCCTCCCCCTCCCCCTTGTCCCCTCCACCCCCTACCTCTCTAAAATAGAAAGGAAAAATTTTTTTAATTAAAAAAAACTCCACAAATATGGGTGGCAGACGCTGTGCTTCCCTGGCTGGGTGACCTTGGGCAAGCCACGGTCCCTCTCTGGGCCTGGACGTCCCCCTCTCAAAAATGGAAGGCATCCCTTCCGCCCCCGCCCGGCCACCGTGCATACCGAATGAGACCCCACCGCGGTGCCCAGCACCGGGCCCACAGCCGAAGCCCTGCCCCCTGCCCCCACCTGAAATGGGTGACACAGTTGAGTCCCACGAGGCTCCCCAGCCCAGCGGGGTCGATGCCGGTGCTGCGGAGGTCCAGGGAGAAGTCTCGGCCCGCCGCCGCCAAGGCGCTGCGCAGCACGTAGGCGTTAGGGGGTGTGAGCCGGGTGCCCAGGAAGGAGAGGCGGGCCGGGAGCCCCTGCACCACGTGCTGCCAGAGCCCGGCGTCCGCAGCCTCGTGAGCACAGTGCAGCAGTTCCAGCAGCCGCCCGGCCTGGAGCGTCCCAGGCTGCAGCCGCTTCAGGTACCTGCTGAGCGCCTTCTGCTTCCTGGCCCCCACGGCGGCCCCCGCTGGCCCTGCCAAGGCTCCGAGGCCGTCGGCGTGAGGCTGGAAAAGCAGCCCAGTCAGGAAGCGCGGCACACCCTCCAGCCAGTTGTCATAGGGCCTCTTCTTCCTCGGGGTCAAGGCCAAGTACTGTGGCAGCTCCTTGTCCTTGATGTCCGTGCTCAGAGCCAGCCACACAGCCCCCAGGAAGCACTGCAGGAGGAAGCTGGAGAAGGCCAGCTCCGCGTCTGGGGCCCCGGGGACGGGCTGCACCAGGCCTTGGGCCACGGCCCAGGCCCTCACCTCCGCCGACGGGAACTGGCTGTCCTGCAGCGTGCCACGGTGTCTGCGGCCCAGCTCCCAGGCCAGCCTGGCCAGTCCTGCCAGGGCCCCCGGGGGGCTCTCGCGGGCCGCAGGGCCCAGCAGCCCCACGTAGAGTCCCGTGAGCGTGGAGGGCAGCTCGGCCTCGCCGCCCGGCTCTAGGAGGGCCTCGGAGAGCCGGCACACGGCCCGGCACACAGCGGGGCTGTGGCTGAGGCTGAGCAGGAAGGGCTGGCCACGGAGGAGGGCCAGGGCTCGCTCTTGGAGCTCGGCCCCCCTGGCGCGCCCCAGGGAGCGCGTCACATAGGTCTCGGCCTGCTCGGCGGAGAAGCCAGCCACCTCGAACAGGACGTCCGCCTTGCTGAGGCTCTGGGCCAGGCGCCCCCGGGGCCGGGCCGTGAGCAGCACGGTGCAGCCTCGAAGCAGCTTCCGCTGGAAGAGACCGGCCAGCAGCCCCCGGAGGGAGTGGGGCTCTGGGCACACGGGTCCGCCCCCGCTGTGCAGGAGGCCGTCTTGGCCTTCGAGCCCCTCGAAGGCGTCCAGGATGAGCAGAACCCGGTCGGGACTCCTCAAGACGTGGCCAAAGACCTTGTCGTCCACGGGCTGTGGCTGGGGGCCCAGGCAGGAGAGCAGATCCTGCAGGCGGTAACTGTCCCCCGCGCGGTCCAAGCAGTGGCAGGGGAAGTAGAAGACGAAGTCGTACTGGGGCAGCTGGCCGCAGGCCCAGGCCCGGCTCACTTCCCGGGCCCAGTGGCTCTTGCCCTGTCCTGCTTTACCCAGCACGGCGATCACCTGCGTCTCCCGCGGCCGCCGGCGGTCCCGGGCAGCCAGCAGCACCTCGGCCAGGCCCCCACGGGCCAGCTGCCGCTCTGCCCAGTCCGGGGTGGCCAGCTCCCTCTCCTGGCTCTTGTCGCTGCTCCTCTCCAGCCGCGCCCTCACCAGCTCCACCTCCACCAGGATGCCTTCCGGGTCTGCAGGCTCAGCCTGGTACTTGTCCCGTAGGGAACGGCAGAACCGCTCCACGCTCTCTGCAAAGGCCCAAGGGGGTGTGTGTGTGTGTATGTGCGTGTGTGTTGGGTGGGGAGGGGGCGGGCGGCAGGACAGGCCATCACGAGGCCAGCCTCACCGCCACCGCAAGCTCCTTCACCCCTGCGCCTGTCGGTCCCCACCCACTGCCTTCTTTGCTACTGCCTTGCTCAGTAACACAAGTGACACTGAGCAGTGACGCATTCATTCACTCTCACACCCGTCATTCACCGGTCTTCTCCCCTGTTTATCTCTCCGCCCCTTCATTTACTCCCCAACACCCTTCCGCTCTTGCTCCCTCGCTACAGGAAGGCCGTGGGGTGGGAGGCGGCCTTAAGGGTTAAGAGAGTGGAATCATGTGTCTGGCTCAAATCCCAGGTCCACGGCTCACTGCTGTAACCTTGAGCATGTTATGGACCCTGCTACGTCTCTGGGGGTGCCCCAGGAGTCCCCCCTCTGCAAAAGGGGGATGACGTTAGGGCTGTTGGCGACGTGCACGATTTCACGTATCTGCTTAGAGAAGCACGCGGAACGGAGTGAGACTTAGAGGCTCGGGCTTGGGCCTCTCATCATCCTCATCCCCCCTCCAATGGCCCCCTGCCCAGAGTCGGCTCCCTCCTTCATCCACTCTCCCCTATTCATTCCCTCGACCTGGAAAACCATATGCCAACACCCGCCGTGGGCTTATGAGGGCAGGACGTCAGCGCACGTGATTTGTTCCCAGATTCAGGTGAGCCAAGGGCCGGATGGGTGAGCGAGGCAGCCCACAGAAAGGGGCTGAGTACGTGCTGAGTGAGTGAGGGAAACACAGCCTGATCTGGCTTTCCACCTGCTGCCCGAGGGCACAGAGGGTCCGCCCCCTCTCACTCACCAGGCCATTTCGGAGGCTTGCTTGAGACCTCGTGAGCTGCCATGCATTGGGTAGGGGACGTCTGGTCCTCTGCAGATGAAGAAGTTCGGGTGAGGGGCCTGCCCGGGGACCTTCAGTCCTCCGAGTCTCCAAAGGCAGAACCCATGGGGGGGAGGCTGGGTCTCGCCCGAGACAACGGCCATAAGGTGGTGACCCGAGGCTGTGCCCCACTCCAAGAGGCTTTTCTTGGGCCAGCTCTGCTTTAAAAATTTTAACTGATGCTTTAAAAAAAAAAATCACAGTATCTATGTAAAAACCAAGAATCTGCAGACTCTGCCGACCATTCAGAAGATCTGGCCGCGCTCGGTCTGCTTTCGTGCTGGGTGGCAAGCGGCTGAAGGCCAGTGGTCCAGTTTGGGTGGAATGTGGCTTCTCCTATGCCCTCCACTCCCTGGAGACACCCCACCACGCCCCCCGCCCACCTTGTTTTACCCCTAAACACAGCCTGCCTGTCCCTGTGGGCAGCTCAGCTCATGGACCTGAGATGATTCCTTCCCCCAGGGCCTCCGTCCTGCTTCCTCTAAGTCTCACGAGCCCCAGAGGGTCCTTACCTGTTGTGTTTGCACGGGAGGTCAAGGCTGGTTCGGGCATGCCAGGAAGGTCGGTTGCAGATGGGGCAAAGGGGCTGGTGGAGCCGGGCCGATCTGGGGACTTGGGGAGGCTCCGCACAGCTGGGCCACTGGGAGGAAGCACTTGGCTCGCTTGGGGCATCTCACCTACATTGGGACAAAGGAAAGGGTCAGAACAACCAGGTATCTGCCCAGGATCCCACTTGGGTCACCCCTTGACCCCAAAGGAGGCTGCGCAGCTTGGGAAGTCTGGGGGTGGGGGGGGGGAGACTGGGACTTCCAAAGGAAGACCTGTCAGGACAGGACAGAGGAGAGAACTCTGGAGTTACGCCTAGCTCACCGTGACTTGGTTTCCCCACCTGGGAAATGGGCACAGTCAGCAGACCGGGAGCTTATGACAAGTGTTACTGTAACACTCCTCCTGCTCTGCGGTCAGTGCTCACTGGCCTGGAGGTCAGGTCAGGCATGCTCCCTTGCTTCGGGGCCGCCAGAGCCTTATACAAAAAACCCGGCATCCAACATTTAAAGGATGCTCTTGGATTGGGTGGAAATCTCCCCCACCGGCTTCATCCTCTCTCCCATCCCTGAGAGCCCAAACAAGCCTCGCCCTGGGCAATTCGCAGCTCCTCGTGTGGGAGGTCGGCAGGGGACCATCCTGCCATCGGGAAAGAAGGCAATCCCAAAAAGCCACGCAAAGAGGCACAGGACTGTGCTAAGAGAGTGCGGAAGAGCCTCCGTAACCCTTGTAAGCCTCTCATTTTGTTTGGCTCATGAATGAGCATGTATGGCTGGGACTTTTAAATATAATAGGGTTTCATACAAAGGAAAAAAGAAGGCAAATCTAAGGCCTGGTGGGGGAAAGGGATACGAAGAAAGCTCCAGCCCCTGAGTGGGTCCCTCACCCAGACCGCCTTGGAGACCTCTGCCCTTAGGCTTTGATATTGTGGGAAGGGGGTCAGAGAAGGGTGTTCTGGGGGGGGTGGATTATGAAAAGGTGCCGAATGCCCTGGGTTGGGGGAGGACGGGATCAGGGAGTGGTCAGGCAGCCGGGAGAGGGGGCGGGGCAGGGGGCCAGGGCTCGGACACTCACCTTGATAGATGACCATACTGGACAGCCCTGTCCCAGCCCCTGAGATTTGCCAGAGCCCCTGGGGCAGAGAGGGGAGGCTGGGGACGATTTGGATGGGGCCGACGGGAAGGCTGAGGCAGCCCAGCAAAGAACTGGAAGCAGGCACTGCAGGAGACAAAGGTGGGAGCGTCAATGTTCGAAACCCCGTTCTCTGATTCTGCAATTCAGATCTGACTCCCTTTATAAAGGGCTCCACTGTCCCCCAGAGCCGCAGGGGTGTCTGTCTCGCCCGGGGTGGTGTCCCCGGCATCCAGCAGAGTGGCGGGCACAGACAAGGGGCTCAGGTCGTAGCTGATGAATGAAGACGGGCTGATGAACGCCTGACGGGCAAACGCCCATCATAGGTGGGGACACCAGGCTCTATCTCCCAGGGGGGGTTCCTTCCCAGGCACATTCTCGGGCACAGGCTGAGCCGATGGGGACCCTGAGGAGGGGACTAGCTAGGATGGAAGTGGGTGACTCCAACGTGGGGGGGGTTCCTGTCCCTGGTGGGCCACTTTTGAGGCGCCCCCGGGGAGAGGGAGAGCCTCCCCCCTCCGAGTCCCTAACGTACCCGGCATCAGGAGGGTGTCCCCCAGCCAGCTCCGGCTGGACGCTTGCTCCTTGTCGAACACAGCAGGTGGGGACAGGCAGGGCAGTGCCGAGGAGTCGCTCGCTGGCCCGACCAGGAACGTGCCGGTCACCATGGGCACGGCGACAGGCTCAGCTGTGAGGAAGAGGACCGTGCTAGATCCAGGGGACCAGGGGTGGGAGCTAAGGGGGCGTCTGGCGGGGGCCCTTCTGGGGAGGATCTCAGAAGCAGAGGAGATCTCTCTCCTGGCGGTGGGAAGGCGCACCCGTCCTCTTCTATGTTGGCAACTTCTCTGTGCCAGGCAGCCTCCCGTGCCCCTGCCCTCTCCCTGTCACTAGCTCTTGGGTCAGGCCCCCACCACCTTCCACAGCCAGCCACTGAGCCCCGTGGGGGACCCTAAGAGACCCCAAGCACTCCCCAAAGGAGGCAGGGGCTGTCCTGTGCCCCTTGTCCCCATCTGGCTGGAGTAGGGTTTCTTTTCTCCTCCTTTTAGTAAGGAGATAGAAGAGGGTAGAAATTTGCCTCTCCCATCAGATTGGGAGCTCTCTGAACACAGGAACTACGTCCCTATCATCCCGGGGTTTTCACAGGCAGAACTCCTGTCTCCCCCATCAGTTTGGGGGTCTTGGAAAGTAGGAACCCAGTCTCTCCCATCAGACTAAGAGATTTCCAAGGACAGGGATCTCTTCTCCATTGTTCTAGATTCTTCATGGGCAGGGCCCCAGTCGCCCCCAGCAGATGAGAACTTTCTGAGGGCAAGGACTAGGCTTCCGCCATTAGACTGCGAGCTACTTCCTCACTCTGGGCCACTCGGGCTGGTCTCCCCACCTTTGCAGTAACAACTGGGTGGGAGGAGAGGGCAGGTGGAGAGAGAGGAGACGGCCTCTGGCGGGAGGAGACAGTGAGCCGGAAGAAGAGGCTGGCTGAGTGAGGCAAGGGGGTCTGGGGAGGCCAGACTAGCTGACCCTCAGTGACTCTGTACTCCGAAAGGAGAAGTGTGGTCTGGAGGGGCAGCAGAGTAAGGCGGGAGGAGGCGTCTCAGCTCTGACTCAGAAGTAAGAAGGGGTGTTGGGGAAGAGGCTTTGTAGGAGAAGTTGAATCTCCCAGCAGCCTTTAAACTGCAGAGCAGGGGCAATGGAATCATGACCAAATCTTGGTTTGAATCCCAACTCCGCCTCTCACTAGCTGTGTGATCTTGGACAAGTGACTTCACCTCTCTGAGCCCTGGCTTTCCACTGCCAGTTCGTTCATGCCCCTGAAGAGGCCCCGGCTTCCCTGCCTCACACTCTCCCCTGGGCTCACCCCACCCTGCTCACCGAGCCTCCTGTGCTTCAAGTCCACGGGCAGCTCCTCCGGGAAGGCTGCAGAGAGAACATCACGGTCAGCCGCCCCAGCCATGAACCCCAGCAGCCCCCATGACCTTGCCTTAAATGGCTGGGAAGTGGCCTTGCAGCTCCCAGTCCCTCCCCTTCCTCTGACCCCACTGTTTGTCTGCTGGTTCCCAAACCCCACCTTGAAGACCCAGGGCAGCGAGGTGAACCGGGCAGGGCCTCCTACTTCGAAGGAGTGCCTGCGGTGAGCTAAGTATCAAGCTCTAGGACACCAAGGGAGAAAAATCCTATGCATCCCTCAGCAAGGGGCTGCTTAAAAAAAAACCACGGTTCCCCCATCCAACGAAATTCCACACGGCCCTAAAGGAGAACAAGAATGCTAACAGACGTTCGGGGAAGTATACTGGCTTCTGCAAACTGACTTTGAAATGTTCCCAAAACAAAATGAATGGATGAGTGGGTGGATAGAGGGATGGACCGATGGACAGAGATATGTTAAGGAAAATATTTGCACTATGATTCTTTCACCTTTACTCCATGTTGAAAATTTCCATAGGAACATGCTGGGGAAAATATTTATCAAATAAAACGAACGAGGCAAGCCAGCAAGTGGAATTCCTTGGAGGGAACCAGCAACGTAGGCTGTTTCCAGGGAGGGGAAACTGAGGGTCTAGGGGACAGGGGTGGGAGGAAGATTTTTTTTTTTTTCACGGAATATCCTTGTACCTTTTGAATTGTTATAGCGTGCACCTGCTTTATCTGTTGACAAATCAAGAACGAGGTACAAGTCTGACATGTGGCCTGGAGCGTACCAAGCTCTCACTTGACTGTTGAGCCCATTTTAAAGATATTTGCATTCAGTGGTCATTTATTGAGGCACTACTGGAGGCCCTGTGTTAGATCTTGGGGATGTAGTTCATGAGTAAGGAAGACAAGATCGCCGTCCTCCCCGCAGGGAACCAGTCAAAAGGCAATAAATAAAAAAAGTCCAGACGGTGACAAGTGCTAAGGGGCGAGGAGAGACACAAACAAGGTGAAAATCAGCGAGGTGATCCATGTGGAAGGGTGGTCAAGGAAGGCCTCCAGGAGGAGGTGACAAGTTAGCCAAGACCTCAAGGATTCAAAGGAGCCTGCCTTGGGAAGAACTGGGAAAAGGGGCATTCCAGATAGAACCACAAGTGTCAAGGGCATGTGAGGCTCTGAGGCTGGGAAGGGTACTGAGCTCTAGGAATGGCAGGAAGCCACTGTGGCTGGAAGGTCCTGGCCCATGGCAAGCTTGGAGCAGTGGGAAGGGCCAGAGTATATCTGCCTTGTGTATGTATTTTGCAGCCATTGGAGGATTAGCAGGACAGCAAAATGATCTGATTGCATTTAAAAGCTGATGGGGATTGCCCGTAAGGACAGATTCAGGAGAAAGGGAGACAGAGTAGGAGGCCCAGAGAGGGGCAGGCACTTGCTCAAGGCCACAGAGCCCAGAGCTAGCAGACGCAGCACTCATACCCATTTCTTGCTGATTCCAGAATCTACGATTGGAGACCCCTCCCTCGAACACGGGGGTGACAACCAAGGATGAGAGAGGAGCCAGAGCCCCCAGGGTCTTTTGGGAAATGGCAATCAAGACCCTCAGGGCCAGAGACACATCTAGAGAATGGCCATTAGCACGTGGTGCTTCCTCACTGGGTCACCAGGGAGCAGCAGCGAGGGGAGTAGAGAGTGGGACATCCAAACTCAGGCAGAGCAGACAGGACTCCACAAGGGAAGCCACTGGGAGCCACAGCAGGACCAGGAGTCCAGCAGGTTGGGGTCAGATCCGAGAGGGGCTTACTCACGTCTTTTCTGACTTTTCTGCCCTGCTTCCTCCAGCACCTCCACATTCTCGCTGATTATTTCTTCCAATCCTATGTGCTCGACTTTCGGGGACAAAAAAAAAAAAAAAGATTGCAACACACGGTCAGTGGATGGCCAAAGCGAGCCTTCATTGTCCCTGTGCTGGGGCAGGATCTGACCACACTTGGTCATCAGGTATTACGATGCTCGCCAAGGAACAAGGAAGGAAACTCAGGCTGAGCCAAGAAGCCCCCAACTTACTGAAAATGTCTTTGCCCAGGCCGTCCAGCTGGGAGTCCTGAAACACATACTGGTCCAGCTCCGCTGCCCAGACAAGGAAAAGAACAGTCAGCCAATGAATTTTCTGAACACCTATTGTGTGCCTGGCCTCAGGGTGGGCACCAGGGGACTGTGACCCTCCATCCTTGGCACACGTGGTGGTGGGGGTGCTCAATCAACGTTTGCTGACGCAAAGCTCAAATTAATGAAGGAACCCTGAACCTTCACGAGCTCTCAATCCAATTGAAGGGATGATACGCATCCAGGAAAACTGAACTATTGCTGTAAAGTAGTACAAGGCAGTGTGGTAGAGTTGTCACGGGCTTTTAAGTTTCAATCCCAGCTCAACCCCGGTTAACCTTACAAGCTGAGCAAACTTGGACCAATGACTTAACGTCTCTGGGGCTCCACGGCCTCAGCTGTGTAATGAGAATAAATAATACCTAGAACCCAGGGATGGATGGTGACGATTAGAGGCCCTGCCTCTCAGTTCAAGCATCAAACAGAGTAGTTGAGACACCATAGGCACTTAATAAACAGTGCTTGATTATATAAAATAGTACCTGACTTGGAGCCCAGGGGAAGACAGCTATCATGGCCAGAGGGCAGAGGAAAAAGTGCATGATGATATGGGTCTGTCAGGGAGGGCTCCTGAGGGAAGGGATGGATCCCCGAGCCAGGCCTTGAGAGGTGGTCACAGTCAGAGAGGTGGAAAGTGGAGGGCTTCGGGCAGTGAGGACGGGGTGAGGAAATGTGTTTGAGAAACTCAGACAGGTGTCTGTGAGGAAGTTTCATGTTGGGGGAAAGGTAGGGCTTGATTTTATCAGCAATGGAGAGCCATAAAAGGGCAGCCGTGACCTTGATATCTCTGTTGGTGGTGATGGTGGTAGCTTGAGGGTGGGGACGCCTGACTTGCTCTTGGCAAATTCCTTTCCTAAACACGTTACACACAGAAACTCATCCAGTCCTCAGCCATCCCATGAGGGATGTGATTATTATACCCACTGTGCACATATGGAAGCCATTTTCTAGACTTATTTCAAGACACCTCAAATGATTGCACACTCAGGCCAGAGCCTGGCTTTCTAGAAGCACAGAGGAAGCCCACAGATTTGGACGAAGCTTCCTTCTCCCCTTGCTCTGGCAGCTTGCACTTCCTGTGTAGATGCCCCCAAGTGAAAAAGCCCCTAAATCCTAAGTACTGCTGAAATCCTTCATCACTGCCTCCAGTTGTGAGGAATACGAAAGCCCTCAGCACCAAACACTTCTGCTTCCTCAAGTAAGTTCCCAAGAAGGTAAGGAAGTGGGCAGACTTCTCAGTTCTGTAATTTTTGAGACACACAGTTAACACTCTCCATTTTCCACTTTGTGTGCTGCAGGATTAACTGTGGACTGGGGAAAGACTGGCCACATTCACGCCATGCACAGACCTCCTGAGAGATGTGGTTCTTGGGTTGCCAGGAAAAGGGCCACAAAGAACAGTTGTGCAGGTTGTTGACTGCACAAGGTTGCCCAGCGAGAGGAAAAATGGGGGCTGCATCCTTCACAAGAAGGGGCATCTTTTTCTAATTCAACAGAGACTGTATGAGATAGAGGTGAGGAGAGAGCCTTTACCCCACTGCCTTCCAAAAAACAAAAGCAAAAACCAACAGCAACACCTCTCCCCAAAGAGTCCTGCCCTTATCTGAAAGTAGTAGCCCTTTTTAAACCTGCAGATCAGCCTCTCAGCTTAAGCCTTAGAGCACTGCCCCACGCCAGACACTTTCCTTTTCATGGTTAAAAAGAAGGACTTTGAAATGAGAAAGAGCTAGCTTTGAATCTCAGAGCTGCCCATTACTATCTGTAATGCAGTCCTGGTTAACTCTCTAAGCCTCGATTTCCTCTGCCAAAAGGAGATACTAATAGGATCTATTTCCTTTGTTGTTGTTTTATGGATTCAATGCAATAACACACATACAATGATCTGCATGCAACAAATGAGCCCAAATGGTAGATATTACAAATACCAGAGACGTTTGGGTTAGGAGTTAGGGAGAAGACAGGGAGGGGTATATGGTATGGGCTGTGTGGAAGGAAGGAAAGAAGAGCAGGAAACATAAAAAGGTATAGAACTGGAGGCAGAGGATATAAAAGACCTTGTTTGCCTGGTGGTCATTGGCCGAGGGGTCATCTCCCTTTTTCCCTGGAGTCTCTTTTCTAGCCCTTGCTCTGCACCACCCCCCTTGCTCTACTTTATAAGGGACGAGCCTGAGCCTGCTGTGGCTTGTGGTGAATGGGCGAGGTTAACAAAGGAAAAAAAGGAACTCTTCCCCTCAACTGGCCTTTTTCTGGGTTCAGAATGCTTCCTCACCGATATTGGCATAAGCCTCCCTGGTCTCTTCATCACCTTCCATGTCACACAACAGTCTGCTGAACTGTTCGCAGTTGATGGTGTCCATGTCGGGTTCTGGAGGGAAAAGCCCCACGGATGAAGCAGGAAAAGTCTGGGAAGAGGGCTGGTGGGGAAGGAAGGAGGGGTGGGGCGGGGCTGGGAGAAGTCCCCTTCCAGAAGCAAGCAATCAAGCAAACGAGCACTCAGAGCTGTCCATGGTGCTGACTAGAGCGCCACGGTCAGAACGTCTCCTGCTGCCCTGTTGCTGACTGCTTCCATCAAAGGCTGAGAGGGGTGGGGAAGGACTTGGGAGGGGCCGGAAGGAGGAGAGCCCACCTGAGCAGAACTCAATCTCTTCTCTAGCCGGGTCCGTCTGGTCATAGAGGTGGTAGAGCTGCAAGGGATCTGCACTGCTGTTGAGAAGCTCCAGGTACCCGCCCTCGAGAGGCCCCACCTCCATGGCAGCACACTGCCCACTGCCTGGAAGAGAGACCCATTCAGTCAGCGCAGGGAGCACTGGAAAGATGTAGAGAATTAACACCTACCACAGTTCCTAGCTGGGTCACCCGGTGAAGGCCAGAGTTTGGGAGAGCCAAAGAAAGTGAGCAGAAGTGCTCGTTCAGCTCCTCTTACACGCTCCGGGCAGTGGAGAAAGGAAGTCCTATCTCCTTCCCCCAAGGAACTTACAGTCACTCTGGGAAGATGCCCACCATACAGGAAAGAGAACTGGGAACATGTAGATTCAAGACCTCTTACACCCGGAAGCCAGGAGACTTGGGGTCCACCTCTGGTGCTGCCGTGAGTGGTAACGGGTGTTATCTGTAGAGCACCTACCATGTGCCAGACACGTGGGCTAGAACATTCCATTCTCACATCAACAACCATATGACAGAGATACTCTTTTTTTTTTTTTTTTAACATATAATGTATTATTTGCCGCAGGGGTACAGGTCTGTGAATCATCAGTCTTACTCATTTCACCGCACTCACCATAGCACATACCCTCCCCAATGTCCATCCCTCAGCCATCCTATCTCTACCCCCCTGCCCCCCAGCAACCCTCAGTTTGTTTGTTGAGATTAAGAGTCTCTTATGGTTTGTCTCCCTCCCAATCCCGTCTTGTTTCATTTCCCCTGCCTACCCCCAACAGCCCCCACCCTGCCTCTCAAATTCTTTATGTCAGAGAGATCATATAATTGTCTTTCTCTGACTGACTTATTTTGCTTAGTATAATACCTTTTAGTTCCATCCACGTCATTGCAAATGGGAAGATTTCGTTTCCCTTGATGGCTGCATAGTATTCCATGGTATATATAGACCACAAATTCTTTATCCATTCATCTGTTGATGGACATCTAGGTTCTTTCCATAGTTCGGCTATTGTGGACATTGCTGCTATAAACATTCGGGTGCACATGACATAGATACTCTTACTATCCTCGCTTTTCACATGAAGACACTGAGGATCAGAGAGGTGAGGTGACTGACATAAGGTGACCTAGCTCCATGTGGAACCAGGATTTGGCACTGGGCACTCTTTTTTTTTTTTTTTTAATATTTTATTTATTTGACAGAGAGAAACACAGCGAGAGAGGGAACACAAGCAGAGGGAATGGTAGCGGGAGAAGCAGGCTTCCTGCTGAGCAGGGAGCCCGATGCGGGGCTCGATCCCAGGACCCTGGGATCATGACCTGAGCCAAAGGCAGCCGCTTAACGACTGAGCCACCCAGGTGCCCCGGCACTGGACATTCTGACACAAGGATTTGCAATGAAGTGCCATGCTCTACTGCCTTAGGTGATCTCCAACAAGTCTCTGCTCCTCTCCATGCTGCAGTTTCCTAATCTGTACACTGAAGGAGTCAGGGCAGATTCTAAGATTCCTCATTTGGTGAAGGGCATTTCAGTACTTTAGATACCCCTTCATTCAATCTTCCAAACACCTTGGACACATCCACACAAAAACTTGCATATGGAGTGCCTGGGCAGCTCAACTGCTTGAGCAGCTGCCTTCAGCTCGGGTCATGATCCTGGAGTCCTGGGATCGAGTCCCACTTCAGGCTCTCTGCTCAGGAGGGGGTCTGCTTCTCCTTCTGACCTTCCCCCTCTCACGCTTGCTCTCTCTCATTCTCTCTCTCTCTCTAATAAATAAATACATAAAAATCTTTTTTTAAAAAAACCCTTGCATATGAAATTTCATAGTGCATAATTCATAATAGCCAAAATGGGAAACAACTCAAGTATCTATCAATAAATGAATGAATAAAGGAAAAGGGATGAATCCATACAATGGAATACTATTCAGCCACAAAAAGAATAAAGTACTGACACAGGCTACAACATGGATGAAACCTGAAAACATGATGATCATTGAAGGAAGCCAGACACAAGGGGCCATGAAAGGTATGATCCCATTTATATGAAAGCGCAGAATAGGCAAATCCTTACAGATAAAGTAGAGTAGTGGTTGGCTAGGGTTGGGAGAGTTGTGGAAAAAACTGGGGGGCAAATAATCATGCAGGTGGGGCTTCTTTTGGGGGGATGTCAAAAATGTCTGTAGCTAATATGAGGATAGTTGTATAAATGTGTGAATATACTAAAAAGACCACTGAACGGTGTATTTTAAATGAGTGAATTGAGCGGCACCTGGTGGCTCAGTGGGTTAAGCGTCCAATTCTTGATTTCAGCTCAGATCGTGATCTCAGGGTCCTAGAATGAGCCCCGTGTTGGGCTCCATGATCAGCAAGGAATCTGCTTGAGATTCTCTCCCTCTCTCTCTGCCCTTTACCTCCACTCTCTCTCTCTTTCTAAAAATACATACTTAAAAAATTAAGTGGGTGAATTACACACCATGTGAATTACATCCCAATAACGCTGAAAAAACAAAACAAAAACCAGCCTGGGAAGATTGGCATTATTGTCTCCATTTTGCAGATGAGGCCAAGTAGCAAGTCCCTGATAACGCGCTGCCCTCCCTGGCTAGTGGCTCTAGCCTCATACACACGAGTCCAGGCTCCTGCTCCACTCCCTAGAGGGTTCATTTCCCAGGCCCGCTGTAGCAAAGTACCGCACATTCTGAGTGGTCCAGAAGTCCAAAGCCAAGGTATTGCCAGAGGCTCTAGTGAACAGTCCTTCCTTGCCTCTTATGCCTCTGGAAACCCTCGGCCACTCCTTTACTTGTGACCATGTGGCTGAATCCCTATAATCTCTGCTTCATTGGACCCATCAGCTCCTCTTCATGTGTCAGATCTTCTGCCTTTCTCTTAAAAGGACACTTGCCATTGGATTTAGGGCCACCTGCAAAATCCAAGATGATCTATTTCAAGGTCCTTCACTTGATTACACCTACAAAGTCTCTTTCTCCAAATAAGGTCACATTCACAGGTTCTAGGGATTTGATGTGGACATATCTTGGGGGGTGGGAGGGGATTCAACCTCCTATACACGAAATGCAGACAATTGCTGGAAGGACTCAGAGTTTATCTTGGAAGAGGCACGAGGGGAGCTGCCCTTGAAGGCCAGAGGACCTGCCGGAGCCTTCTTAATCTCCCCACCTGGACTGCAGGAAAGTGGAGGTGAGGTGGGAAGGATCGAAGAGGGGAGGGTCAGGGGGACACACACACACAACTCACCACCACCTTCCAAGTGCTTCTTTTCTTTTGACTCATTGACAAAGCTCACCACCAATGGGGGGCAGGGGGCGGGTCTCTGCACAGACCCCGGATATCACAGAGAATGAATTTTCCAGTCCAACATGGGGCCCTGGCAGGGGCTGTCTGTTGATAATGGGCTGGGAGGGGGCTGCAGGAACCCAAACATCACGGACTTGCCTCAAAGGTCCATCCAGCCATGACAGGAGGAAGCAGAACTGAAAGACGGGGCCCCCACCCTTTTCTTGTCGTGCAGCCAAGCCAAGGGTTGGGGGCGGGGAGGAGAACTCCACCCCTCCTAGCACAGTGGCCCGAGAACTAGAGAAGAAATCTGTTCTCTCTTGGAGGTGAAGGACACCTCCCTAAATCTTGCCAGCTGCCTTGCTCCCCTTTTCAGTGGGAGGTATTTATGGACAGCTTACATTGTAGCAATCTGCCTCTTTTTCCAGACAGCCAGATCTGGTGACAGCAGCTTTGGATTGAGCCCAGCCATTTCACCAATGAGTTGGGTAACTTTAGTCAAGTTCTCCAAACTGTTTTTTTTCCCAGGGAAACAGTTCTGCCAGGCGCCTTCAAGTCCAACCTCCTTCACTCTACAGAGCAGATGAGACCCTGAGAAGAGACGTCACCTGCTCAAGGCAACGCTCCATAAGCTGTCCCTGGCCAAGCCTGCACCTGACGCCCCCCCGCCCCAACCCCCCAGCACAAGACTCTCTCTCTGTCCGGGGCTCTTTCCTGCCAATCAGAATGTTTCCGTTCAACGAACAACCCATCATATCTAGGCCCAGGGACAGGGAGGGACAAGGTCCTATCACAGACAGGTGATGGCAGGCAGTGTCATGCGGAGGACCCTGAAGAATTGTAACCCAGCCTGTCTATTGATGGGCTCAGCTTCAAACTTTGGACAGCGTTGCCAAATGCGATCAGACCGCAGAGAAAGACACGGACAGAAGAGAAAAAAGCCAACTTGTGCGAGCCTTGGGGTCCAATTGCCTGCCTCTGAAACCACTCTATCCTATCTGCCAACTCACCACAACCTGGGCAGGTTCGTTTTATCAACCCCCTGGAGCCTCAGTTTCCTGATCTGTAAAATGGGAATAATAATCGGTAACTCACAAGGATCAGGGGAGTTAATTCTCATAAAGCCCTCAGAACGGTGACTGAACTCAGCGAGCGCTTGGTGAATGGTGCCTTTGAATGGCATCCGTCTCATACATGGTGAGCAAATGTGGGTGATGGCCATCGTCATTGCTATCATTATTAATGATTATTAACTCGCTTCCAATCTCTGTGAGGTTGCCGAAAGGACCTTTCTCTTTCATTCCTCCATAAGTCACAATATTGCAAAGCCAAGCTTTCTGTTATTTTATATAAGGAGGCCCCACAGACCCCATAGGAACAAGAAAGCCCCCGAGCAGTGCAGCCGGGGAGGTCTGCTCGTGTCCCCCCGGGGCTACCACTGAGAAGGTGCCTGGAGAAAAGTCATCCACGGTCCCAGGTTCTGTGTCACGGGCTAAACCCAGACAAGAGGACGTCTACTCTTGGGGAGCCTGGGTGGCTCAGTCTGTTAAGCATCTGACTCTTGGTTTCAGCTCAGGTTGTGATCTCAGGGTCGTGAGATCAAGCCCCGCATTGGGCTCCATGCTGAGCAAGGAGCCTGCTTAAGATTGTCCCCCTCACTCTCCTCTGCTTTCAAGCCTCCCACTCACGCACTGGCTCTTTCAAAGAAAACAAAGAAGGAAGAAGAAGCTGACTTCCACTCTCAAATACCCCAAACATACACCTCAGCGCCCCCTTCCAGCTACCCTGATATGAACCCTGCACTTTATGCACTTGTCTTGAGTAGAAGGGATTTCCAGCTCATAATGGGCTTCTGCCCGCATCCCACCCCCACCTGAGCTCCCAAAGAGCTCTAGGGAGAAGGTAGGATTTAATGCCCATTTGATAGACAAGGATACTCAAACACATCGATCAAATGGCTTCTCCAAGGTCACCTGGTTGGAGAGTTTGAGCTTGGGTCTTGGCTAGGAGGCATTAAGCAAGTGACTTCACCTCTCTGAGTATCATTTTTCCCACTCCTAGGTTAAGACAATGAAGCTTCCCTTGTGCGACCACTGCAAGGCCAGGAGAGGCTCTTGGAGGCACACAGGAAGCCTACAGTCAAAGGAATCTTGTTATGCTAGGACTCTGCAGAGCCGGGCCTCATTTCTGGAGTCTAGTCCCTTGGGCTCGATCTCCCAAAGCCACAGTGACTCCCATTCATGCCTAGATCGACTTACACCTTGGCTTGGGATCTCCTGGCAACCCCACAACCATGTTCCCTGTGTCTCTAGTTGTTTAGCAAGTGCTTCAAAAGCCCCTGATTGCACTCTTACCCCACGGGCCACTCTAGAGGGGACTGGGGACAGAGATGGCTCAGATCACCCCACTGCAGAGGACGGAGTCCCTTTCAGCTGCCCCAGCACATGGGAAATCACACAGGCCAGGAGTCCCAGAAGGGCAGACGCCCTGTCTGTCTAGCTCACCTGTCCCCAGACCCCAGCAGGCACCTGCGCACGCCGGGCTCTCTCCATTCGTAAAAGTGATGCGTAACTAGAATTCACAGGGGCCCGCGTGACCTGATGTGTAGACCAGTCTAACACACACATGTGCTCAGATAGAGAAACCAGCTGAGATAAGATTGGTAGGAGCTGAGCCAATGGCCTGGCCCCAAAACCACAGTTCGTCTAGCTACTCTCAGTCCCCAGGCACCCCGGGGGAGGTGCCCCACCCGGTAACAGGAGGCGTGGGTGACAAGACGATTTCTCCTTCTGAGGAGCTGTCCGGGGGAACAGCAGAGAAGTGGTCCGTGTCTTTTTGGTAAACGAGCAGTATTTTTAGAAGGTCCTCTTTGAACCCACCCTTCCCCCTTCCACGTCCAAGTTGAGAAAAAGTTCCTAATCTTTCGGCCACCAAAAGTCCCTTTGGGGGTTCATTTCTGTCCCCACTTTGTACTACACCACACTGTTTTCAAAGACAGGAGGTACCAAGACGGTTTCTGGAATAAATTCCTTTCTCGCTCCTCTTGGGGATATCGAGTATTACCAAACTATCGTAACTCTTACTGAAGTAACCTGACAGCCGGAGTCTGGGGACGTCAGGGTCCTTCCCTGCTGGGGGAGTCTGCTGCGTTGGGAGCTGTGCTGAATGCCCTAGATGGATAACCTCATTTCCATTGTTACAGCAACTCTGGGAAACTGGTATTATTCTATTCCTTGTACAGATGATGACGATGAGGCTAGGCTCGATGTAGCAGGTGCCTTCTTCCCAGACAAGGAAGTGTATCCTTGAGGGTCTCAGGCTGCCCTGAGAGGGAGAAAGGGGCACCTTTGCTGCCCCCCCGAACTCTTCAGCACTGCTCTGCACGGTGAGAAAAGAGCGTAAGAAAAAATACTCCCTTGCATGCTGACTCTACCTCTCCTCCTGAGGAAGGAATGAAAGTCTTTGAACTGTGTGTCTAGACAATGGCGTTGTGTGCCTTTGATCTTGAGGACCGTCTAGGCTTAGTTTCACCAAATAGGGGCGGAACCCACTCAATGAGGTTATTTTGAGATTCTAGATTCCTCGTTGCTTGTTAGCCTTCCCCCCTCTCCATTCCCCCAGGAACCCCCTCAACACCGCCCTGCTCCCCAACCTCATGACAAGCTGCTTCCGGGGGTCAGATGGTGCCAGGAAGCCAGGAGCCCAGGACCAACTTATCTCCCGTGACCAGCCCCCAGTCATTATCTCTGTGGGGCCACCCGATCAAACAAGTTCCTCTTCCCTTGCATCTCCGTCCTCCAGATAAATTCTAAAAGACACACGGCACTGGTTTTCATCCAAATCTGTAAAACAATGATTTACTGAGCGTCTCCTACCAAAACAAAACAAAACACTGGGCTCCGTTCTCCGGGGGGGACTCGCACTCGACGGGTTTAAAACACGGTCCCTGCCAAGAAGCTTGCAACATAGATTCAGATAATATTTTAAGAGGGAGCCAAATCGCAATGAGAATTACACAGCGGTTAGGAGCGCGTGCTCTGGGTTCAAATCCCAGTTCCCCGCTAACTGCGCGACCTCGAGTAAGTTCCTCAGCCTCTCCCGGTTGTGAAATCTGCAGATTTGGTCAGCAGAGCGCCTCCCTCGTTTTATGGCTGTGCCTTGCCTCAAGCGACATCTCCAGAACAGTGAGGACGATGATGTAAATTTCCAAATGAAAACAGCAAGGTTCCACTAGATCGCGCGCCACTGGCCAAAAGGCAGAAAGCTAGGAAATGCCGAAGGTTGGCAGAAGTGGGCTTTTGTGCGCAGGCTCCCTGGGCGAACAACCTGGAGGCTGTTGGAGGCAGAGATCCAAAGCCTCACCGTCCCAGGCTGGGTATCGATCTCATAAAGAACCGCTCCTACAGCTGCAGGAAGGACACCCATTGGAGGACCGCTGGATTCTTTGGGGCGACAGCAGGTGGATGCCATCCGGGTGTCCGTGGCTGAGGGAGGGGTGGTCAAAGGTAGCTGCTGTGACCCCTGGAGGAGGAGGCAGGGTCAGAAGCGACCCAACACACGCCCTGCCACGTGGCCCAGAGTGCAAGGTCAGCAACAAGATGAGCTCCGAGAGCCCCAAGCTAGACATGCAGCGGGACATCCAGGCATCTGAAAACGCAGCGGAGCGGTTCCAAGAACCCACGCAAACACGAGGACACACCTGACGCATCAGAAGGCAAATCTCAGAGCACGTGGCGCTGCTTAAAGGGGACGGAGGGGGCCCACAATCTTCCCTCCCAAAAAGGGGCTGCAGAGTACGTTTAAAATGCGACTTTGGAGGGGCGTTTGGAGCTTGGCCTCCAGATACTCTGACTTGACAGTTGGCACTGGCGTGATGTGTTACACGTAGCATCCTGCTACAACACGGAAGAGCCCCTGAAGAGGCCGAGGTCGGGTGCCCATCTACCAGCTGCTGGAGGGCAGGGGGCTCCCAGCTCCTAACTCTGGGCATGGCTCCAAGTCACACCCCTTCTCCAATGGGAGCCTGTGTCCGATGACTGGTCCCTGTGGGGTGCAAAGGTCCAGTCTGTAGTAACCCTAAAAACTGTCCCAGCTTCAGCATACTCTGGGGGGTGGGGGGCAGGGGAGGGGCTCAATCCCCTGTGGAGACTTACAGCTGGCAGCTCAGTCCTGCCTCCCCCCTCTCCCTGCAGTGTCGCCCACCCCACCTCACCTCTCCCCAATAAACCTCCCACATGCAAATCTTCAACTCTGAGGCCAGTCCGCTTCCTAGGAACCTCACCGGAGGCAAGCCCATTCTGTTTTTCCACCAGGGGGCCTGGTGATCATACAGCATCCCACAAAAGCACCCCCACCCCCACCCCCACCACCTCTGAGAGCTAGGGCAAGCCACCTGTCTAGTCTGGACCCCCACTGAGGACATGCACCTCATCGCCACTTGGAAAACCTTTGGGATTTGAATGATACCACCTCAGCCGGCGCATATTCCCACAGATGCCCAGTGACCAGGGATGAGGAGTCCGGAGGATGCAGGATGAGAAGGCAGGAGCCCAGCAGTAAGAGCTGCCGCTGGGGAAGGAGACCTGGTCGGAGCAGGTCCAGAGTGCCAGCCCCCTTCCAGCCGGCCTGGCCCCTCCCACCTCCAGGTGGCCTTCCCTCGGGGCGCCCCAGCATTCCAAGCTGCGGTCAGTGACCTGGAAAGGAGTCCAACAGGCTCTCCCAAAGCCCCGCCCCCGGAAGACAACCCCAGCCAGGAATTGGGATGGGGAGGGGAATGAGCAACCTTTGGCCAAGCCAGGCCCTCTGCAGGGTGCTACAGCGTCTGAGCCATGAACCATGGGCCAGCCCTGCCTGCCAGCATCCCACGACAGAGACAGCCGTTGGCAGGGTTGACCGTGAATCAAAACTGTTTGGAAAGGGCGCTAAACACAAGGCACCGACTCCGGGAGACTGTGTATTTTTAAATGAGGACTCTGTTGTGGCTCCTCACACACACCTGCCTTGTAGGGAATTAAAATGGGTTTTATTTTCAAGGCAGTCCCACTTTCCACTTGCCAAGAAAGCACTGTGCCATCACCGGGGTGACTTTTCTCGAACCCTGGGAAGTCTCCAATTCTCCCTCTCCCTAGTGACCCTTCCAGACTCTCCATTTCTGCCACCTTTCCACTTCTCCCCGGCAGAAAATCCTAGAACCAGACTGCACACTTCCTCAGTTTCCCTCCTCCTCCTTCCAAGAGTCCCTATCGGCCACTGTGCCCTTGATGGAGGATCCCCCAGCCCCACACCCTGGATGGTTGCAGCTGCTACTGGGTCTGTCCTCCAGTCCAGTCTCCCAAACTGCAAGTGTTCATCAGCCCCCTTTACAACTTTTGGGTCAGATCTACTTACCACCTGTTCTAGAATTTGCCACTGTATTGTCCTTGCATTAACTTTTTTTTTTTTTTTTTAAGATATCATCTATTTATTTGACACAGAGAGAGAGAGAGAGAGAGATCACAAGTAGGCAGAGGGAGAAGGAAGCAGGCTCCCTGCCGAGCAGACAGCCCGATGCGGGGCTCGATCCCAGGACCCTGAGATCATGACCCGAGCCGAAGGCAGAGGCCTTAACCCACTAAGCCACCCAGGCGCCCCGTCCTTGCATTAACTTTTTAAAGAAACAAATGTATTTATGTTAAAAGAAAACCCACCAGAGTTGAAAGCGGGCAACAAACTCATACCCCACATGGATGTTCATAGCACACTCTTTGTAATAGACAAAAGGGGGAAACAACTCAAGTGTCCATCAACAGATGAATGGGGAAACACCATGGGGCCTCTCCATACGCTGGAATATTACTGAGCCATAAAAAGGAAGGAAACACGGACACCTGCTACAGCCAGAAGCCTCAAAAACATCAGGCTCAATGAAAGAAGCCCGTCCCAAAAGGACAAATACTATAGAATTCCACTTGCATGAGGCCCCTAGAGAGGTCAACTCCAGAGAGACAGAAAATCGAAAGGTGGGTGGCCTAGCACATGGGGAGTTAGCGCATCATGGGGAGTTAGCGCATCATGGGGACCTATTTTCAGTGAAATTAGGGACAATGAAAAAGTTCTGGAGAGGGACGGCGGTGAGGATTGTATAGCAAGTAAGAATGCATTTATCACAGCTCAGTTGTATACTTAAAATGGGTACATTGGTAAATTTTATATTACCATTAAAAAAAAAAAAAGAAACTTTCTATCACTTCCTCCCATGGGGGCGGGGAGGTGGAAACCCAGTATCATTTGCCACTAAAAATAAAACAATGTTGTCGCAATAAGGTCAGCTGCCTTACCCCTCTGCTAAAAAGTGTGAGTGTGGTCAAAGATGTCTACACCCAAAAATGGGGAGGGCAGCTGGAGCAAGAATCAGAAAAGCAAGCAATCTCCTTTGCAGGAGAGCCAGGGTCAATTAGCGCCTCTTCGAGAAATGTCTGGTGACCACCCATCAGGTACGTGTCAAAGTCTAGAAGCCTCCCTTCCACCCACAACTTCCTCCCAGATCTTTCCATACAACCCCTCCAGGAGCTATAATGCTTACTCCTGGCACAGGTGTATTCTTCGGTGATTCTGCCCAAGGGCTCCCAAGACAGTGCTCTTGTTTTAGCCTCTGACAGATGCACCTCGGAGAGGGAAGTCATTTATCCCGGGTGACTGATGGCGAGTCTGAAAGCCAAGTCCAGAAGATTCCCCCTTTTCCTCAGGCCACTTCTCCGATTGCCCGGGATTGACCTCGGACCGTGCTGTTGAGTCCTTTTGCTAATTTCCTGACTACTCTTCACAAGGGACCAGGGGCTGAGGTCTCAAGAGGTCGGACCAGGTCCCTGCCATCAGACAGGCTTTGCTGTATCAGAAAGACTCTGCCTACCCAGGACCCGCCCTGCATATGAGGAAGCTCACCCCTCTGCCCAGGCCCTGGACTGGGCTCTCCGCACACTTGGACTCAAATCTTGACCCTACCAACAGCTCGACTATGTGACCTTGGTTACAAAACCTCCCAGGGAAGTCCCCATGGTGAGAGAACAGGGTTTGGGCCACATCAAAGTCTCTCACTGCTTGTATATAACCTCTGGCATAGGAATCACCCAGATAAGTGGTTTAGCCCAGGTGCGGCCCGGGGGCGGCCCAAAGAGGTGACCTCCTTGTGCCAGAAGCCTGGGATCCCCTAGGCTTCTTTCCATCGTACATCCTGGGATCTTGGAGACCACGTCCTTCCCTAAGGCAGCCTGGGGTTTAGAAGGTGACGATTTCCTGGGGTCTGGCCCTGTCTCCCCCTCTCAGCTCCACCAGGCCCTAGAGCCAAGAAGGACCAATTTCCTTAACCTTCTGATTGGCTGAGAGTGTTTCTTTTCTGGGTGGGTGGGGAGGGGGGGCTTCATAGATAGAAGGCGCCTTGCCAAAGTTAGGACCGCCTGGCTGCAATTGTAAGTGGGACGCTGGGGACAGCTGGGCGTCTGTCTCCTACTCTGTCACCTTGGATGGGGGGAGGGCGTAGGACTCAGAAGAGAGCTGTGGGCTTTAAGGCGGAGCCAGGCATGGCAGTTCCAACTCTGGAATTCTGGGTCCCCAGAGAGACCCGCCCCCTACCTGTTTCTAGGGTTCCTTGGGAGGCGGGGCTCAGGACCCCAAAGGGAGGTGGAGATGTCAGCTCAGTCAAAGCCCTTCCAGAAAAGCTCTGCCCCACCCCCACCCCAGATGATCAAAGACAGACTTGGAATTGTATAAAATTCCTGCACATAAAAGACCCCATTTTAAAGTTCCATTTTCCTTTCTAACTAGTGAGTTCTCGAACTGGCCATTGCCTTTACCATTGCTTTCACAAGCAGTTGCCCTTAAAAAGTCAGCGGAACATTTGGCATTCAGATGGGATGGGGGGAGGGGAGTTCGTTCCTCCCAGGGCCAGTTTCGTGTGATAGCGCCAACAAAACAATAGTATGATAATCTACGGGAGGGGCTCAACGGATCACCACCAAATTAGCAGGCTTTTCCTTCTCTGCTCTGCTTTACCTAAATCACATAATCAGCCCCTCCTTCTTTCTCATAAAAACCCCCAGCTTTCCCCACATGAGCAAGACGCTTTTCTGTACTCCCCAAATTGCAATTCTGAGACCCCAAATCAAGGTCTTTGTGGGTTTTTTTTTTCAGTTTAGCCTCCCAAGGGGAGAGACAGGGCGCCCACTAAAGGCCGGGGGGGGGGCCCCCACAAGCCTTCCCGCAAGGCACCCTCCACCCAAGAGCCAGAAACCTGCACTCCGGAGTCAGAGCAGTGCTATGACCCAACTGGAAAACCGAGGCTCAGAGAAAGCCGGCCCCGGGCCTGGGGTTCTCGTAAAAGGACTTGTGCGCCCCTCTGCGCGCGCGCGCGTCCCACGCGGCTCTCCAAACTCTAGGAGGCGCGGAGGCTGTGTGCGCCCCGGGTTTGGCCCCCGGCGCTGAGCTGTGCTCCGCGCGCTCCTCCTGCGCCCCAGAGGTGTCTGCAGACGCCTGGCTCCACCCGCCTCCCCTGGCCCAGCACCCTGGGCCCCACGACCGACCCGGCACCCCGTCCTGACTCCGCGCTGCCCGGTCCCTGCGTTCCAGGCTGGGAATGCTGGAAACGCGGACTTTCCCGGGTCCGCACTCAGCACTCCGTACACGCCCTTGCCCTCCTCCAGCTTTGCTCTGTGACCTCAGGAGCCTCGATTGCCAGGCCGACTTTCCGGGGTGCAGTTTGGGGAGCCCTGGTCACCTACCGCTGCTCCCCAGAGTCCCGCGTGCTGCCGGTAGCCTCTCTTTCCTGCCTGCTGTGAGGCTGCAGCGAGACTGGGGCGGTTCTGTCGCCCAGCCACCCCACCTCACCCCCTACAGCCCTTTTCTCTTTCACTTTCTCTCAGCGCCTGGATTTGGGCCAAGCTGGGGAGTAAGCAGGCTTGCTGCACCCACGTGCTTTCTTGGAAGCGCAGGGGTCAAATTGCTGCACTCCTGGGCACTCCCGAAGTGTCTACGGGCTCCTGGAAATGGCCAGTCCCTTGCTTCACGGGACCCACCACGCCCGCAGCATGCCCTCTGCGAGCACTGACTTGGGGCCGCTCACCCTGGCTTTGGGGTGGCCTCCGAGTCTCTCCAGCTCAGCCCAGCCATGAAGGTGGCAAACCACCCTCCCAGGCGATGCTGACCCAGAGACTTGCTCAATGAGTCATGTACTCCCGGGAAGCCAAGTGCCCTCCGGAGGCAAGAGAAAATGCCTCTGGGACCTTCACGGGCCAGAAATTCAGCCCTGGCAAGCCGGCCTCCCCATCACAGCATCCCTGGGGCGACATTCCTCCTGCCTTTTCCTCCTCCAGAGGTCCTGGACCCCAGCGCCACCCACCATGGGAATGTGGGGAGGGCACTTCCCTTCCCAGGCTTGGGGTTCCTGTCTGGAATTGAAGAGGTGGGTCGAGGCGACTCCTGACCTCTCCTTCCCCATCAAAACTCCTCCCGAGCTCTGTCCAACAGAGCTGGCAAATAAGCCATCAGTGCGTGGCTCCAGAGGAAGCCAGATTGGTGTGGCTCCAGATGAGCACAGCACATCTCAGCGGTGTCTGAGGAGAGGAGTCTCACCCCTCGGAAATGCACAGCACGGTGGCACTGGTGATACTGGGCGTCTGTGATGATACTCAGTTCCTAAGTGTGCCTGGCAGCGTGCTGGGCTTTGATCCCTCATCGTTACCCTGTCATCGTTTTTAACAGCCCAGGAAGGAAGCCTCCAAGAAGGTTGGGGACATATTCTGTGTTGTGTCCCACCCAGCCAACAGTGCAGCTGGGATTCAAACCCGCTGCGGTGACTTCAGAGCTGGGGCCATTGGTCTCCTTGCCCCCACTTGTTCCCCCAAACAGAATTCAGAAACTGGAGAGAGACGAGCATCTGTCCAGCCAGCTGGGACCCGGGAGCTATACCCAGGAGCTGACTTGGGCTTTGATCTTCCTGCTTCTCCGGGGGAAATGGGGTGGGGACTGGGGGGCTGGCAGGGATCCCGTCCTTCAGGGGCACCCCTCAGTGTTTACCTGGCAGAGAAAGGACCTGTGTTTGGCTGAGCCAGGCCATGACTGCCGAGAGCTAACGACACGCCTCCTGAAAGTTGGCCCTCTAGAACCCTTCGGTGCTGATAAAGTCCTTTCACGTTGGTCGATCTGAATGTCCCTCAAGTGGAAGAAAGTAATCAACCATCTCACTTTTCCCAACAGCCCCGACAGGACAAGGACCCCTCTCTCTGCCCCCAGCCCCCAGCTCAGAGATGGTGGGGCCAGCGGAGACCTTACCCTAAATCAAGAAGCCTTCTCAGCCCCCAACTTCCTTCTCCCCCTTTTACCTTGGGGCTCTGGCAGGTAGGACCCCGCAGGGCGTGGAGCCAAGCAACGCATGGTGTGGGAGACCCAGTCAGTGAGGCAGCGGTTTCCGGAGTCTGGTAGCCCCTCCTGGAGCCGTCAGCCTGCCCAACGATGCCTTTGAATGCCTAGTTCAGGAGCAGACCGCTTCATCTCCAGCTTATCCACGATACTAGTCAGGAGCCCGCCAAGACTAAGCCAGCATGCAAAGGAAGCAAGCAAGGGGCCGACAGAAAACTCCACCCACCCATGAAGTGGCATCAAGATGTCAGGTTTCTCTGCCTAAAGCTCTCTAATTTGCCCACACTCCCTTAAGCCCTCCTTGTGCCTCTGATGGTAATTTCAGTTCCTTGTTGTGGGTGGACCAAAGGGGGTAACCACAGAAGGTTGAGAGTTGTCTCTCATAGAGGGACCTTTGACAAAATGACATTCTGAAATCATGGTGACTCCAGTGGAGTCCCACTGGTACCAGCTGCAGATTCCTGCCATCTTCTGAGCGACGGGGCCGGGATCAGAGCCCCCCAGATGCCTCAAGACAAGCTGAGCCCCCCAGCTGGAGTCCAGCAGGCTTCCCGGATTCCACTTTCCTCCACCACCCCACCCCTACACCAGACTGCCCTGAATTGCCCCTGTGATCATGCGTGGTCCACTCATGATCTTTATTCCAAGGTACCGGACCAGAATGTAAATTACACATAAAACAATGTTATCCCAAATGCAGTCTACTTGCAGCCAGATGGTTCGGGGGGACCCACAGGGAGAAAGTTAGTGCCTCTACAGGTCTCTACCCATGCTCCTGATGGCATCTGGGGGAAGGCATTTGTCAAGCTAATAGGTCTTGAACACAGCCGCAAATGCGGGATTCATCTCTGTTTCCCAGGAAGCCGTCCCTAGCTACGAGCCATCAATGAGACAATAGTATTTACTGGTCTTGTGTAAACACTGCCCGGCCTTCCGATTTCATAGTGCACTTCAGTGAGCGGCATACCTTTCGCTTATAATGGACCTAAACTTTCATGGAAAATAAAGTCAAATTTAAAAAAAAATTGTGAGTGCTTTGAAAAAACACCTATCAAACAAATAACAGTACAGAAATCGTGAGGGTGGTCCAGAAGTGAATGAAGTTTGGGAAGCTGTGACAAGGACCTCCTTCCTGCATTTTTACCGAGAGAGCACGGGGTTGGGAGTCTAAAGAGCTGGCCTTGAGCCTCTGCTGTTACTAGCAGGTGTGTGACTTCGGATCCCTCACTTCCCTTGTGTGGGCCTCGGTTTCCCCACGTACGAAATAAAGATAATGATGCCTATCTTTTCAAGGTGGTTATTTTGAAATAGTCCCTGCTTTTAGAAGGCCAGGGAGGAAGTAGGCAAACACATGGGAAATGCTGATAGTCAATTTGAAACACAGTCTTGCCCTGTGAGGCTAATAAAACAAGACGGGGCAAATATTAAAAATCTCAAGAAGGCTCATCTTCCCATGACCCAGTGCCAAGGGAGAGGGACCTGCCCATTCACTTGTCTCAAGGCCACTTATGAGAGGCCCTTCCTGTCCTCGGAGGCAGCCAGTTCTGATGGCCATGACCGAGGTAGCTCTGAATCGGGTTGGTGCCAGGGCAGAGTTGGCGATGAGTGACTCAGGCTGGGGTGCACCTGCCTGGATGCCATCCTCTCTCACGGGGGCTGATCTCATCTTTGCTACCTGGCCTTTCCGTATCCCCACTGACCGCCCCCCAACCCCCACCACCCCCAGACCCATACTCAAGACTCAAACTGACCACGCATGCGTCAACACAGGTCTCTGAGCTGGCTCCTGACATGGACAAGGCTGAGTGTTTGATCCCAGAGGCTGTGGATTAGCACAAGGAGCCCTCCCCACCCCCCCACCCCCCTCCCCCCGCCAAAGAGCCACCGAGGTGCCCAGCCAGGAGCTGATGGGGTTTGAATTTCAGCAGGCGCAGCGGAAACAAAGAGATGAGGACTGGGCAGGCCGGCATTGTAGCAGAACTAGAATGCCACGCCTCCTGAGTGGGCAGGGCAAGGAGCAGGGCAGAGGGGGTGAGCCAAGCCCAGGATTTGTCCCTTTTAAAGCATCCTGCATTCCACCTGCTGGTGATCCTCTTCCGAGGTGGTGATCAATGTCCCGAGCACAGGGCTGCTTTGAATAAAATCAGTTCGCTCCTGATTGGGGAGCCTTCTCAGCGCTGCTCAAACCAGCCTTGCCCTGAGCGTGTGAATTTCTTTGCCTCCAGTCAGCATCCATTGGGACAAAGACCACTGGTTACCAGGAGAAGCACTGTGAAAGTTGCCAGGCGGGGCCCCCTGCCAAGTCCCAAGGGGAGGGTGTGAGGGAAACTTGTCTTCTGAGTAAGCTTGTCGTCCCTGGCTGCGGTCTCCCCAAACAGACCTGCTCACCCTATGTGGGTACCTTTGCTCAAGCAGGGCTGAGCTCCTGCCTTCTCCCCGCCGGGCTCTGTTTGAACCCTTCAAGGCCTAAGCTCTTGCATTCAGCACCCTGCCACCCAGCATCAATCTTAGGCTTTACTCATTTTCAGAAAACTTGTTGCCTTGTGTTTGGCAACGCATTGGTCAACTTCCCATTTCAGAAGTAGAGACCGTGTTGCCTCTGATTCAATCATGAGGTTGCTACTGTCTGGGACCCAGGGTTTTATTTTCTTTATTTAAAAGTCACACCACTCCAAGATGGTTTGAATGAAAGAACTTGAGTACAGATTGGCACGATCAAGGTGGACTGGGGTTCCCAGAGGGGAAGGTCCCCTCTCCCTAGGTTGTAAGTGCCTTTTCTTATGCTTTTTGGGGACCACCATAATCCCTAGCAGGGGCTAAGATGATGATTAAGGGGGAAGAAGTGTAAGGAAGGAAGGGAAATAAGTGAGTAGAGAAGTAGGTGAATAGATAGGATAAAAATGGTACGGATCCAGGGGCGCCTGGATGGCTCAGTGGGTTAAAGCCTGTGCCTTCGGCTCAGGTCATGATCTCAGGGTCCTGGGACGGAGCCCCACGTCGGGCTCTCTGCTCAGCGGGGAGCCTGCTTCCGCGGACAACAGATACAAGTTGATGGATTGGTAAGTAGATATTGGTGGGTGGATAAGTAGACCAGGTAAGTTTGAGGGCAGGCAGGTAAGTGGCTGGGCAGGTGGCTAGAGAGATGAATGGATCCTAAGGAAGGACGCAGGTGAGCTGCTTAAGGTGACGACAATGGAGAACAGAAACCGGCTCTGGCTGGGTCAGGCACCAGGCTTGGAGCCAAGCAGAGTACGGAACGGGCCACTGGTTAGCCTGGGAAAACCCATGGGGAAGTGCCAACTTCCGGGTGCAAGTGTTTTTCCTTCTGCGGCTCCCGGGGGTGACGATGAAGTGGGTCTGGCTGGTGGGGAAGTCATCCCAGGGGAATGGACAACGCTTGCTCCCCCCAGTACACCTCCTTCCAGAAGCAGAGTAGGCCCCCCCCCGGATCGGAGCAGAAATGGGTCTTGGGAAAGGAAAGAGGCATGTGGGAAGGCACAGAGCCTCTCCTCTCCGAGGCCCAGGCTCTGGGGCTGAGGGCCAAATGAGGAAGGAAGCCAGAGGAAAAGTCTGACAGCGGTGAGGCATGTCTCTTCCTTCCCAATAAACAGACAACATCCTAGAGGGAGACTTTGTTCTTTGATTCCTAGAACCGAGTCCTTGTGGGCAAATATAACGCATCGTGAAAATAGAGAGTGACCAAAGGACAAAAGAGCGCTAAAGAAAACGATAAAATTTAAACCCCCCGGGGACTGGGAGGCGGGGAGATTCCTGTGGCTTCTGAGAACCCAGGCCCAAAGGCACCACTGGGCAAGCCCTCCATTCACAAACCCCAGCCGGCTGTCACCTTGGGGCTGTAGCTGCCCAACACCACCACTGACACTGGTGAGAATCCACTCTCTCCTTGCAGGAAATGCAAGCGCCCTACGTCGGACGATGGTCACCGGGTACCATCGTCGTCGCCATTTTACAGATGTGGAAAACTGAGGCCCGGAGACGTTCCAGAAAGTGCTCACAGCCACACCCCTTGGAATTAGGGAGCCATGACTGGTGCTCAGACAGCCTGAGGGCAGAGACATGTGCCAGCCCGACGGTGGGGGTCCACTGATGCGCTTCTCAGATACATACAGCACCCAAGCCCTCGGCACTGTGTTTCACATGGAGTAGGTGTCTAGATATTCAGTGCGGCCCCCAATGAGACTGTTGACGCAATTGTTTTCTCTGTATCTCAACCCCCTGATTTATTCTTCCTTGTCCAATTCTCCCTGCTGTGACCCCACTGGACTTAGCTCTCCGATGCCAAGCATACCCTTAGATAGTTTCCAGCTACCATCTAATTTAATTTAACCCTCACTCTAGCCCTGGGGCTTTATATCATCACTCCCATGTTCAAGATGAAGAAACAGAGGGTCAGAGTGGTCTAGTCACGGGGCCAAGGTCACATGGTTTGTAAGAAGCAGAGCGTGGCCTCGGACCCAGAGCTCTCCAATGTCCAGCCTGGTCCTTCTCCAACACTGCCAACCTCAATCCCTCTTCTCTGCCCCCAGACTGCCCGCCATGCAGTGTCACCCACTGTCGCCAAAGAATGCCCCGAACGTTTGCTCTGATGCCCCAGGGAAGCTGCTGGGTTGTGTCAGGATCAGGATCTAGACTCTCAGGCCTCCCCCAACCCCCTGGTCTTGCCTGGGCTTGGATGCACCCAGGATGCCAGGTAGCAGAATCGGACCTCCCAGGTCACAGCCCCCCACGTAGGCTTTCTGCACAATTGCACCAAGGCACCGTGGTAGCCAAAGGCGACTTCTGAATCAGTTTTGAAGTTTCAGGCCTAGTTTCAGTTTGATGATAGTCAACCTGTTTGGGGCAGATTTACGGTATCCCTTGGGTTGTTTAGAAGAAGCAGCCGAGCAGAGAGTGCAGTGGTAGCTCTGGCCTTGGGACACCCAATAGTCCCCTGCCCAGGCCTTCTCTTAACCTCTCTCTGCCTCAGTTTACCATTCTGTAAAGTGAGAATAATAGTAGTACCTGAGCCATCCACCGGCCTAGTCCCTCATTCATCCATCCATGTACCCAGCCACTTATCCCTCCCTTCCTCCTCCCTCCATTCAACCATCCAACATTCAAAAAATCGTCATCACACATCTACCCAGTGCCAGGCACTGTGCTAGGCATTTGGGACATTAAATGATCAAAATACAGATCCCTGCCCGCATGGGGCTTATTTTCTAGTGGGAGCAGACAGCAAACGACAAACATGATACAAAAGTAAAATACACAGAAGGTGAAGATGTCAGTCTAGGGAGGGGGCTCAGAGTGTGGCCTGCAATTCTTTTTTTTTTTTTTTTTAAGATTTTATTTATTGTCAGAGCACAAGCAGGGGGAGCGACAGGCAGATGGAGAAGCAGGCTCCCCACTGAGCAAGGAGCCCAACGCGGGACTCGATCCTGGGACCCAGGGACTAGACCTGAGCTGAAGGCAGATGCTTAACTGTGGGGGGATTGAGCCCCCCACACTTAGGGACCCACAATTCTAAAGGAGATGCTTGGGGTAGAGCTTGTTGAGAAGGTATAATCTGAGCAAAGAGCTGAGGAGCAATGCCAAGATGCTGTCTGGAGAAGAACGTTCCAGGTAGTAGGAACAGCATGTGCCAAGGTCCTGTGGCATGCCAAGACAGCATGCCATGTCTGTCCCAAGGTCAGGGGGGTTACCAGTGTGGCTGAAGGAGCTGAGCAGAAGTAGGAGATGAGAGCAGAGTAGCGATAAGAGTTGGACTGTGATAAGCCTCGTGGGCCCCTGTCCGGGTTTGGCTTCTCTGATGGGGAGCCCGGGCAGGGTTTAGGGCAGTGGAGAGTGAAGATCATTAAGGGTTGTGGCGAGAGTTACAAAACCTTCACAGAGTGATTTCCTCTTCTGAACCTGCGTTGAAACCAGAGTCAGGGCCCTTTCTTTACAAAGCACACAATTCTCTTTCCCCTTTTCCCTCTTCCCCTCCGAAGGCTGCTCCCTCTGACTCATACCATAGCCGCACACCTTGCCGAGGTGGGGGGCTGAGCTGGAGGACAGGAAGAAAGGCCAGGGTGAGGAGGTGCCTTGTCCTTCTCTGTCTCCCGGCCCCCTGAAGACGGCGTCACACTGAGCCCAGTTCCCTTTCTAGAGTCACATGGGCTCAGAAATAAAAATATGACATCCCTAGGGAGGAAACAGAGTTAAATAACAGGAACCAGCAGGGGTGCGTGTGTGTGCAGAGGTGTCAGGCAGCCTCCCCATAAAGGAGCAAGGAGCGTGCCATTTGCGGGGAAGGAAGATGGGGTTGACTCCCCCGCCCCCACCCCCCCATCCGGGGGCCAGGGCTTCTGCACCCCCCTCAAGACCACACAGGCTGCCTGCATCCCCATGAAGAAATCAGGGAGATTGTTCAGGTGGGAAAGGGGAAGAGTAAGGGACACATCCAAGAAACCAACAGACACCATCTGGGCGAGAACTTAACCACGAGCAAAACCAACTCCTTGTAAATCCACAACTCGGCAGAAGAGCGGGAGAAAAAACACATTCACCCTCCTGGTGCCCCAGGCAAGACCATCAGAAGGCTTTTTACTCCTCAAAGCCAGGTTGGGGACTGAGTTTGCCTGCCTTTAAATCCTCTACTGCCTCCCACCTGGGGACCCGGGGTAGGGGTCCCCTCTGGGTTGGGGGAGGGGGGTCTGGGTTTTCTTCTTCGCTGGGTCAGAACGGAGGGCCGCCGTGGGCTCAAGCGGGACCAGGCACGCGGTCAATACTTAATCCACGTGAATCATTGCAGTCCTCTTCCACTTGGAGTAACTCCGAAACCATAAAGGACCCGTGAATGTCTAGAGGCTGTGGCACTCTGTCGTAAAATTGGAAAAGCCCAGATCTGGGTGGAGCAGGAGGCAGAGCAGACCTGCCTCTTTAGGAAGACTGTTGTTGGCAAGCGAGAACCTCTTTGCAACAGGGAAGGAAGACCTACACGGTCTACGGGGCTGGGGGCGTGGGTGCAGGCAACGTGGTGATGGCTTGTTTTTCCGGTGGAAGATGCGTCCGGAGTCATCAATACCCTAAAAGTAAGACACTCTTCCTCTCTTGTCCCTAATCGCGTTCCTGTTCTCGGTCTCTGTCTCCCTCTTTCTCTCTCTCTCTCTCACCCTGTCTTTCGATTTCTGCCTCTCGCAGACACACAGGCATACATGCGCGCACACGCACACACACACACACATGTGCACACAGTATCCTCTGCTCTCCAGCTTCGTGGCTCGTCCTCTCTCTGGCACCCGGTTTCTCCGCATCGAACTACCCCGAGTGCCTGCAGCCGTCTTCCCCACTGGACTGTGAGCCCCTGGCAGGCAGGAGCACATCCATAGCCCCCCACCAGTGCCCAGCGCAGTGCCTGACACATCAAGGGCGCTCAGAGTGTGCATCAAGCAAGCATTTGTTTGCACGCCTCCAGGATGGTCTTTCCTTACGCAGAGCACAGAGCGGGAAGGTGCCTCTAGCATACCCAGCATCACAGACCGAGTCCTCCAAGCCCTCGCTGCTCCCGCCAGCTCATCAGAGGCCCTGACTCCTGCCCAGCCCCACCTCCCCATCTGAGGACAGGGATGAGCACACTCCTCTCCTTTCAGAGAGGAGGGAAAACCTATGCGCTGCCCACGGCCAATCATTGCTCCTTGGGCGAGGGGGATGCTGACTTACCACCGCGGTCCTTGGAGCTGGGGTCCCTCTCGGCCACCGGGGCCTGCTGCCCACTCCACGCCCACCTCGAGAGCGCCAAGTCTGGGTCTCCCCTCTCCAGCAGGGTCAAGGAGATCTTCCTGGCCAGGGCCTCGCCATCGGGCTCGCAGAGCAGGGCGCAGTGGTACTCCCGAGAGAGGAGCTCCTTCTCCAGCATGTGGTCCAGGAGGGCCTGCACCTGACTCGGCCGACGGCCGGAGAGCAGCCTCCGGACCCCAGTCAGGATGGTCTGGAAGTGGTTCATGGCAGGGCTTGGAGGCAGGCCAGCTGCCTGGGCCAAAGGCTAGGATCTCAGCTCAGCCAGCCTGCAGCATCCAAAACACGAAGTGAAAAACAGGATGAGGGAAAGTCTGCAGTTGGGTGCGTTAATTCCTGCCTAGGCAGGTTTCCTCATTTGCGTCGCAGGCCGGGGTGCCTGGTGTATGGTTGGAAATGGGTGCTCCGGCTCATTCGGACCCTACCGCTACTCGCTGGGACCGCCCACGTGCCTGGGTCAGGGCGGCCCCCAGCCCACGCGCCTCCCATTTGATCCAGTCTGATATTCACTAAACCGGAGGCGAGCTTACTTGCCTGTCTGGGAACTTACACAGTAATGGTCCTTTTCAGAAGTTTTATCTCCACAAGAACGCAGTCAGGGCCTAGAGGTTAAGCTGTTGGCTTTGGAGATCATCTGCCGGGGTTCAGATCCCAGCGCTGCTTCCTGATTGCATGACCTTGAGCGACTTGCTCAGTCTCTTCCCAGCCCCCATTCCTCCACCCGAAAAGGTTGGATGATCATAATCGTCCTCATCTCCCAGAGTTAGACGGCGTGATAGTAACCGCCTTGACCTCACAGAGTTGTTGGAAGAATTAAATGAGATGATGTCTGCAGAACACCTAGCACGTTATCTATGATATGGTAATAGTTCAACAAAGATGAACCATTGTCATTATTACTATTACTATTATTATTATTAATATTGATCATGCACACGACTATCATCTTGGGCTTACCCTCACTAAACCTCAGTCCCCTCCTTAGCAAAATCTCCCAACGAAAGTAATCCAACCTCATTCAGTTTTCTGGAGGATTAAAAAAAAATAGCACATTGCGGGGCGCCCGGGTGGCTCAGTGGGTTAAAGCCTCTGCCTTCGGCTCAGGTCATGATCTCAGGGTCCTGGGATCGAGCCCCGCGTCAGGCTCTCTGCTCGGCAGGGAGCCTGCTTCCCCCTCTCTCTCTGCCTTCCTCTCTGCCTACTTGTGATCTCTCTCTCTGTCAGATAGATAAAATCTTTAAAAAAAATTAAAAAAAAAATAGCACATTGCAAGGACTTGGCGCTAGACCTAGCAAGCACTAATTGTATGTGAATAACCATCTCTAATTTCCTAATGCACAAAACAGAGGCTTGGTGCAGGAGCCAGTCTATTTTAGGATTCTATTAAAGAAATTCCCACCCCAGGGGTGCCTTGGGTGATGCAATCCATTGGGCATCCGATTCTTGGTTTTGGCTCCGTCCATGATGGCAGGGTCGTAAGATTCGGCCCCACGCTGGGGTCCATGCTCATGGATCATGGAGTCTGCTTGACATTCTCTCTTCCCCTTTCTCGGTCCCTCCCGCTCACGCTCTGTGTCTCTCAAATAAGTAAATCTTTAAAAAAAAAAATCCCGGGGCGCCCGGGTGGCTCAGTTGGTTAAGCAACTGCCTTCGGCCCAGGTCATGATCCTGGAGTCCCGGGATCGAGTCCCACATCGGGCTCCCAGCTCCACGGGGAGTCTGCTTCTCTCTCTGACCTTCGCTCCTCTCATCCTCTCAGTTTCTCTCTCTCAAATAAATAAATAAAATCTTAAAAAAAAAAAAAATCCCAACCCAATTTTTTTTGGGGGGGAGGTCATATGATTATTCTCCCTCATCATTTTGAAACACATCGGTGACCTCATTTCCTAGCCTGGTCTCAACTCTACCATCTCTACCATCTCTAATGGGCCCATTTGCATTGCTCATTTAAGTGAGAAAAATAAGGATCTCAACTTCCAATATAGGTGAGTGGCTCCTTTCTGACCAACTACCACAGATAACAACTAACAACTCTGCGGGGAGAAGAAAGCAAAAGACAAAAGCAAAAACAAAAACAAAAACAAAAACCACAACTGCCTAAAGGCACTGAAGAGTGACCAGAGAGGGCAGATACTAGAAGGGAATCAACACAGGAAAGACAATACCCCTGGTGAGTTTCAGCTCAAGGTTTTAGCCTGAAGGCAAGTCTCCATCACTACTGTGCAGGGCAACAAAAACTTAAAAAATGCAAAGTTTTACTGCACTGAATCACCAGAGGATGGAATCTGGGGTAAGGAGAGCTGCTGGAAAGTAGGAGTAGAAATTCCAGAAAGGAGAGACAGAGGAGTTGCTTCCAATTCTGTATAGAAACTGCCCAAAGATCGAACTGACTCCTGAACCACATATACATTCATAGTCAGACTCTAAACAGCTCAGCTAAGGCTAAAGGAAGAGTGTTTGCAACATACGATGTGCAGTATACATCCAAAATTAGTGCACTATAAAGACAACAGGAAAAAGGGATCCATTCTCAAGAGAAAAAGACCATCAGTGGAAACTGACCTCTAGATGACCCAGATGTTGAAACTGGCAGACAAGGATTTTCAAAGCAGTGACTCTAACCATGAATGAAAAAGACATAAAGGGGGCTCCCCGCTGGCGCTGGCTCAGTTGGTGGAGCATGTGACTCTTGATCTCGGGGTGATGAGTTCAAGCCCTGTGTTGGGGGTAGAGATGACTTAAAACAATAAAATCTGGGTTTAAAAAAAAAAACAAAACAAAAACATTTCATGGGCAGAAGACATGAACAGACATTTTTGCCAAGAAGACATCCACATGGCCAACAGACACATGAAAAAGTGCTCCAGGTCGCTCACATCAGGGAAATACAAATCACAACCACAGTGAGATACCACCTCACACCAGTCAGAATGGCTAAAATGAACAAGTCGGGAAATGACAGAGGTTGGCGAGGATGCAGAGAAAGGGGAACCCTCCTACACTGTTGGTGGGAATGCAAGCTGGTGCAGCCACTCTGGAGAACAGTATGGAGGTTCCTCAAAAAGTTGAAACAGAGCTACCCTACGACCCAGCAATCGCACTACTGGGTATTTACCCTAAAGATACAAATGTAGTGATCTGAAGGGACCCGTGCACCCGAATATTGATAGCAGCAATGTCCACACTAGCCAAACAATGGAAAGAACCTAGATGTCCATCAACAGATGAATGGATATAAGAAGATGTGATATACATATATATATATACATATGTATAGTGAAATATTATGCAGTCATCAAAAATGAAATCTTGCCATTTGCAATGATGCAGATGGAACCAGAGGGTATTATGCTAAGCGAAATAAGTCAATCGCAGAAAGATAATTATCATATGATCTCTCCGATAATGGATCCTTTAAGAGGATCATAGGGGAAGAGAGGAAAAAATGAAACAAGATGAAACCGGAGAGGGAGACAAAACATAAGAGACTCTTAGTCTCAGGGAACAGACTGAGGGTTGCTGGAGGGGAGGGGGTTGGAGGGACGGGGTGATAGACTTTGGGAAGGGTGTGTGTTGTGGTGAGTGCTGTGTGCTATGTAAGACTCATGAATCACACACCCATACCCTTGAAACAAATAATATGATATATATTAGTAATAATAAAATAAATCCTTACCATGGAGATTACAAAATAAAACGTAAAATAATTTAAAAGTAAATAAAATAAAAAACAAAAAAAGAACCATTTGAAAGAAAGAATCATAAAACATGGAAAGGAAAATATGCTCATAAAAGTGAAAAGAGGGGAAATTTCAGCAGAAAAATAGAACCTATTCAGAAGTTACCA
>CM053621.1:6850131-6881452 GCA_028646535.1 Procyon lotor | reverse complement strand
TGAGAGAAGGAAAGAAAATTGTACAGACTCAGCCATTAAACCTTCAGAACATGCCCTGGGTCCCCATGTGTACTTGGTCTGACCAACTTGATTTTAACAACCATTCAATTCCTCACCCAACAGACTGGGTCCATTGTGTTCAATTTATTGAAGCCACACTTACTCCGGAGTGCTTATAAAAGACATTTGTATCTATTTTTGTGTTGCTTTTTGTTTATTTATTTTTGCCATCACAAACGCAGATGCCTTGTGTGTTATAGGTGCATCTGTAAGAATTTCCCTGGGGTGTATACTGAGGAGGGGACAGTCTGGGTCTGTGTTCTCCCCTTTTAAGAGGTGTCATGTAGGGGAACGCTAAAAGAAAAAATGCCCATCTCTGAGAGGAAGGCATTATAAAGTTTACAAACAGTGACCAATAGCACTGCACTTTTCTAAAATTTCAGTTTTCTTTTTTTAAAAGTATTTTTTTTGTTGTTTTTTAAGATTTTATTTATTTATTTGACAGAGAGAGACACATTGAGAGAGGGAACACAAGCAGGGGAAGACGGAGAGGGAGAAGAAGGCTTCTTGCTGAGCAGGGAGCCTGATGTGGGGCTCGATCCCAGAACCTTGGGACCATGACCCGAGCTGAAGGCAGACGCTTAACGACTAAGCCACCCAGGCACCCCAAAGTATTTTTTGTATAATTTCACTTTTCAGGGTTTGCAACTTGATCAGCTCCCTCCTCCCCTGTGATTTGACAAAACCAGCTTATAGTCCGCAGAGTAGTGCCTAAGGGCGAGGTACACATGGAAGATCGGATGTGCATGAAAATGATCAATTGTCAATTCAGGAGATTGGTGCTTTCTAGAAAAAAAATGAGAATGAGCAGGATGGGCAGAAGGAGAGGGAGAGAGAGAATCTTAAGCAGACTCCGTGCTGAGCACAGACCCTGACACAGGGCTCGATCTCACAACCCTGAGATCACGACCTGGGTGGAAACCAAGGGTTGGGTGCTTAACCGACTGAGCCACCCAGGTGCCCCCATATTCTCGTTCTTTATGACTCCTTGTATGTCTAAAATATCCAGTTAGGTTGAGTCCCATGAAATTGTTGATATTTGTTCTCATCTACAAAAACAGCCATTACATATGGTGTGATTTAATATGGTGACGATGATGGGCTACTTGGGTGGCTCAGTCGGTTAAGCATTCAACTCTTGGTTTCAGCTCAGGTCTCAATCTCAGGGTCATGAGTCCAACCAAGCCCCACGTTGGGCTCCACGCTGGGCAGGGAGCCTGCTTAAAAAAAGATAGATAGAATAGATAGATAGATAGATAGATAGATAGATAGATAGATAGATAGATAGTGATAATGATGATTATGGCAAATCTTGGAAAGGAGGCTCTCTTTCTTGCTATATGATTCACATATTTAAAGCCTATTTAAAGCAGGGTGGCACAGGAACCACACTTTGGGAAACACTGAGTTAGTAAATGTTGTCATGATTCCATCACAAATCGGGGTCTGGGGTCTGGCCCTGGGGATGGCAAACTTATGGTCTGAGACTGGAAAGGGAGGATGCAGAGGGGTATGCAGAGAGAAGGCGATGCCCCCGGGCATCACGCAAGGTGTTCACGGTCCAGGCCCCCAGGGCCAAGTGAGAGTTCCGGTAGCGCTTGGGCTCACCCCAAGCCTTGCGGGCTCAGCCCACAAAGTGTGAGACAATCACATTCTCTCTATCTCTGGCCCCTCCAGCTTGGGGCTCAAGGATGAGAATGTTGATGCAATGAAATATTCAGCTGTCACTTCTTGAGTGAGAAGAGTGAGCCACTGGATGCTTTCTCTACAAGGTCTCGTCATCACCCAAGGTACCACAAGGCAGGCGTGAATCACCTCATTCCACAGATGAGGCCTAGATATATGAAGTCACAGATTTCGAGCAGGAACCTGGCGAGAAATTCCAGGCTATGATTTGCAAAAGGAGAAGAGGGTGGAGCATGGTTTCTGCTGGGGGTGGGGGAGATCAGCTCCCTGGGGCCCCGGGCCCCCTTGAGCATGGCAGGGCTGAGTCCTGTGGCTGCCCTGTGGCTGCCCACAGAGCAGGGGGATGGGCTGCTGCGTCTCAGCCTGAGTCACCTTAACCACCGCTCTGGCACTTGGCCTGCTCCAGAGCTTCCTGGGTTTCCCCCCAAGGCTCAGTGGGAAGGTGTCACCTCTCCGAGGTGACTGTAGAGGCAAAGTGGGAAAAGTGGGTGGGGACTGGCTCTAGTCTGCAGCAAAATGACACAGTCTGCGGCCCCTACGTCAACTCAGGAACCCCCACACCGACCTACAAAGTGGGTATTCTTACCATCACTGTGATGTGCGAAGCTTGAAGAAGATTCAAAACCAGGTCCTCATGATTCCTTCTGACACTCCTAACAAGGGGATGTTGGGCGCTCTTGGCGACGTGGAGTCGGACCCAAGACGGAGATGCCATCTGTCTCTCCCAGAGGGTCAGTTCTGCAGACACAGAGCGGATCAGATGGTTCTCTTGCAGTAGGGTTCACACTTATACAAGGAGTTTGGGAATCACAGGAACCTGAGGATCAGAGACATCTAGTGTCCTCCTCAAGGTCACACAGCCAGTAACCACCAGGATTTAAGGAGTGTCTATCTGCTGTCAAAGGCTACAACATTACAGCTGGATCTGTCTTGGGCACAGAGCAGGGGTGACGCAGGTCCTTGGCGACCATCAAGGCTATGGCAGCCATAGAGATATGTCACTTAACTCTCTTCAAAAGAGAACCTGTCACGGGTATGAGTCAAGGATGGGAGTCAGCTGACAGTGGTCCAGGCATGGATGCCTCGGGCTCTGCCTCAGCTTGTAAATTCAAGCCAGGTGCTTCTAGGCAATCCTTGGCCAATGACCCAGCATGGCGGTGACACAAGGTCTCGACGTTTCTGGCCAGTAAGGGACCCTGCGACACAGGCGATCTCCAAACCCAGGCTCCCTATTGACCTGGCCGAACTTCCCAGAGCTGAGCTCTGGTCTGGAGCTCTTCCTACATAATCCTCCTGTCTTCCCTTCCTCTTTTCAAAGTGTTCCCAGATTCCCCTGCCTGTTCCTGCTCTCTCTCCCTTTTATCTTTCAGTGGCATCACCGACCCCCATCAATCTCTTAAACTCCAACTCTGCCTTGCTGTCTGCTTCCTGGAGGACCCCGAATGACACAAAGGTGTAAGCTTGTACCATCAGAGCAGAAACACTGCCCCAATATACATCTGGCCCGTGGTACGTGAAAGGAAGACACAGGAGAAGAGAGAGTGGCCTCTGTGGCTATTAGCACAGGTCAGTTTGGATCCTTGTTCTGCCTTGTCCAAGCTGGAGCGAGCCCTTGGCTTCTCTGTGACTTTAATGCCTGGATTTCCTCCTGTGGACCATTCCAAACACCGTGGGTCGTTCTGAGGTCTAAGTGATTCAGGTCTGCAGGACACGTGCACGTATAGCTCAGCATATCGTAGGCATCCACGAAGGTAGTCCTTCACTGAGTGCCTAACCCAAGCACAGAGCTAATGTTAGGACCCAGGAATGCAGCCACGAACCATAAAGAGAGAAGTTCCTGCTCTCAGGCAACTCACAGTCTTGCTAGGTAAAGCTAAAACTGGGATATCTTAAAGATAACTTAATAGCCGTAAAAGCCAAATAAAATGAGCCTCTCCTTTGAGAAGGGAAAAATACGAGAGCAGATCTGTGAGTATCCTCAAAGAGGGAAATCAACTTTCATTATAGGACAATAAGGAACAGTCACTTGGAGCTTTCAACCCTTGATGCTGGGCGGTAAACTCTGTCTTCCCTGATAGATGGGGCATAGGCTGAATAGTCAATGTGGGTTAGTTGGATCTAGTACACTAAGCTCAAAGGTTCTGAGCCAGACTGCCTTTGCTTCTTCTTCGAAGTCCTCTTATCTCAAGATCCAAGGAGATCAATGTTCTCTGGAATGTATGCAAAGGCTGATTTTTATCGCCTCTGGTTATTGTATTATTATTTAGTTTTAACTTCACTGAGATAAGAGGTCAGAGAATGTAATCTATGTGATTTTTGTTAAGGTTGATTCGAGCTCATAGTCAAGTTTTCTAAACGTCGCACATAATGCTTAAAAAGAATGCGTATCTGGGGCAAGCGGGTGGCTCAGTCGGTTAGGTGTCCTATCCTTGATTTCAGATTTCAGGTTGTGATCTTGGTGTCATGGGACGGAGCCCCGTATCAGGCTCTATGCTCAGCGGAGTGTCTGCTCGAGATCTCTCCCTCTCCTTCTGCCCTTCCTCCCCACCCCCGTGCGCCCCCCCACTCACTTGTGCTGTCTCTCTAAAAAAAAAAAAAAAAAGATTAAAAGGAAAAAAGTATATGTATACTCAGTGGCTTCTAGTAAATGTCTAACAACTAGCACTCTCTCTAAAACACACATTTAAAATAAATTAAAAAATAAATACCCCAGTTTACCGCGTTTGCCAAATCCTGCGGTGTCAGTACTCCTTGTAGCTGGTTTCAAGCTACCAATACGATCTTGCTGAACACAGGGTAGAAAAGAAATCAACCCCAAGCAGCCATCAAGAGCGGGCTGAAGCCCATCGCTGATGTTTACGTGTTTTGTATTCATATTCTGGCGTATGAAGTCTGCAGGTCTCTTTCTACCGTCAATTATTTCTACTCATTTCCACTGACGGTGCTGTCCCTCCTTTTCTCAAGGTGTGATCTTTTTTTTTTTCCTTTTTTAAACCGTGAACTCTTCATTTCTTACAACTTCATTGCAGGCGATCTTTGAGTCCAGGGGGGAAATTAAGTTGTATCAGTGAGTTCTTTGGGGTCCAGTTCTGTGAAGGGATCCACTGTTAAATCCTCACCTGGAGTGTGCCCAGCACGGTGTCTTGCCTCTACTCGTCTGTGGCCTTGAAAGGGGAAGCTGACATTTTTCAGAGTCTGGAAGAAAGAAACCCTCAAGAAAAAGACCGACTTTGGTGGGTGTTCACCACTCGGCATCTCTGACTTCAGGTCTTTGGGGACTCTGTGGATTTATGGCCTTTGTGCCAACCAGTGTTGTGTTTAAAAGACGCCTTCACGGGGTGCCTGGGTGGCTCAGTCGTTAAGCGTATGCCTTCGGCTCAGGTCATGATCCCGGGGTCCTGGGATCGAGCCCCGCATCGGGCTTCCTGCTCAGCGGGAAGCCTGCTTCCCCGGCTACCATTCCCTCTGCTTGTGTTCCCTCTCTCGCTGTGTTTCTCTCTGTCAAATAAATAAAATCTTTAAAAAAAAAAAAAAAAGACGCATTCAGGTATCTTCTTCAGTCTTTAGTTGTTTGTGTGGGCAGAGTATTAGGGTATTTAACCCCTCAGAGGGCTGGAATCAGACGAGTCTTCATTACTTCTAATAAATGAATGACTTCAAGGTATGTGAAGTTTTATTTTTTTTGAAAAATAAAAGTGAAGTTTTTATTTTTTATTTTTTATGACTTCAAGGTATGTGAAGTTTTATTACTAGCATTTTTGTCTTGGTCCTCTCCTTCCTTGACCAAAGTCTGTTCCTCAGGCAATAAAAGTTAGGCATGACTCCACTAGAGTTGCTATGGTTCCTTCTGGAATGGTCCATGATGACAAAGTTGCGTTAAGTGAAAACCGACCTACAGATAAAGCTGTCTCGCTACCATACGGCGTCACAAGCTTCTACCTCTGCTCAAAACCAATCCCCTCGCTTCTGAACTCAGCACCTATTTGTTCCGGGAGTCAGTGAAGGAAGACTCCCTCCTGCTGGGCAGCCGGATCCCCACCCGGGGTCCATCTTCCTCCTACGTCCTCCCCCTTACATGCGATCTGTTCCCAGATCATTTGATTATAGGGCCAGCGCATTTCTGGAGTTTCTCATGCACCTTCTTCCTTCACCTGTACCCAGGCTAAATTAGAGTCCTTAATTTCAATGCTTCCCTTCATCTTTCCTCTAGCTTCCTATGGGCGTCTTCATCTACTAGCACGTTATTTGACAGTAGCTCTTCCTGAAATCCCGGGATGTAAGTACTGTTATCATTCCCATTCTACGGATTAGAAGCTGAGGCCTGTAAAGGTCAAGTGGGAGTCCCCGGGCTGGTCCGCAGTAGAGCCCGACTCCACACAGTGGTCTAACCCAGATCCTAAACGGTGGCTCCTACTCTCTGAGGTTTTCTTTTCCCGCCTTCAACCTCACCTCCCTCAACTCACTCTCCCCTTGCAGCAGCTAGAGGGATCTTTGTAAACTGCAGTGCTGACCATGCACTGCCTCAGCCCCAGACCTTCTAGCGGTGGCCCACGCCTGGGATAAAGCCTCAGCTCCTCAGTAAGGCTCATATCCACTGCCTCAACAGCCTCGTCTCCTATTACAGAGAATCATCCCTCACCGCACTCTGCTGTGGCCACCTCACAGACCACTCACAGCATCCAAAGGGAGGCCAGGCTCTTCCACCCTTCGGTGACTTCAACTCCTACTGCCATCTAACTGCATACATTTTTTCCACTTGGTGAACTCCTACACATCCTTCAATACCCAGCCCGAATGTTACTTTGTGGGACACCTTCCTGATCTCCTCCAGGCAGAACTAGTCATTGCATACTTAACCCTATAATACCTTGGCGGGAAATTCTTGACCTTTGAGGATCATTAGTACCCAGAAAATCCACGTGAAAGCAAATCTGGTTAGAATGGGACTAAAATTTCATAGTAAATATTGAGTGAAAAAAAAAATTGATGCTTTGCCTTTAAAAAAAAAAATGAAACTAACATTTATGGGCATTATTCCAGCTTTCACAAAGAAAATTACAATTGAATTTCTGTACTAATTCTTAGATCAGATTATGAAGCCAAGGATGATAATAATAATAATAATTATTATTATTATCATATATATATATATTTTCCCTGCTTCCCAGACATCCTTTTCTACAAGTTTCACACCACAATCACACAGAGTGTCATTTTTTGGGGGGAAAAAAAAGATAAGATGCTATCAGCTTCCTAGCAGACTTTTCTTAGCCTTTTCATACAGAAATTATGTTCTTGTGAGCACCTGTCCTATCTTCTTGCCTATATCTTCTTGGTTAGTTGTTCCTTGGTCTACCAATGGAATGGGCCAGATGCTCATTTGTCAATATCTTCAGGACACTCTGATCAGTTCTCCAACATCCATTGACATCAACTTTGGGAAATTCTATAATGTTGCAAGCAAGGATGGCAATTTTATGGTGCAAATGTGGCAAACAGACTGACCCAACACCCAAGAAAGAGGGTGTTGATGTCAGGGACAGAGCAATGGATTCAGCAGGAGGGTTCAGTTAGTAGCTAATTCTCTAGGCTAATGTCAATTTCCTGATTCTGATACAATGTCATACAATGTTGCCATTGGGGATATTGGGCAAGGGACACAGCACACTGCTTGATACTATTTTTGCAACATCTTTGAGTCCATAATAATTTCAAAATGAAAACTTAAAACATATTACAAAAATAACTCCTAGGCAAGAAGAGCCTAAGGGAACATAGGGGCTAAATGAATCCCAAGTCCTAAACTCGTAAGTTAAAAATCCAAGTGACCAGATACTTCATTAACATTTTCTCGTAATGGTCATTTTTGTCCTCCCCCAGGCAATGTCTTCACCAGGTGGGGATTAGGGATTCTGACTGAATACTTGGGTTTTCACTAAAATCTTTCCACGGAATTGTGACTATTATGTAACTACCTACCTACTCCCATTGGACTGTGAGCTCCTTCAAGCCTAGAAGTGGATCTTAGTCACCTTTTTGTTTCCAGTGCACATTATAGGGCTTGGGATAGATTAAGCCTCTGATAAAAGCGTCATGAGTGAATGAATAAATGAATGAATGAATGAAAACATGTACAAAAAACTAAAAGATGGGGTTTCTCATTCGGTCCCAGCCTAGCTCAGCCCTGGGAAGGACAGCGCTAGAGATGTTTCCTCTAGAAGGTGATTTGGTTGGAGTTTCAGACAAGAGTTGCCCCAGGGGTTGGGAAACCTACCTGAAAGATCTCCTCTGCTCTCTCCATAGACCCAGGCAGGTGGTGTTTGCCCACATACCTCTCCTTCCCCCCCACCCCCCAATCAGTGAGGAGGGCTTGGGGACTTTCAAGGATGGTGTGTTTGGGAAAGCCCAGTTCAGGGCAAAGCCACCTCTAATGCCCCGCAGAAGATGCCCCGTAGCCAAAACCAACTCTTGCCCATGCTGCTCAGCCTCAGGCTCAAGTAAGGGGATCTAAGAGTTGGCCTTGTTCTCCTGGCACTAACAACTCCATCTGCCTGGTGGGGGTATCAATCCCTCCCCCCATCTTGGCCTCTTGTCTTCTGCCTGAAACTGATAAAGAAGATAAGTCCTGCTACCCACCCTTGTCCCTTTCCATAGAAGCAATATAGGGAGACTTTCTAACATCATACTATAGCCACTGATCGGCAGCTCACTTTTCCTGTTTTTTTGTCTAATGCATTTTGGACATCTTTCTATGCCCTTGTGTGAAAATCTCCTTCATTCTTCATAGCTCTGTAATATTCCACAGAATGGCTAAAGCATTGTTCACCTAAGCAGTTCCTCCTAATGATGGACATTGATGTTCATTTTGTTTTGGCACAGCACGGCAACGGCTGCACACCGTTGCATGCCCAGATGGTGCCGGCAAGTCCCCAAAATGCCCTCGCCGAGAGTGGCATCAGTTTGCACACTCCCACCCACAGCATGTGGCCCCAAAGCCTAGGCTTTTGAAGGACAAAGAAATCCCGTGATGATGAAGCTTACTGTAGCAAGAGAAGGAACCTCACTTGACAAGGAGCTTTCCTTGGCATTTTGTTGTTGTTGCTGCTTCTACTCAGTCCCCTAACTACCTGGTGGGGACCGTGCAACTGGGGACTGGCCTTGCTATTATTAACATTATTGAGTGTACACACATTTTGTGCAAGATTCATGCTGGATGCCAAGCACCCGGGGGCCCGGAGTGGGTGATGGCCAGGAGAAGGCAGACCTCTGAAGCGCTTGGCTCAGCTGCTATCCCCTCCAGCCTTTGTGTCACTTCTCAGCTCCCTTTATTTCTAACTTTATTTTTCAGCTTGATGAGATAGAATTGACCTACAACATGGTGTAAACTTAAGGTTTGATACGCTTGTGTATTTCAGTATTGTGACAGCGCTCTAAGCAGCCTGAAGGATTGATTTGCTTCAAGCTTATGCGCTCCTTGCTTGCTGACCTAACTCCCTTTGTTTGCAGCAAAACCAGCCTCTTTCCCTGAGATCTACAGACTGTTGTCCTTGAGGACTGAAGGGCTGGACTTTCCCAGAAGATAAGGCCTGACCGTATTCTAAAACAGCTGCCTTGAACAAGTCTGTTCAAGGTCACGTCCACGATGACTAACCACCTGGGCGCCTGCTTCCTCTGCACGCAGCTCCCCACTCCCTTTCCGGTGCCGTGCCCTTGAAGACCCTCTGGCTTTGCCTGGACAGGGAAGACTGTCTTTGAGATGCTAGTCCACCACCTTCCCAGGTCTCTGGCTTCCGGAATAAAGTTGCCATTCCTTTCATCACTTGTGTCTCAAGGATCGGGTTCCGAGTGGTGAGCAACCAAAACTGAGTTTGGAACCGATTCTCCGTCCGGTACCAATATGATGGCTATGATAGTGTTAGCTAGCTCCCCCACCCCGCCGTAGAAACTCCCCTTCTTTTTGTGATGAGACCATTTAAGATTTACGATCTTTGCAATGTTTGGGTATACGGTCTGGTGTTGTTGGATTGGATCCAACAGTGTATTGGATCCCCAGAACGTATCCATCTTCTAACTGGAAGTCTGTACCTTGTGACCAACAGCTCCCCATTTCCCCCTACCCCTGCTCACCACCACCCTGCTCTCTGTTGCTATGAGTTCAGCTTTTTTTTAGATTCCACATATAAGTGAGATCGTATAGCATTTGTCTTTCTCTGTCTGATTCATCTCACTGAGCGTAATGTCCTCAAGGACCATCCATGTTGTTGCAAACGGCAACAAAAGCATTTCATTCTTTTCTTGTGGCTGGGTAATATTCCATTATATATATATGCGCCATATCTTATTTTTCCATTCATCTGTTGACAGACACTGAGTTTGTTTCCATGGCTTGGCTACTGGGAGTAATGTAATGAACCTACTATCTCTCTTTTTTTTAAAAAAATTATTTATTTAATTGAGAGACAGAGTGAGAGAGAGCATGAGAGGGGAGAAGGTCAGTGGGAGAAGCAGACTCCCCGCGGAGCTAGGAGCCTGATGCAGGGCTTGATCCCAGGACCCTGGGATCATGACCTGAGCGGAAGGCAGAGGCTTAATGACTGAGCCCCCCAGGCGCCCCTACCTTTTCTTTGAAACACCTTCCTCACTGTAGTTTCTCGTTGCCATCTCCAGCTCTCAAAATTAGGGCACCCCAGGGCTGTGTCCCCACACCTCTTCTCCCTAGCCACACTTCCTTCCTGGGTGATCACATGCAGTCCCCTGGCTTTAAGCAGCATATGCTCTTGACCCCCATAGGTATATCACCATCCCAGACCTCCACCGTGAACTCTGCATGTCCAACAGTCTTTCCATCATCTCCATCTGGATGTCCAAAAAACCAGCACAAATGTAACCCACTCACTCATGAACGGGAGCCTTTAGTCATCAGGGAAATGCAAACCAAAACCACTTCACACTCACTAGTGTAAAGTGTGATAAAAAAGATGAATGATAGGGCACCTGAGTGACTCAGTGGGTTAAGCCTCTCTCTCTTTGGCTCAGGTCATGATCCCAGGGTCCTGGGATCGAGCCCCGCATTGGGCTCTCTGCTCAGCAGGGGGCCTGCTTCCCCCTCTCTCTGCCTGCCTCTCTGCCTACTTGTGATCTCTCTCCCTCTATCAAATAAATAAATAAAATCTTAAAAAAAAAAAAAGGTGAATGATAGTGAGTGTCGGCAAGGATTTAAAGAAATTGGATCCCTCCTACAGCTCTGGCGGAGGTGGGGGGTGGGAATGCAAAATGGGGCAGCCCCTTTGGAAAATAGCTTGGCAGTTCCTCAAAAAAGTGACACGGACAGGGATGCCTGGCTGGCTCCATCAGAAGAGGGTGTGACTCTTGATCTCGGGGTCATGAGTTCGAGCCCCACATTGGGTAAATAAATTTAAAAAGTTGCACAGACGGTGATCGTGTGGCCCAGCAAGTCCACCGTTTGATGTCCACCCAAGAGAAGGGAGAACACATTCACGCAAACGTGTGTTTACAAATGTTTATAAGAACGTTACTCAAAACAGCTACAAAGTGGCAAGTAGTGAAACATCCATCAGTGGGTAAGTGGGTAAAGAGAATGTGACACAGCCTCCCAGTGGGGCATCCCTCCACGTGGTGACCCTCAGCAACGAGCCTGAGCGAGAGACACAAGTCACAAAATCTCCCATACTGGATGATTCCATTTACAGGAAATGTCCAGAATACGCAAATCTGTGCAGACAGAAAGCAGATCAGAGATTTCTGGGGACTGGGAGGAATAAGGGTGGGGAGTGCCTGCGGATGGGGATTTTTTGGAGGGGAGGGATGAAAACATTCTCAAGTTATCTAAGGACGATGGTTGCACAACTTGGTGAAAGCCTGAAAAACTGAAAAGGACCCTTCGGAAGGGTGACTTTTTTGGTTATGCAAATTTATCTCAATTTTTTAAAAAGTCAAAACCCCTTTCAGATTGTTTTTTTGAGAGACAGAGAGAAAGCACAAGCGAGAGGAGGGGCAGAGGGAGAGAGAGAATTTCAAGCAGGCTCCACACCCAGCACGGAGCCCAACGAGGGGCTCGATCTCACAACCCTGAAATCATCATCTGAGCTGAGATCAAAAATCAGATGTTTAACCGACATAGCCTCCCCTGATTTTTTTTTTTTTTTAACATAACAAACCACTTCTTCCTCTCAACCAACTCAGCCACTCCAGCGTTGATCTTTATACTTCCTGGTTCCTCACAACCTCCCTCCCAGCCATCAGTGAAACCTGGTTGCTTTGCCTTTGAAATTTATCCAGAATCCGAACACTTCTTTACCACTTTCCACTGCCACCGTCTGTGTCTGAGCCACTGGCCTGTGTCACTGGCCTTACTCCATTGCCACAATGCTATATTCTCCATCCAGCAGCTAGATGTTCTTCTGCAAGAGAAGCAGGTTCTCCTCTGCTTGCTCACAGCTCCAATGGCTCCCATGTTGCCCAGACAAGAAGCCCAACTCCTCCCTGTGCACTTAAGACCCTAACATTCCCATCCCTCCACTAGCTCTCTCACCTTGCCTCCTCCCGGCCTCCCCTTGCCCAGTCTGTACCCGCTGACCTCCCTGCTGTTCAAGTATGACACACCCGATCCACCTCAGGGCCTTTGCACTTGCTGTCCTCTCCACCTGGAATGTTCTTCCTCTCAGTTATCATTGTGACTCTCTCTTTCTCTACCCTCCTCAGCTTTATTTCTCTCTGTAGCATGTGTCTCCCCCCTGAACCTGAGCTCTACAGGGATAGGGATGGTTTTCTTGTCCATGGTTAAATCCCCAGGGCCTGGCAACCTACCAGTGGCTCAGTAAATGCCCGTTGAATGCATGGGCTGAAGAACTATGCACAGGTCATGCTCAGGAATGCCCAAGCAGATGGGAAATGGGGAGTCTCAAGTAGGGAATATGTTTCCAGGCTTACAAAAGCTTGGTACCGGGCCATCTGGCTGGCGCAGTCAGAAGAGGACGCAACTCTTGATCTTGGGGTATTTTTTCATAATAATCTAACAGCTCTAGGAGATAGACAAGCATTTAAACTATTTTCAGATAAGAAAACTGAAGTTTAGAGCTGGCTTGGTGGAGTACCCAGCATGGAGCAAGGCTTTGATTAATATTAACACTATCGTGGTTCTTTTTATAACTCTCTCCACTTACCGTTTCAAGCCCACCTCAATTCACCTCAGCCTTCTCCCCGAGAGAGAGCCCACCTGCTTCCCTACCCACGGACAGAGCTTGCTAATTCCCCCTCCTTGCTGTTGCCTCCACCTAGAATCCCCTCACCCTTTCTCTCTCCTTGTCGATGGCCCGAACCCACTGCACCACTGACTTCACTTGCGCTTCCTCAAGGAAGCCTTCTCAGATTAACCCGCCCACTGTTCACCACTTCCCTGTTCTCCTCCCCTCCGCTCCTGGTCCACTCGCTACTGCTGGCCACATTGTAGCTTCACTTGAATCTTGACATCTCATGAGTATTTTCATGGATCACCCAGCACACTCTGGGAAGCCTGAGAAACCTCTTCCAAGCTGTGTGGCCTTGGGCAAGTTGATTGACTTCTCTGAGCTGCATCTGTGAAGTGGAAATAGAAATAAGCCCGTCTTTCTTAGGGTTGCCATGGGGCTAACATAACACATGGTAAATGAGACCCCTGTGCCCAGCACAAAGTGAAGGTCCAGTCCGGATTAGTGTTTATTATTATTATTATTATTTCAGAATGACCCTGCAAGGCAAATAGAGGAACACAAGAAGGGGATGATTTGTGCAGCTCACAGTAGCGTGTTGAGACTCGAGCCCCATTTCCTGCCCTCCTGTTCGACCTCGCCACACCCTTTAGGGACTTGTTTCTGGGGGTTCCCATTACGCCCACTGGTCTTGGTGCCATGCGTAATCTTTGAATCCTTCCTGGCGGTCTGGTTTTGACAGTGCCCCGTGCCTCCCAGGCCTCCGTGGCTTCTGAGGGCATCTTAACCTTGATTTTCACACCCACGTTGCCCAGCCACCTGTAAGGCAGGTAAGGGACATCCTCATTCCCACAGACAGGATAACGCAGGCTCAGAGAGGCCAAAACACTGGCGCATGATCTCACAGCCAAAAGAGCAGAAAAGCCCTCCTTAGAACCAGCGCAGCATTTCATCCTCCACCAACTCACCCGCCTTCTCTTTTGGGCTCTCCCTTGTCAGTGAAAGGCTGTGGCTTCAGCAGCCACACCTCTCACCACCCCCTCCCCTGCAGGTGAGGATAAAGGTACGTGACACCAGCGGCCATGACTCCAAGGGAGATGGGAGAAGGGGCAGGTGGGGTGAGCTGTGGCCTTAGACCCACTCAGCCCTGGAAATCCCCCTGTCCCCGGGGCCAGCCTCCCCTGTGCTCCCCCGAGCGTGATCTCAGACGGCCGGGAGGGCTAGTGGCGGTGGTAATTCTAAGTATCCAACGTATTCTGGGAGAAAGTGTTTCAGAAGCAAGGTTTGTTTGTTTATTTTTTTGCAAACTTCCTCATAGGTTGGAGAAACCACGGGGGTGAGTTCTCCTTTCCCAGGGAAGGCTTTAATGTGCTTCTCCAAATCGGAACTGGGTAGGGGACAAAGATTCACCCAAGTTCCAGCAAACTCTGGCTCATCTCAGCAAGCGAAGCTGCCTTCCTTGCTGCTCACTGTTCCGCGATCCACAGCAGAGCCGGCAGCCCTGGCAGGGGGTGAACGTGGCTGGCCTAGAATATGGACTTTTTTTTTTTTCACACGAAAGGGAATGTTCTCATGAAGAGCGTTACGGGCTGAATTAGAACTCCTACCCCAAAATCGTATATTGAGGTCCTAACCCCCAGTACCTCAGGATGTGACTGTATATGGAAATGGGGTCTTTAAAAAAAGTAATAGAGTTGGGGCGCCTGGGGGGCTCAGTCGGTTAAGCAGCTGCCTTTAGCTCAGGTCATGATCTCAGGGTCCTGGGATCGAGCCCCGCTTGGGGCTTCTTGCTCAGTGGGGAGTCTGCTTCTCTCTCTCTCTCTCTCTCTCTCTCTCTCCATCTGTGGGCGTGTACTTTCTCTCTTTCTCTCAAATAAATGGATAGATCTTAAAATAAAAGAAGGAGAAGAATTTCCTTCTTTTTGGAGGTTGGATAATATTCCATTGTGTGTGCACACCACATTTTGCTTCGAGCACAAATTACCTCCACGTCTCAGCCGCTGTGAAGACCGGCACACAAATATCCCTTTGAAATCTTGCTCTCAATTTGGGGGGAAGGGGAGTATATACCCAGAAGTGGAATCGCTGGATCCTATCATAAGTCTACTTGTAATTTCTTATGGAACTACTACCATAATCTTTCCCCCGAAAGCCGCACCATCTAGCACTCCCGCCAACAATGCACAAGGTTCCAATTTCTCAACATCCTCAGCACCATGAATTTCCTGTTGTCATTGTAGTTATACCAGCCGTGCGAATGGGTGTCAAGTGACACCTCATTGTGGCCTCGATTTGCATTTCCTTGATGGTTTATAATGCCAAGCACCTTCTCGTATGTTTATTGTTCATTTCTTTATCTTCTTTGGAGAAATGGCTATTTAGGTCCTTGGCCCATTTTGGATCAGGTTTTTTTAATTGTTGAGGTGAAGGAGTTTACTATATAATCTGGATGTTAATCCCGTATCAGATATATGATTTACAAATATGTTCTCCTGCTCCATGGGTTGCCTTTTTGCTCTGTCGATAGTGTCTTTTGATGCAAGATTTTGTGTGTGTATGAAGTCTGATTATCCATTTTCTCTTTTGTTGCCTGGGCCTCTGGTGTCACATCCTAGAAATCATTGCCAAACCCAATGTCATAAAGATTTTGCCCTCTGTTTTCTTTCAAAAGGTTGGGTTTTTTTTTTAAAGATTTATTTATTTATTTGACGGGGGGGCGGGATCACAAATAGGCAGAGAAGCAGGCAGAGAGAGAAGAGGAAGCAGGCTCCCCACTGAGCAGAGAGCCCGATGTGGGGCTCGATCCCAGGACCCTGAGATCATGACCTGAGCCGAAAGCAGAGGGTTTAACCTACTGAGCCACCCAGGCACCCCAAGAGGTTTTTTTTTTTAAATGTTGTTATTTCTTTATGTTTGGAGAGAAGGTGTGTGTGGAAGTGAGATCGTGGGGAAGGGGCTGAGGGAGAGGGAGGAAGAGAGTCTCAAGCACTTTCCCCCCCAGCAGGGAGCCCGATGCAGGGCTTGATCTCGCAACCTTGAGATCATGACCTCAGCCAAAATCAAGAGTCAGACGCTTAACCAACTGAACCTCCCAGGCACCCTTTCTTCCAAGAGTTTTATGGTTTTAAGTCTTACATTTAGGTCTTTGATAATATTTTGAGTTAATTTTTGTATATGGTGGGAGGTAAGGGTCCAACGTCATTCTTTTGCATGTGGATATCCAGTTTTCCTGGCACTATCTATTGAAAACACTGTCCTTTCCCCATTGAAAGGTCTCAGTAGCCTTGCCAAGAATCATTTGACCCGGGTCACCTGGCTGGCTCGGTTGGTGGGTTAAGCATCAGCCTTTGGCTCAGGTCATGCTCTCTGGGTCCTGGGATCAAGCCCCACATCTGGCTCCTCGCTTGGTGGGGAGTCTGCTTCTCCCTCTCCCTCTGCCTCTTCCCACTTCTTGTGCTCTCTCTTTCTCTCTCTAATTAATTAATTAATTAATAAAATCTTTTTAAAAAAATCATCTGATTATATATGTGAGGGTTTATTTCTGAGCGCCCTGTTTTACTCTATTGGTCTATATGTCTGCCTTTATGCTAGTACCACATTTTGTTTACTGTAACTTTGTAGCAAGTTTTAAAATCAGGAAGTATGAGTCCTTCAGCTTTGTTCTTTTTTTAAGATTGTTTTGACTAATCAGTTGATTATTTGACTAATCAGTTGATTATTTGACTAATCAGTTGATTATTTGACTGAGATTCCATATGAATTTTAGGATGAATTTTTCTATTTCTACCCAGAAAGAAAGGAAGAAAGAAAGGAAGGAAGGAAGGAAGGAAGGAAGGAAGGAAGGAAGGAAGGAAGGAAGAAAGGAAGAAAGAAAGAAAAAAAGGAAGAAAGAAAGAAAGAAAGAAAGAAAGAAAGAAAGAAAGAAAGAAAGAAAGAAAGAAAGAAGGCACATTGGGATTTCGATAAGGGATTGCATTGAATCTGTAGATCTCTTTGGGGAATACTGACATCTGACCGATATTAAATCTCATGTTCATGAGATTTATGTTATATGTCATAAATCTGATGTTCAATACAGTTCATGAACATGGACTGCATCTCCATTTATTTATGTCCACTTTAATTTCTTTCAGCAGTGTTTTGTAGTTATCGATGTACAAGTCCTTCACTTCCTTGGTTAATTCCTCAGTATTTTATTGCTTTTAATACCATTATAAATGGAATTCTTTTCTTTTTTTGGAATTATTTTCTTAATTTCCTTTTCAGATTGTTCATTGTTCGTGTATGGGAATACAGCTGATTTTTGTGGGTTGGCTTTGTATTATGCACCTTTGCTGAATTCATTTATTAATTCTAACCGAGTATATGTGTGTGTGTGTGATTGTTAAGGTTTTCTACATTAAGTTCATATCGTCTCCATAAAAGAGATCATTTTGTCTCTTCCTTTCCAGTTTGGATGCCTTTTATTTCTTTTTCTTGCCTGCCCTGGCTAGGACTTCCAGGACTATGTTGAACCGAAGGGGTCGAGGTGAGCATCCTTACCTTATTCTGATCTCAGAGGGAAAGCTTTCAGCTTTTCACCATTGAGGGTAATATTCATTGCAGGTTTTCCATGTAGAGTATTTATTACGCATGTGATATTTCTATCCCCAGTTTGTCGTGCGCTTTTATCATGAGAGGGTGTGGACTTTTGCCAAGTGCTTTGACAACTACTCCTGGTTTTCCCCCTCCGTCTGAGCGCCAAGGCGCCATCTTTAACAGGCTTCCTCACACCATTCATTGAAGCAAATTATTTTAGGAGCCACTATTCATCTGGTGTTCCGTGTCCTTGAGTTCCAGGACATTTTCCTGAGTTACTGCTTTGGTAATTTCCTCTCTGAGTTTCTTCGGTCCTCTTTCTGGAACCTCTTCTGGTCAGACATCAGTCATCCTGCATTGACCCTCTCCTGACTGTGCTCCTTCTCTCTGGTTTTCTGCATCTGTGTCCTTTCTTGTCACTCTCGTGGTTTCTCCTTTCCCTGCCCTGCTAATCCATCCCTATCTATTAGCTTTTTGGTTTTTTTAAGATTTTTATTTATTTATTTGAGTGAGCGAGAGCACGAGGGGAAAAGAATCTGAAGTTGACTCTATGCTGAGCAGAGCCTGGCACGGGGCTCGATCCCACGACCTGGAGATCATGACCTGAGCCAACACCAAGAGTCAGAGGCCCAACCGACTGAGCCACCCAGGGGCCACCCAGGGGCCAAAACCAAGAGTCAGAGGCCCAACCGACTGAGCCACCCAGGTGGCCACCCAGGGGCCCCACCATCTATTAACTTCTGCATTCCAGAAATGTATTAATTTCTCTTGTCCATTTCTATCTCCTTTCCATGCTCTTTCTCTGTTCCCCTCTTTTTTTCTTTTGTCCACTGCTGTATAAGTTTTGCCGATAAAGTGATAAAGCTCATTCACAGAGACCTCCGCAGAACAGGGAGAGGCCCACCTGACTCACGTACCTGCTCAGGTTTTCTGCCACCCGGCCTCTCTCTTCTTCTATACAGAAAGCAGAATGGTGGAAATAATAGGAACAGGTAGAGTGTATTAGATGAAACCGTGCCTCTCAAAAAGATATACCCAACTCCTAACCTCCAGTACCTGTAATTTGATCTTGTTTGGAAATAGGATTTTTGTAGATGTAATGAAGGATCTTGAGATGGGCTCAGCCTAAAGTTACAGCGGGCCCTAAATCCAGTGACGAGGCCCTGTAAGACAAAGGACAGGGAGACGTGGAAACACAGGGGAGATGACCACATTAAGACAGAAAGACAGGAGTGATGTCACCATAAGCCAAGGAACACCCAAGATTGCGGGCAAGCACCCAACTCTGGAGAAGGAGGCTGAGAAAGATCCTTCCCTAGAGCCCTCAGAGGGAGTCTGACCCCACTGACACCTTGCTTTGGGATTAATGGCTTCCAGAACTGTGAGGGAATCCATTTCTGTTGTTAGGACCCACCCAGCCCCGGAAGAAGCTAAAGACACAGCTAGAAGCACATCTGTGTGTCCTTGAGCAGCTCACTCCACTTCTCAAGGACATCTTCATCTCCCTATCTCCCTAGTGGGAATGGAGATAAGAATGTCTTTCTTGGAGGGCTGTTGGACCATGGCAGGCCCCAGAACTCCCTAGGGGGCTTGTGAAAGCCAGATTGCTGGCCCTCAACCCTAGTCTTTCTGGATCCGGACGGGGCCTGAGAATGTGCAGATGCTGCTGGTCTCAGGACCTCCTGCTGCAGAGGATCCAGAAGTGGGCCAGTTAGGAAAAAAGTCAACTCCAGAGACACTGAAACTACAAAGAGCTGAGAAAAGGGAGAGAGAAAGAAGCAGGGAAGCCACTGGGTTCTGTGTGGGGAGGGAGCGAGTGGGGGATTTAGAAGAGTCACTTTCAATCAGGGATGGCTTTGCGGCCACGTCTGGGGTCCTCTTTGGTTCCTAGAACTGGGGGAAGTGATACTACTGGGGTCTAGTGGGTGGGTGGAGGCCCGAGATGCCGCCAAGGGTCCTACAGTGCATAGAACAGCCCCACGACAAAGGATTAGCTAGCCCTAAATGCCAGTGGTGCTTCGATGGGAGGGACAACATCTTAGATGGCTGTTTCCACTTCTGCAGCATCGTCAGAATCGCTAGGGAATTGTTAGAGCATCTGCTGCCCAGACCACATGGAACTCGCATGGTGGAACCCAGGCATCTGGGCGATGGCCGTGTGTGGCCCCCGTGAGACTCACAGATGGGGACGGTGGACAGCAGTGTTGATCCATGCAGGGATCACGCAGGCACCTTTTTAAACTGCAGATTCAAGTTCACTGGGTCTGGGATGGGAGAGACTTTGTGTTTCCAACAAGCTAGCAGGTGACACTGCAGTAGAGTGTGTTGGAGATTATCCCTAAAAGCTGGGGCTGGGTGTGAAGGGGGCGTGGGGGGGGGTGCCACCTGTGAGCTCCTGGAATGTGGACCAGGTTTCCCTACCTCCTTTGTCTGCCCTTTGAGATGTAAATCTACCACCCCAAACTCTTTCCTAGGGGACCCAGAGAGTCATCTCTTTGAAATGCAAACATTCAGGGCGAGAAAGTTCTCTCCCAGTGCAGGTGGAAGGTCAGAGCCAAATAGCCTGCACCCCCTCCCCCCCACACACCCTCCTGGCAGAAAGGTAGCAGAAGCCGGCTTCTCCCCCAGCCAAGTGTAAAAAGCTCAGTGTCTTTTCCCTTAACAAAAGCCTTTATCTCAGGCAAGTTAAATCCAGTTTGCATGGAGGCGGGTAAGTTTCCTGAGGGCATTAGCAGAATGGTATGAATAAACCTTCACTCATCACTTTACTAACCAGCCTCCCGCTATGTTGGTCCCTGATGGAAGGAGCCAGATGAGTAAGGGAAGGAGCCAGATGAGTAAGGACCCCAAACTCAGTCTCCTGTACTGCCCGGTCTCCTGTCTGGGACCCCCCTCCATCACTGGCCGGGAAGCGGGGGTGGGGGGCAGCGGAGGGGGACTCAGATCTTGCCTGAGGTCCTGGCGGGTCAGCAGCCTGTGCGGAGAGCGGCCGGGAGGCTCAGAGGCATCTCAAGGGCAGCGCAAGGGCACCGTCACTGTGGCCTGACGGCGGTCACAGATCCCACCCCCAGTTTACCCCAAGAAGGCCCCATCCACTTCTGCAGAACATGCTCCCAACACCGGGACCCCCACTCCCACCCAGCTCTGTGTTGGCCACCCTGAGACGTCCAGCTCTCCAGGTGACCTCTAATGTCAAACACACCCTCCGCGCCTCTCGGGCCACACACTGAGGCCGTGGCCTTGAAGTTCTGGGTCTGGCCCATGCCCAGATCCCAGCCAGGGAAGTAGCAGCCCAGACAGAGCCCCAGCTTTGGTCTGGGGCCCAGTGCAGGCGCGGAGCCCAAGCTGAGTCTAAGAACGCTAGAAGACTTCTCCCGGCTCTGCAACTTCAGGAAACCCCCTAAAACTCCCAGCGGGTGGTAGTGGAGGCCCCACAGACCTCCCTCACTCTCAACTTGGGAGTGCGGTTTCCCTCCTGGGAGCTCCTCAGCCTGAGGCTGCCAAGCCCCCCTGACCTCCCAGTTTCCTCCTTGTGGGCACGGAAACAGGAGGCGTCCCTGGGAGGGGAGGCGTCTGTCCCTTCTTGGATCTTGTCCAACTATTCCCACTATAATGAACAGAGAGACCGAGAAGCCCCCGAAGTCATTGCTCAGACCTGGGAAGGTTTCTTTGTGCTGGAAGTCATGCTTTTAAATGGGACACGAGATCCCTGACCAGGATAGACTATTTTAAGTCCAGAAAGGAAAACGAAACTGGCTTTGAAGGTGGGACAGTGGTTCCCCTGAGGGAGGGCCAGGAGGGCTGGAAACATCCCGTCTCCTGATCCCCGCCTGCCCCACCCCGCTCCCATGCTGGTTCCCTGGGAATGCTCAGTTTGCAGAAATGCATTAAGTCGACAGTTTTGGTTTTGCACTTTTTGTGTGTGTGTGCTATGTTATGCTTCCAAGAATAAGTTTTTATTGGTGTTCGGTAAGGCTTTGAAGAGTCTGGTTGGGCAAAAGGTGCTAGAAAGGGATCCTGAGACAAGGATGTGGGGGAAATGGTTTCTTTAGGAAGGATCCCAGGAAGGAAAGGAAGCCCACAGGTGATGAGCACCCAAGGGTCAGTCCCACCGCAAGGCAGGGGGGCTGGGGCAGTTCCTTCTCCCCACTCGCCCCCAAGCCCCCCAGGGCCATCCTGGGGCATTTGTGGCCTCCCTCCTGCCTCTGCAGGCTGAGCAAGGATCCTGGGCAAGGAGCCGCCGGGGCCTGCAGTGGGGTACACCAAGGGGTAAGGGAGGGCGGCCCCCCTGGGGAGCTCAAGGTCCTGCAGGCCACAAGGTCCTTATCCAGAAAGGACCCCCAGCAACTGATGAGAGCAGTGTCTTCAGCCCAACACTGGGCAATGTCTGCAAACATTGTCGGTCATCACAGCTGGGTGGGGGGAGGTCTCACCGCTTCTGGGAACTGGCGGCTGGAAGCCAGGGGTGCGGGGAAGCGCCCGCAGTGCCCAGGGCAGACTGTGATCTAGCCCAGTGTGTCCACAGGGCCGTGGTTGAGGGACCCCGGCGAGGGGGCAGCTGAGAGTGGTATTTCCAGCTTGAAGGTGCCAGGCCCTGAGTGCCTCCAGCGAAGGCTGCTGCTGACCTCACGCTGGGCCCAACTGACTGTCCCCTCAGCCTGCCCAGGGCCCCGTCTGCCCTTCCAGGGCAGGAGATCGAGGCTGCTGGGCTCCAACACTGCTGGAGACCTTGCCTGCCCCTCCTCCCGAAACCCAGGGGGTCCCCCGGGGGACAAGGGGGACAGAAACGAGGACCAATGCTGGGGTCTGGACATAGGCCTGTGGGCCCCCTGCTCGTGAAGACCTGGATTTTGAGGTAAGTGCAGGCTTCGGGTCCCACACACCTGCACTCAAGTCCACTCTGCCCCAGAACCTCGGCGTCGCCTCTCTGGGCCCTGGGAGCAGTGGCACAGCTACACAGCAGCCCTTGTGTTTTGGAAACTCAGCCCCTGTGGCTCTTAGACCAGGACTCCTATAGAAACGGTTATCTTCTGTGGTTAGCATCTTAATCCTGAAGGTACCTCTCCCCGCGTGGCCATCTCCAGAATCTCTATTCATGCCCAGTTTCTGCTCCCCCGGACCCTGGAGGACTGCCCGTATGTCTTACTTGGGTCACACACCATTTTGAGTCAAACCATCCTAAACATAACCCCCACAGTGGATGAATATCCATCCAGCCATTTATGCATGACCTAGTTCATGCATAACCTGCCATAATAGCCCGGGAGAAGTGTATTTCTCTCTCATGTAACAGTATACCTACGAGCCATTGAGAATAAGCAGCGTGGCTCCATGGGACAGAAACCAGGCTCCAGGGGCGCCTGGGTGGCTCAATGGGTTAAAGCCTCTGCCTTCGGCTCAGGTCATGATCTCAGGGTCCTGGGATCAATCCCTGCATCGGGCTCTCTGCTCAGCAGGGAGCCTGCATCCCCCTCTCTCTCTGCCAGCCTCTCTGCCTACTTGTGATCTCTCTCTCTGTGTGTCAGATAAATAAAAATCTTTAAAGAAAGAAAGAGAGAGAGAGAGAGAGAGAGAGAGAGAGAGAGAAAGAAAGAAAGAAAGAAAGAAAGAAAGAAAGAAAGAAAGAAAGAAAGAAAGAAAGGAAGAAAGAAAGAAACCAGGCTCCCTCTCTTGTCTGGCTTTCTCATCTTTGCTCGTGGCTTCCACCTCATGATCCAAAGTGGCTGCTCCAGCTCCTGCCATCATGACTGTATTCCACCAGAGGGAAAGGCAGAACCCAGAAGTGGCACGATGGACTCCTACTAGCATGGTCACTAACTGCGGGGGAGGCCAGGAAAGGCAGTCTTTCGTCTTTAGCATGAGGCAGCTAAAAATTCTCTTTCAGTGTGAGAAGATCTTGGGGTTGGCTGGTAGTGTTTGCCACACCGAACAGAGGAACAGAGAGTAATTTTATTTATGTAGCTGGGTGAACACACAAATCGAGCGGTGTGAGGAGAGGCCCCCCAAAACCTTCACGGGGTAATGGGCAAGAGGCTGGGGTGAGGAAGGAGCACGTCAGGAAAAGTCAATATTTTCCTCCTGTTAATCATCATCTCTGTGTCAAGCATCTACTTTGGGTCCTTCTAGAACGAGCGTTGGGTGTGTACAGCAAGAGGAAGCAGGGAAAGGCCTGGGTGCTCCCAGCCGACGTGGTGGTCAGTGTGTCGTATGCCCCCGATCACTGTGTACCGATCACCTACTCTTCGCCAGGCCCTGGAGGGGCTCCCGAGGGGAAAACAGTCCCGGCCTGACCCCAAAAGACTCTCATGATGAGTCTGCAGTGCCCACAAACCACAGGGGAAAATCCTTCTGTTAGAACCATACCCGCCCTGGGGGTCAGGGTCTGTCCATCCTTTGTTAGCACTGACTTGCTGGTCCCCGGGCCCCAACTCACACCCACATTGTCCAGCTGCAGCCCCGTCCCTCTGTTAGGACCAGGTGTCTTGAAAAGGCTCCCCACGGTCTCTCCTGCAGACAGTGGACACCCTTTCCTCTAAGAGCAGCAAAGTGGCTAGGTGCATGGAATGCCACCCAGCTGGCTTGGGGAGTGCTTAGGGGTCCGACTCCTCCTGGGTTGCTGGGGGTGGTCCTGAGTCCGGCATCCCGGGACCACCCCTCAGGCTGGGGAGACGGGGCTGGTTGGTCACGCTGGAACTCGAACACTGTCTTGCCCCCTCGCCCTCCCCCCAAACCAGGGCTTCTCAACCCTGGCCATGCCTTGGCATCATCTGGAGGAACTTTCAGAAAAATGGCGCAGCCGGAGTCCCACTTGGGACCAGGTTGTTCAGAGTATCTGGGGGCAGGGAGGGGCTCCGGTCTTGTGCAAAAATTCTCGGGGGTGGGGGTGGGGTGGATTCTAAAGCGCAGCCGGGGTTGGGAGCTCCGGGGTCCGTGCTGAATTCAGTGAGGGAGAGATTTTTTTTTTTTCATCTCGATCAGCTAGGAGGTGAGGAGTGGGAGAGAAGGAGCACTAGACAGGGGCTCATGGGTCGTGCATTCATTCATTCCCCCGCCCTATATAGAGGGACTGTCACGAGTCATCCTGGGGCTGCAGGCATGGGGTGGGGAAGAGGGTAGTCAGGACCCACGTCCGTTCCAGCGGGGGGACCAGACTGGAAACAAAGAAGTCACCTGGATCCCAGCAGGCGCTCAGTGGAGCACCGTGTCCAGGGAGGTGGGGTCCGCGGGGCGCAGGAGCTCAGATGCTCCCTCAGGCTGCCGTAACACATCGCCACCAACTGGGGGGCTTGCCACGACATGAGCTTATTCTCTGCCAGTCTTGAGGTTGGAGTCCAAAGTCAGGGTGTGGGCAGGGCTGGCTCCCTGGGGCGGCTCTGGCAGGGGCGTGGGGGGGAGTCCGTCCCCCTCCCCTCTCCCCACTTCCGAGGCCTGCCATGGATCCACGCTGCCCCTGGGCTGGTAGGGCCCCTGACCCCTGTCTCTGCCTCCATGTGGCCTTCTGTTCCGCGTCTCTCCGTGTCTGCACCTGCTCGTCTCCCTTCTGTCTGCGTCCTCGCTTCTTGTAAGGACCCCAGTCACTGGGTGTGGGGCCCACCCATGGCATCCAGGGTGGCCTCATCTTTAGACCCTCAAATACGTCCACAAAATGTTATTTTCCAAACAAGGTCCCCGTCTCAGGTTCCAGGGGTTAGGATGTGGACGCATCTTTTCTGGGGTGACAGTTCAACCAGGGGTACAGGGAGGGGAGGCCAGGGGACAGAAGGGGCCAGTTTTGGGGTGTTCTCTGGAGCAGATCACCCTTGTGGGCAACTGGGGCTCAGTTCTATGGGGAACTTTAGGAACCTCAGAGGTACCCACCTGGGGGGTAAGGGCATGGGGCATTGAGACACCAAGGACTTCCTGAAAGTCCTTGGTGGGGACTCTACTGCCCCCCACCCAGCCATGCTGGGCCTCACAGCTTCTGGAGGACAGAGGGAGCGCCCAGGCAGAGAATGGAAGGCGCTGGAAGGCATGGGAACCATGAGTGCTAAGAGGTGCTGGTGGGACCCTGACCGTGGCTGTGGTGGAAGGGACATTTGAGCCACGGCCTGCAGAGTTACACAGGAGGGCCGTGGGACAAGTGTGCCTGCACACATGGAGGGGACCCCGGACAAGGAGACAGCAGGGGTAAACTTCTCGAGGCAGGAGCAAGCTCGGTGCACTCCTAGCACAGCAAGGCCTCAGGGTGGCTGCAGTCTGGGAGCGCGGGGAGGCACCTAGAGCCCCGAGCCCCCACGGAGGGGAGTCCCCAGGGCCCACCGTGCAGGATCAAGAGCTGAGATTCGATGGTGCGAACAAGGGGAAGCCTTTTTGAGTGTGATGCAGGAGTCCCACAGGATCTGGTTACTGCTTGACAACAGCCTGACCCAGACGAGCAGATGGATTGCAGGGAGTGGCAGCTTACGGGCGCAGGGGAGAGACCGAGCTGGGGAGAGCCTGGCTCTGTCTCCTCCAGGGGCCTCGTGGCCTCGGCCCCTCCCTTTTCCAGCCTCAGCTTCCCTTCTGAAAAACGAGCCCCCCAAGCTGGCCTCGTCACTGCAGAAGGGCGTTTGGTGACTCTGGAGATCCCAGGAGAAGTCCCCTGAGCACAGCTGGGGGAGGGCCTCCCCGCGGTGCTGGGGGCAAACAGCCCCCCAGGCAGAAGGGGGCAGGCCTGGACCCGTCAAGTTCAGGGGGAGGCCTTTCTCAAGGTCTCTGCCACTGACTGAATTTCCCCCAAAGTGATTTGAGCTAAAATTCTGAATTAAGAGGGCCATGTCCCGGAGGTGTGAAGACCAAGGGGGTCTGAGAAGTGAAGACTGAGTCTTCGGGGTCCCTTGGCAATGTGCAGCCAGCCCTGGGGTGGGCCTGTCATCTCGTTTAGGGCTCCAGGAGGCAGGAGCGATGGCCGAATATTCTGGGCAACTGACAACATGGAGGTCACTTGGCATTCACAGTGGGCGAAGAGGAAAGTTGAATTGAATCCTGAGCCCGAAGGAGAAGATAGATTTCTCCGGGTGGAACCCAAGAGCGGCTGTGTTCAGATAATGCCTTGAATCTCACTCTGCCCAGACCTGCCTGTCCGCTCCCCATGGTTCTGCTCCCCAACGATTGCCAAGCCCCTGAGTGTGGCTTCAAGTAGCCAATACCTTCGGATACTCATTCATCAAGGGTTTGCCCGTCTTCGAGCGGTGCACAAAGCCTGTTTGTGAGGAAGGACGGTCATCGTTCCCATCTTAGCGTCCAGGGACGTGGGTGCATCCCTCCCTCTCTGAATTGTGCTCCTTAGCAGGTGCCCATAGTCAGCCTGCAGGGGTCTTGCGCATCATACACATAGCACTTATGTGCCGAGGCGACTGGGGTGGGGACAGATTTGGGCACCATCGCGTGTGGTGCCTGGACCCACCCTTCCTCCCTGACCCCCGCCCCCCACTTAGCCTCATTTCAATGCCCCTTCTGTATACAGAGGCTGATTTTCACCAGCTGGGTTTGGATGCCCTGAGGACCCACAAAGGAGACCTTTTTGGGGGGGGGTTGTGTTTCTCGCACTGAGGCTGACAGGTCTAGGGGCTCCGCATGCCACCACCAGCCAACCATCCTTGAGTGACAGCCGCATCGGGGGACACAGGGATGGGGGGTGGGGACGACCCACTTCTGTCCTTGGCAGCTCCAGTGCCAGCGAATGTGGTCGGTATGTAGAAAAAGGAAGGCACTCAGCTGCCAGTGACTCATGCAGGGTCATTCCACCCCATCGGGTGGCCGATGTGGGATAAAGGTTGTACCTTCTGTGCATTCTGTTGGGGGGGTGCGCAGCGGGGTCCACACCCCTTGGATCCCTCTCCCACCTCCATGCCTGACGGGGGCCCCCGTGAACTTTCCCTCCCAAACGTACCACCTGTGCCGCTGCTGGAGGACGACCCCCACTCTGCCCGGACCCGCTTTACCGGTGCGTGTCCAGAGTCAGAGCCCCCCCGCAAGTCCCGTCCCTGCTCACAGTAGCCCTCAAGCACCGGCTGATGGGTGGGGGTGTAGAGAGCCTCCTGCTCCCTCCCCGGGGTGGACCTTCTGGGTGGGCCGCAGTTACCTTCTGTTACGGAGAGCATTGCACGCCAAGTTCATCTGTCAAAGCCCTAACCCCCAGCGCTTCAGAAGGTGATTTTACTCGGAAATAAGGTCATGGCCGGCGTAATTAGTTATGGTGAGGTCCTATTGGAATAGGATGGGCTTTCAATCCAACATGACTGGAGTCCTTTTTTTTACGATTTTATTTATTTATGTGACAGATAGAGAGAGATCACAAGTAGGCAGAGAGGAAAGGTAGAGAGAAGGAGGGAAGGAAGCAGGCTCCCCGCTGAACAGAGAGCCCGATGCGGGGCTCGATCCCAGGACCCTGAGATCATGACCTGAGCCGAAGGCAGAGGCTTTAACCCACTGAGCCCCACAGGCGCCCCTGGAGTCCTTCTAAAAAGGGGAAATTTGGACACAGAAATGCACGTGGAGATGCCATGTGATGTTTGGAAATACGTTGCCAAAGGACTATCAGAAGCTGGGGGAGGGTCCAGAACTGATGCTGCCCTTAGTGCCTTTGGAGCGGGTACGGCCCTGCCAACACCGTGACCTTGGACCTCCGGCCTCCAAAACTGCGAGGATGAAAAAATCCTGTTGTCCAGGTTCTTGAATTTGTGGTATTTTATTAGAGCAGCTCCCGGAAGCTCATACAGGTTTAGTAGGATTTTGCCTAGCAACACGTGCCTGTGGGGGGCCCCCCTCCCTGGGGACAGTGCCTAATTATCTGGTGTTCTCATGGGTCCTGGTCACCACCTCGGGTCTGCTCCCGGGCAGTAGCGCCGGAAACAGTGCGATTTTAAGGAGCGATCATGAACTCACCAGGGACAGAGACCATAACTGAGCAAACTCATGGCTGGGGAAGGTGGACCCCCATCTATAAGGGCACAGTCCCTGCGCTCAGTCGGGAGAGCATGCAACTCTTGATCTCAGGGTTGTGAGTGGGAGCCCCGTGTTGAGTTTGGAGATTGCTTCAGAATAAAATCTTAACAACAACAACAACAACAACCAATAAATCCAGAAATGTGGATTTCCAAAGAAACAGATGGTGACATCCGATTTTTAAATATTGGCAACGAACTCCATTCTTGTTTGTCCTTTTAATCTACTCAGATCCAATTCAAACAGGTCTGGGGATCAGATCTGGCCCCGATTGGCAACCCCAGGTGGAGAGTTTGGGGGGGGGGACTGTGTCCCCCACCGCCAGCCTCATGTGGCAAGAGGAGCAGCACGCGGGGCAAAAGACACCTGAGTTTCTACCGCATATGAGCTGCACACACCTGCTTCAAAAACCCTCCCCGAGCCTCAGTCTCCATATGCATAAAATGGGTACCACCTGACGTACCTTGCTTCCCTGCTGGGGTGGTCAGGAGGCGGAGGGACGTAATTTATTTAGCAAACATTGCGCACCAGCAATGTTCTGACCACGTGGCAAAAGAGTAAGGTTCAGACTCTGTCCCACCTGCACTCGGAAGTGGGTGCCACGATGACCCTAGTTCATTCACAGAGGAGAAGCGAGGCCCAGAGGCTAAGTGACTTGCTACAAGTCCCCCAGCTGGTCAGCAGTGGCCCTGGACTTCACGTCTGAGGCAAGCTGACTGCCAAGTCCGTGTTCTTAGCCAATGCACTTGGCTGTCTCTTGGGAGGCATTAAAATACTTTCCAAGCTGCTTTTCCCTTTTCGTTTTATAAAGGGGTAGGAGGGGACGGGTGGATGCCCCTTGGCCTTCTCTTGTGGAGCGCACGCGCACGCCCTCTCTCTCGCTCTCTCTCTCTGCAGCTGCTGCTCCCAGGAGGAACTGAGCGTAGGCTGACATAGCGGCACAGGCTTCCTGACCCGTCTGGACCAGGGCCAGTACACTGGGCCAAGCAACGCACCACCCTTTCTCCTCAATAGAGCATTTCCCGTAAGTAGCGGCTCCCTGTCTGCTTGAGCACAGACTGGCCACAGCCCAGTCAGGAGGTGTCTGGATTCACCCTCCCCAGGGCCAGGCCAGACCTGGGTGGGTGGGGCCAGTGCTTCCCAGATGGGACATGGTCCATGTATGTGTGTGTGCGTGTATGTGTGGGTGTGTGTGAAAAACCTGGATCCAGCCCCACCCCGCCAGGTGGGGATCCAGGCCACCACTGACCTTGATTCCAAAGTCCTCATCCACACAATGGGCAGAGATTTGCAGCCTGGCACAGTTCCCAGAGTTGTGCACTCTTCATTCACTTACTTTATATCAGAACCTTCACAAATAGCCACAGTATGCCCTGGCTCGGTGGACAGAAGGGGCACCTGCTTTGATGGAGATAATACCCATGGTGGGTGGGGAGGAGACAGATTGCTTAACTAGTGAACAAGACGATTCAAAACCGGGGCGCCTGGGTGGCTCAGTGGGTTAAAGCCTCTGCCTTCAGCTCAGGTCATGATCCCAGAGTCCTGGGATCCGGCCCCGCATCAGGCTCTCTGCTCAGCAGGGAGCCTGCTTCCCCCTCTCCCTCTGCCTGCCTCTCTGCCTACTTGTGATCGCTCTCCTCTCTGTCAAATAAATAAATAAAATCTTTAAAAAAAAAAAAAGACAATTCAAAACCACGGAAAGTGCTAGTAGAAGGACAAACCATGTCTAAGTACCAGACCTTAGAGAGGGACAGAACAATTAGGTGAGACATGAGCCAGGAGTTAGGGAAGGCCTCTTGGAGAGAGAACTCATATTTTCAATCCTAAAAAGTCCTGGCAGGGAAAACAGCAAGTGCAAAGGACCTGAGGTAGGAAGAAGATTGGGTGTTTCTGGAAATCTTGGAGTCTGACAGTGTTAGTAGAACACCACGAGTGATGGAAGGTGAGGTAGAAAAGGTCTGCGGGTCCCCTCCAAACACGGCCTGATGGGGACATGGTGGTGGAAACCATCTTCTCAAGTGGGGGCAACCCAGCTGGATCTCCAGCTGCTGGGGAGAGACCAGCATTATGATCTCCCCAGCCCTGGGCCTGGGGGAGGGGTTTGCAAGCTCCTGCTGCTGCAAGAGGAGCCCAGAGCTGCAAGATGGATAAGAGCCACTGCCCACTCCCCCATCTTCTGCACGAGAAGGCCCAGCCTTGCTGTGGACCCATCATCTCTGTCCTTGGTCCCAGCCCTTGAGTGACAAGAGGCTTTCTCTGGCCTGTGTGCTGACTCCTCCATGGCCTGGCCAGGTAGCAAGTTCCTTGGGAGGCCAATCAGGCACATCGAAGCTTGGCTGTGCCTTTGGCCTCATGGTCTGGAATGTTCCCTCTTAGGGGAGCGCCTGGTTGGCCTAAGTAAAGGTCATTCTACCAGACAAGGGCAGACTGGAATAGGAAGCAAGCTTGGGGTGTAGATGGAAACTTCACAGGACTTCAGAGAAGGAGGCCTCATCAAGGAGAGAATGTGCAGAGGTTTTTTTCTTAGTGTAAGTATATCCCATGCACTCTCTGGGATATACTTATGTTAAAAAAATGTATCAGTCGCTTGCCTCAAATTCAAATTTACCTGGGGTCCTGTATTTTTTTTTTTAAGATTTTATCTATTTATTTGACAGCCAGAGACAGCCAGAGAGGGAACACAAGCAAGGCAAGTGGGAGAGGGAGAAGCAGGCCTCCCGCCAAGCAGGGAGCCCCATGCAGGGCTCCATCCCAGGACCCTGGGACCAAGCCTTGAGCCCAAAGCAGGTGCTCAACAGACTGAGCCACCCAGGCACCCCTGGCGT
>CM053621.1:6825689-6849631 GCA_028646535.1 Procyon lotor | reverse complement strand
ACGCCAGGGGTGCCTGGGTGGCTCAGTCTGTTGAGCACCTGCTTTGGGCTCAAGGCTTGGTCCCAGGGTCCTGGGATGGAGCCCTGCATGGGGCTCCCTGCTTGGCGGGAGGCCTGCTTCTCCCTCTCCCACTTGCCTTGCTTGTGTTCCCTCTCTGGCTGTCTCTGGCTGTCAAATAAATAGATAAAATCTTAAAAAACAAAAAAAAAAAAAAGAAAAGAAAAGAAATACAGGACCCAGGTATGTCTGAATTTGAGGCAAGCGACTGATACTTTTTTTTAACATAAGTATATCCCAGATAGTGCATGGGATATACTTACACTAAGAAATGATTTGTTTTTTCCCTCAAGGTCCATTTCACTGGGCTCCCTTGTTTTTGCTTGTGAGATGCAAGGCCCTGTTTGAGGAGGACAAGCAGGACAATTGTCAGGGCAGACCCTAGGGAGTGCTGCCCAGGGCAATGCAGGGCTGATGGGGAGGGGCAGCTGGAGGCCGCAGCTTTGACCCTGACTGATGCAAGTGGGGGGTGGGGAACAACAGTGCAGCTCAGGGCCTCTCCCAGCCCCAGATCTGAACCCCCGCCCACCCCCTGGGCCAGCTGTCCTCCTAGGACATGAGGATGGGAACAGTCCAGCCAGGCCGGCCTCCCCTGCCCCCACCTCCCTGGTTAGGCTCCAGGCTCCGGCCTTCAGCTGTGTCCCTTCACACCCAAGCCCCCACTTTCTGCCCCGGGGCTCCTGGGGTCCCCTGTGGGGGAAAGTCCCCGGGTGACCAGTGACAAAGTCACTTGTCCCGGGGACAGAGAGCTGGGCCCACAGTAGGTGTTTGGGAAAGTGCAGTTCCTGTTCCCCCGTTAAGACAGACGCCTCTTGATGGAAGGAGTGACTCTGACATGGGGCTCACGTCCTCTGTGCTGCCCGGCCCACAGGCTTTCCTCAGTCCCCAGGCCCCCGTGCTGATGACCAAAGTCACTGTCACCAGAGCTGCTGTCTCCAGAGCGCCAGCTCTGAGGAGGGTGTTTTCTGTGTGTTCTCTCCAGGTCTTGCATCATCCGTGAAACCGGGGGTGGGGGGGTTGGGGGTGGAGGGGAAGGGAGGTGTGGCCCCATTTTACAGATGTGGAGACTGAGGACGGAGAGGTGAGATCCCCGCCCAAGGCCACCCAGATCGGAAGTGGAGGAGTATGTTCCCAGCCAGGACTGCCCAACTCCGCGTGTTGACCTCCAAGCGCTGGGACCAGGAATCAGAGGGGGGCTTGCTCTTTGAAACTCTGCTCCCCAAGGTCCTCGTGAGCCAGGACCAGAAGAAGGTGACCAGGGTCAGGATCTCAGTGGCCATATTCAGTGGTAGCAGTGTGAGTCAGTATTCTCCCAACATCAAAGCCAACAATGATTTCCCTGCGGAACTGATGGGTTCTCTGCCCACCCCTCAAATTCTCCTGGCTGACTCTGCAGAGGGCCAGCTGGGTGCGTGTTCAGGGACAGCGCTGTCTCCTGGGGAGGGAATGCCCCGGGTCTAGCTCTGGCATCTGTATCCTCAGCCCGTGCCCCAATGTGGTCAGGGAGGGGGAGAGTGGTGTGACTTTGTGTTTGTGGGGTGACTTCCACGTGGCAGGGCCGTGGCTAATTCTCAGCACCCCCAACCTGACGGCCAAGAATGAGTTTGTCCCCAAATGGGGTTTCCAAGGGGGTTTTCCTGCCTTCTCACCCTCTGGGGACTCTCTGAGCCCCAACTTAACTAGCAGCAGCTGGTGATTCTCAGCGTTAGAGGAAAAGCCCCTAAATGTTTTGCAACGGCTTCTCACCTCCACCTGTGCCTCCCCTGAGCATCCCAGGCGGCTGGGGACTAGCGGGGTAGGGGGAGCTTAGGGTCCCCCAGCCTTGCGGCGCGACACTTGCCTGTGCCTGGAGTCAGCTTTGGGCTGGAAGAGACAACAGGCCTTTCTAGAAGCCGGGATTTGGTCATGCAGACCATTACGGTCCAAAGGACAGCTCACGGGCCTGCAGTGTAAGAATCACCTGGGAGGGGCGCCTGGGTGGCTCAGTCGTTAAGCGTCTGCCTTCGGCCCAGGTCAGATCCCAGGGTCCTGGGATCGAGCCCCGCATCGGGCTCTCTGCGCGGCAGGGAGCCTGCTTCTCCCGCTGCCATTCCCTCTGCTTGTGTTCCCTCTCTCGCTGTGTTTCTCGCTGTCAAATAAATAAAAAAATCTTAAAAAAAAAAAAAAAAAGAATCACCTGGGAGCTTGTTAGAGAGATTCTTTGCAGGCAGGCCCGGACCAGCTGACCCCTCAAGATGGCATTCTGTCCCCGGAGAAAGCACACACACCTGCTAAGCCCTTTGTGGGGTCAGTGGGGGGGAAGGGAGAGGGTGCTCACCCAGGGATGAAAGCTAAGGCAGCTCCTAGCAGCTCTGTTTCCTACTCCTCCTCGGCACACCCCAGGCCACTCATGCCTCCAGGGGGCCAGCAGTGAATGAGTTGTGTCAGGAATTTGTGGACTGGTGGCCTTTTTGCAGGTCCTCAGGAATGGGGGACAGGCCCCTACTGCCCAAGACAAGAGGACAAAGGCAGGACTTGGGGCCTTGGCATCTAGACTTTCAGCCCTCTGCTCCTGAGTGGCGGGTCAGAAAGGCGGGGAGTGACCTTGTCCTGGGCCAAACAAGAGTTGTAGGTGGCAAGCCTTCTTTCTGGGGACATAACTGGGAAGGTCTCACCATCCAGGATCACTACCATTACTGCTAATAGTTATTGCGGGCTCTGCATGCGTCTGGAGCGGGGATGAAGGACGATGTCACCGCGATCAGCAGAGTCACCTGTTAAAAGGCTCCAGGCCTTCCCAATCTGCTTAAGAAGGGCCCCCGGGAATTCTTGGGCTCATAGACTTTTGGGGAGCATTGGCTTTCTCCTAACCCTCAATGAGGCTACCCGACCCTGACAGTCACTCGTTTGTTCGCTCACCGATCCGACAACTACCAGACATTCCCCTCATTAAGCGGCCCACCCCCTCTGCTCCTCCCCGGATCACTGTTTCAAGGTCCCCGCCATGCCGCTGCTCCGTCTCCACCGCGCATCCCTCCATTCTGGGCATCAAGCCTTACTCTTCCAGGCGCGGTTCCCCCGCGGGCCCTGAGCCCGGGACCCTCCCAAGCCCCGCCCCGGCCCCGCCCCGGCCCGGGCGGCCGAGCCCACCTCCCCAGCCTGCGACTGCGCTCTGGGCCCCGCGCGCCCTGCCCCCACCCGAGACCTGCACCGCGGGGAGCCAGCTCTGACCCCGCCGCTCCCCACCCTCGGGGCGTCCCGGCCCGGCGAGAGGCGGAGGCGGAGCCTGGGCGGTGGGCTCCAGGTGCGCTCTGGGGAGGATGAAGCAGGTAGGCCGCGGGGATGCTGGGGGCTGGAGGATGGGGGAGAGGACGCGAGGAGCCTGCGGCAGCTCCGGGTAAGGGAGGCGGGCCGTGAGGGGTGGGGGAGGGGAGGAGAGGGGGAAGGATGCGCGACCCCGGGCCTGGGCCGCACCCCAAATGGACAGAAGGCCTCGGATTGCAGCCGCAGGGGGAGGAGGAGCCCCTCCGGCAGAGGGGGTGGGGGTGGGGATGGCCACCGCCTGCCACGCGCGTTTGGTGTCCCCCAGGCCCTGGTAGATGATACCGAAGATGTGTCCCTGGACTTCGGTAATGAAGAGGAGCTGGCCTTTCGGAAAGCCAAGATCAGGTGCGTTAGGACCTGGCATTTAGCAAGCATTCTACAAAGCTGTATATTCACTTATTCACATTCACTCACCCACTCATTCCTTCCTTCCTTCATTCAGAATGTGTTGAGCACCTAGTGTGGGCCAGGCATGGGGCTAGGGACATACCCTGGGCAGATTAGGAAAGGTCTCTGCCCTCCTGGGGCCTGGGCTTGGGGCTGCCGGCAAACAAAGATGGTAATGTGTAATGAGATAGATACACAGTGTGGGAAGATTTGGGAAGAAAAATCAGCGGGTGGTGACAGAAGGCGATGTGAAGGCTGTTGGCCCTAGTGCAGCCAGGGAGGGCCTCTCCGAGGAGGTGGCATTTGCACTGAGACCTGAATAAGAAGCTGCCAGCCATGGGAGACTCTGGAGGGAGAGTGTCCCAAGCAGAAGAATAGCAGGTGCAAAGGCCCCAGGTCTGTGTTGGAAGGGCAGAGAAAGGCCCCTGTGTCTGGGAGGCTGGTGGGGAAAGGGAGAGGGGTTGGCAGGGAGGCTGGAGAGCTGGGCAAGAGCTTCCATTTTTATTCTAATCCTTGCTTTGGCGCTAGACAGACATAGCATCCTGGGTTGAGTCCCTTGCCTTCCAGACACCTCCCGCATCCCAGACGGCGTTGGGACTAGGGTGTGAGGAATGACCCACAGATGCCGTGGCTGGTGACCTGGGTGTCTACCACAGCTAGAAACTCATGCCTCGGGTACCCTTGCCACCTTGTCTTCACACCTTCCGAGCCAGCAGGGTGGGGACCTGCCCCTAAATGCCCTTCCTTTTCAGCTCTCTGACCCAAATCCCATAAACCCCACATTGGAATATGACCCTATGAGTGTCCTAGGGCTGCTGTTCCAAAGGACTCTAAGCTCATTGGTCTAGAAACAGCAGAAATATATCCTTCCACAGCAAAAGATTCACAACAGCTGTGTTTGGGCTTTTGAAAAGGAAAGACAACTTTATTATTGCTCTAGAAACCTGATAGAACCAGGTGAGGAAAGGAATCTAAGCACGGATGAAGGTAATAGTAGGCAATGAATGAGAATAAAGCAGAGTTACATCAAATCAGGTACTCAGAGCTTCCAGCCTCATCAGCTGGGGAAGCCCCGTGGGCTAGCGGGGCTGGAGTCCCAAGTGAGGGACCTGGGCAGAGCATCCTCCCCTCGCTGAGCCTTCCAGCCGACCATCCCCATAAGGGCCGTTACTTACAGGGCAAATGACAGGGATTGAAATTGAGCATTGGTTTGCCTACGTGCAGTTTGGAGCGAGCTGTATTTCCCTGTTACCATGTTTCTGTATTTTTCAAGGGCTGTGTGCTGGGCTCTGTATGTCTGCCTCCCCTCCCAGATTCTTAATTCCATTCCGGGGGGTTGGGGGGGGAGGGCAGCCCAGCCTGGAGCAGGGGGGAAGATGCCATGAGATTCGTAGGGCCAGTCCTGAGCTGGAGGCCAGACCGTATATTGCAAACAATCAGGCTTGCGTGAGATCATTCATGCAGCAGGAGTCTCCCAAAGAACTTTCCATAGCCCACCTACCTGCCTACCTGCCTACCTGCCTACATGTAGGTGTGCGGGTCGGGGCGGTCGGTTATGTAGGATAAATCATAGATAAAACTGTCTGTTCAGAACACCCAATTCTGGAGGCCAGAAGTCCAAAATCAGTTTCACTGGGCCAAAAAAAGGCATCAGCAGGTCCGAACCCTGCTTGAGACTGTAGGGGAAGATCTGTCCCTTGCCTTTCCCAGCTTCTGGTGGATGCTGGCTGGGGCCCCTTCCTCCGCCTTCAAGGCCAGCATTGTAGCATCTTTGAACCTCTCTGCCCCGTCTTCACGTTGCCTTTTCTCTGTCAATGTCCCTTTGCCTTCCTCTGCTAGGGTTGCTCGTGAGCGCATTTAGGACCCATCAGGGTAATCTGGGATAATTACCCCATCTCAAGATCCTTCATTTTTTTTTTTTTTTAAGATTTTATTTATATGACAGAGAGAAACACAGTGAGAGAGGGAACACAAGCAGAGGGAATGGTAGCAGGAGAAGCAGGCTTCCCGCAGAGCAAGGAGCCCGATGCGGGGCTCGATCCCAGGACTCTGGGATCATGACCTGAGCCGAAGGCAGACGCTTAACGACTGAGCCACCCAGGCGCCCCTCAAGATCCTTCATTTAATCGAATATGCAGAGTCCCTTTTGCCATATAAAGTGACATTCACAGGTTCCAGGGATTAGGACCTGGGTATTTTTTGGGGGGCCATTATTCAGCCTGCCGTAATGACCAATGAATGATTATCATTGTAAGACACTGTAAGAGAACTGAAATCCTGGGGGAAAATCTTACAGAACATCTGGGCTCCTTAAATGCTCCACTCTGGACTGGTGGCTGGGACACACACTATAGAGGACACACAGCCTTTCTTTATGTAGTTGTACTCTCTAGAGCAGGGACGGTCAGCTTCAACACTGCCGATATTTTGGGCCAGATGATTCTTTGCTGCGGGGGTTATCCTGGGCATTGTAGGACCAGATGCCAGGAGCACCTCACCAGTAACGAATCCAGACTCTGCCAGGTGTCCGCTGGAGGGTGGAGGAAACTTGCATCTAGTTGAAAATTGTTGGTATGGGGGTAATGGGTGTCGGCTTGCCAGTGGCTGTTATGACTCAGTGTTTTATTTTTTTTATTTTATTTTTTAAATTTTTATTTTTTAAAGATTTTATTTATTTATCTGACAGAGGGATCACAGGCAGAGAGGCAGGCAGAGAGAGAGGAGGAAGCAGGCTCCCCACCAAGCAAGAGCCCAATGCGGGGCTCGATCCCAGGACCCTGAGACCACGACCCAAGCCAAAGGCAGAGGCTTTAACCCACTGAGCCACCCAGGCACCCCATGACTCAGTGTTTTAAATGCTGTGATTGGCCAAAGCTTGGGCATTTGTCCTTCTTAGGGGAGAAGTGACAGCTGAGACCCAAAGAATGGGTAGGAGTTAGCCAAGCGAGGAAGGCAGGAAGGGTATGCCGTGCAAAGGTTTAGAGGTGAGAGCATGACTTTGGGGAGTTGAAAGTGCTTCACTGTGGCTCAAGACCAGGGATGCTGGGGAGTGGTCTGAGCAGGGGCTGGGGCCAGAGTCTGAAGGGCTCCCAAGTGAAGTTGTTGGGCTTTGCTGTCCGCTAGAACTTTCTGTGGGGATGGGAGTGTGCTATACCTGCGCTATCTAATATGGTAGGCACCAGCCGCGTGTGGCTCCTGAGCAGTTGATATGTGACGAGTGTACACTTTGGGCAGGACTTGGGATATCAAATTTAAATAGCCCCATGTGGCTACCGTATTGGACAGTGCAGTTCTAGAGTTTTCTCGCCACTGTAGAGTTTTGTGCGGGGCAGGATCAGAGTTGCAGGATGGAGAATGGGTATTGGCGGCCGATAAAAGCAAGGAGGTCTCCATCCCGCCAGATGGCATGGTGGAAAGGGGGTTCTTAATGAGCTCGATGGATGGGCTTCAGGGGGTCCAGGAACCATTTGGAAACTATTCTCTAAGTCTCATATGTTTGTTACTTGGGGAAAAGGACTCTATTAGGTTGCCCAATAGACCCATGATCTAAAAAAGTTAAGACCCACTAGTATAGGGCAACAATTACTATTTGGGAATTCCTATTGAAATGGGGGCCAGGTTGACTGAAGGAAGATGGTATGAGAGAAGGGCCATGTGACAGGAGTCTGGGATCTCGGGGCCCCCTCTCCTTTCACCACCTGCTGGCTTGGTGGTTTTAGAAAGGTCACCTTGCCTTGCCGAGCCCTGATTAGCCTGTCTGTAAGATGTGGGTAATGGTACCAACCCGACCTCACCATGTGGTTGTTATGTGCCTTGTTCAGCAAATATTTATCTCATGTCTTCTGGGTACCAGGTGCTGGGCTAAGCCCTGGGATGGAGACCTGAGCTGGTCCTCCCCTTCCTGTCCCCAGTGCTAGGTCAGTGTGATATAATAGGAGCTCTCAGAGGAGGGCACGTGGCAGGATCAGGGCAGATCAAGTGTGCCCAACACACTTGGGCAGTAGAGGAGCTGTTAGCTATAGGGTGTGTGGGTGTGGGGGTGGGTTCCTCACTGGCTACCTTTTCCTGTTTCTTTTTTCTTTATTTTGTTTTGTTTTATTGTGGGAAAAACCCACAACCTAGATGTTACCCTTATACCCACTCGTAAGTAGATGGTTCTACAGCATTGAGTATATTCATGTTGTTGTGAAATAGATCTGCAGAACTTTCTCATGTGGCAAATCTGAAACTGTGTACCCATGAAACATGAAGTAACTCCCCATTTCCCCCTCCCCAGCTCCTGGCAACCATCATTCTTCTTTCTGTACCGGTGAACTTTAGATTTTTCATGGCAGTGGAATCATACAGATTTTGTGCCTGGCTTATTTCAGTTCATCCAACGTCCTTGAGGTTCATCCGCATTTTGCAGGTGCCAGAATTTCCTTCCTTTTTAAAGGCTGCGTAATATTCCATTATATGGATAGACCGTACTGTGTCCTTCCAGTTGTCTGTCGTTGGACCCTGGCTGGCTTCCATGTTTGAGCTCTTGTGAATAGTACTACAAGGAACATGAATATGCAAATATATCTTCAGGACCCTGCTTTCAACACATACCCAGACATGGAATTGTGGGGTCCTGTGGCAATTCTGCTTTTAAGTTTTTGAGGAGTTTCCATTCCATTTTCCGTAATGCTTGTCCCACTTTGTTCTGCCAGCGACGTGCAGGGCTCTCATTTCTCCACATCCCCACCAGCGCTTGTTACTCCCTGTTTTCTCATAGGAACCATGATGATGGATATGAGGCGGTATCTCACTGTAGTGTCTATTGGCGTTTCCCTGATGATTGTTGGTGGTGAGCGTCTTCTCACGCACTTGTTGGCCATTTGTATATCTTCTTTCACGAAATGTCCATCCAAGTCCTTTACCCAGTTTTTTATCTGGTTATTGGATTTTTTGCTGTTGAGTTGTAGGACTTCTTTATATATGCTGCATATTAACCCCTGGCAAGACACACGATTTGCAAATACTCTCTCCTCTTCTATAGGTTACCTTTCCTCTGCTGATTGTATCCTTTGATACGTCAAAGTGTTTTAGTTTGACATAGTTCTGTTTGTCTATTTATACTTTAGTGATTGTTGCTTTCGGTGCCATTTTGTGTTGTGTGCGTTTTAAATTGGAATATAGCTCACATATCCTAAACCACCCTTTCCAAGAATGCAGCTCAGTGTGGTTTTGAGTGTATTAACAAGATTGTGCAACCATGATCACTGTCTAGTTCCAGAATTTTTTCATCACCCCAGATGGAAACCCTGTGCACATTCAGCAGTCACTTTTCCCACATCCCCCTCTCCCAGGCCCCTGGCAACCGCCGATCTACTTTCTGTTCCGACGAATTTGCCTGCCCTGGACATTTTATACAGATAGAATCACACAGCATGTGGCCCTTTGTCTGGCTTCTTCATGTTTTCTAAGTTTGTCTGTGTTTTGACATTTCTTCATTCCTTTTTGTGGCTGAATAATACTTCATCATATGGCCAGAGCACAGTTTGTTTATCCATGTGTAAGGTGATGGTCATCTGCATTATTTCTGCTTTTCGGTTCTTGTGAGAAGTGTTGCCTTGAACATCCGTGTACAAGTTTTTCTGTGAGCGTGTTTTCAGTTCTCTTGGGCCAGGAGGGAAGTTGCTGAGCCATAGGATAAACTCGATGTTTTCGCCGTGCTGTGTTGCGGACCAACTTTGAGTGAGTGCTCTGGGCTCCCAGCTGCCTTGGAGGAGCCCGGACTCAAGATCAGACAGACCCAGGTTTGGATCTTGGTTTCACCATCCTCCAGCCAAGTAACTGTGGTTAAGGGTTCACCTTGGCTGACCTCACAAGACATAAGTAGGCTTTCAGATAAAACTCCCATCGATTCACCCATCCTATGGAGGGACACGAGGCAACGTTGGGAGATCCAGCCGCCGTCCACACACACAGTTCCCTGTGCTCTGCCACCTACGTGGGTCATGGTAGGGTATGTCCTACCAAACTTTTCCGTGGTTCTGTTCACTGAGGTCCGGTTCCTCCAACCCAGGGCAGTACCACACTCTGAGTGGGCAGAGGCCACACTACCGTGGGAGATCCAGATCATTCCCTGATGTTAACCCTGTACTCCTGATGATAACCTTGAACGAGTTACAACACTTTCCGAATCCCCTGTTTTCTCATCTGTAAAATGGGGACGATATTAGCTCTGTCGTAAAGTTGCAAAAAGAGGACTAGAGGAGGTGCCAGATCTATCTCACCAGCCGAGTGGGACCCCTGAGACCTTGCAGGGCCTTCATAAACGGTACCTAGTATCTGCCTTCTTGTGACTCCTATGTCCTGCTCCTGTGCACGGAGCCAAGGAGGAGGCACATCCTTAGCCGGAGCAAGATGTCACCTATCACTTGAGACTGTCGCACGGGAGCCAGAGACTCTCTCCTCTTGGCGGTCATGTGTATACTTTCAAGGCACTGTCTTCACAAAATTCATTTAGCCCCAAAGGTCATGGGGTGCAGCAGGTTCCTCCCAGAGTAGGCTGGTTTCCTCCTGCTGAATTCTTAGGTCTGATTTTGGGCTTAATAGTCAGGATGGGCTGGTTGGTCTTCATCCAGGCCAGGGTTGTGGATTGAGAAGCTCGCTGTCCCCTGGTCCCAGATGCCCCAGGGAGTCACATGGGAGTGGGGGGCCAGGCCCTCAGGCAAAAACCACATGGAATTAGAATTACCCCCGCAAATCCCCCATTCGCCCCGTCCAACAGAATAATGTTCTGTCTCTCAGGAAGTCTTCCGCTGTCCCTTTATCTTCCCATGCTGGGCGCCAACGCAGGTCCTCAGCATGAGCCAGGGATGAGTTTGTTGGCTGCGTTGAAATTGTTGGCTGAAGTGATAGTGAATGGAAAGTCTCAATAGTAATAGCAAATGCCTGACCAGCGCGTGCTCTGTTAACGACGGTTGAATCCATATTGCAAACCTGTGAAGGGGATACTACGATGTTTAGTGGTTTGAAGAGCCAATAAGTTGATGGAGAGACTCAAGGAGGTGGCAGGAAGGGGATTTGAACCCTGAGAGTCTGAATTTCTGCCTGGTGGGCCAGACGCTCACACAGGGAGGGACACTTAGGAATGAGCTGTGGGAATAGGATTTTTAAGGTTTCCATCTTATGCTTACCCTGGGGAATACTTTACCTTTTCCCTATGTCTCTGGGAGTGCAGAATTGCTCCCCATTTTTATTTTTTTTTATTTTTATTTTTTTTTAAGATTTTTTTTTTTTTTTTTTTTTTTGACAGAGAGAAACACAGCAAGAGAGGGAACACAAGCACACAAGCAGAGGGAATGGTAGCGGGAGAAGCAGGCTTCCTGCAGAGCAGAGAGCCCGATGCGGGGCTCGATCCCAGGCCCCTGGGATCATGACCTGGGCCGAAGGCAGACGCTTAACGACTGAGCCACCCAGGCGCCCTGCTCCCCATTTTTAGAGTGGATTTTCTTTTCTTTTTTTTTCTTTCTTTCTTTTTTTTTTTTTTTTAAGATTTTATTTATTTGACAGAGAGAAACACAGCGAGAGAGGGAACACAAGCAGAGGGAATGGTAGCGGGAGAAGCAGGCTTCCTGCAGAGCAGAGAGCCTGATGCGGGGCTCGATCCCAGGCCCTTGGGATCATGACCTGAGCCAAAGGCAGACGCTTAACGACTGAGCCACCCAGGCGCCCCTCTTTCTTTTTTTTTAAAGCAGGCTCCATGCCTAGCGCAGAGCCCACTGCAGGGCTCAAACCCACGACCCTGTGGTCAAGATCTGAGCTGAGATCAAAAGTTGGATGCTTAACCGACCGAGCCACCCAGGCGCCCCTTAGAGCAGGCGTTCTTAACTTCAGCACTAATTGCCTATTTTAGATTGATAATTCTTTGTCGTGGGGCCTGTCCCGTGTGTTGTAGGAATTCGGCGGCGATAGCGTTCTCCCCTATCCCAGGGTAAGAACCAGAAATGTCTCCAGATGTGGTCAGAAGTCCCTCAGGGGCAAAATCCCCCTCAAAGCCCCCATTGAGAATCCTGATGAGATTATTCTCTCTCTGTCTGGGATTTGGATATAGATAAGTTAAATTTGCATCTGAGGGGATTCCAAGGATCCCCGACACCTCTGTGTTTGACACTGGCCCAAGGGAAGCTGGTGGGCTTTGGGGTAAGGAAGGAGCAGCGGGGAGATGAGCACAGACAGAGCCTTGGGGTTTACCTGCCCTTCTCAGAAATCCAGACAGGGGCAGCTCCAGTTGCCACACACACACACACCCCATGCTCCAACACACTAAGGAGAAGAATTTGGGTTTTTTATTGTTATTACAGGAAGTCTGTTCCCTGCTATAAGTGAAGATCCCTCCCCCCAGACCCCTGTCCCCATTGACCTTGGGGAGGTCGTGCTGCCCCTCTCCCTGCTCTGAAATCTCTATTTTAAAAAATATAGAAATATAACACATAAACAGGTCCCGGCAAGAGCTGATCATTTAATGTTTGAGGAAGGTCCATGATTACCAAGGAAAAGAACCCGCAGAATCAGGGAACTAGATGAATTTCAGTTCTCTTTGATTAGGGCACGGAATTACGTGTTTTGAAATTAACTCCTTAAGGCTTAACTTCCCCTTGTGTGTAGTTCTCGTTAACTTGAAATCGATTGCATAATCCTTGTCCCCAATAAAGTCACTAAGAGGATATTTCTGCTGAAATGTGACCCGCACAATCAGGGAAGGCACTTGGGGACATTGGTCTGGTTCTTTAATGTTTGATATTGGATGGGAGGCTGACCATGTGGACCCACAGTGTTTAATTCACTCGCTCATTCCTTCTGGGGTTGACACTTTTGACATTTGGGGCCAGACATTCTTTGTTGCGAGGACTGCCTTACGTGCTGTAGGATCCTGAGCACTCGTCCTCGCCAGTACCCACTAGATAGTAGCCGTCCCCCGGTGGTGACAACCAGAAATGTCTCCAGATATTGCTGAGGGCAAAATCAGCTTCCCTTTGAGAACCGCTGTATTCGTGTATTGTGTATATGGTGTATTTGTGTTTGTGCCCTCATTTCATTTATTCATTAAATCAACACAAATTTTCGGGATACCTGGGTGGCTAAAGTTTGTGAGGCGTCTGCCTGTGGCTTAGGTCATGATCCCAGAGTCCCAGGACTGAGTCCCACATTGGGCTCCTTGCTCAGTGGGGAGCCTGCTTCTCCCCCTGCTTGTGCTCACTTTCTCTCTCTCTCTCTCTCTCTCTCGGACAAAGGAATAAATAAAATCTTTTAGAAAATTAAATCAACACAAATTTTCAGATCTCTGTGATTCTTGAATCATAAGAATCCCCAGTTCTGGGGGACACAGAGGAAACCAGCCAGGCCTGGTCCTGGCCTGCACGGAGCTGACATTTTAATTAAGGAGAAGACAGTGAGCAGCTAAGCAAATATCTATAAGCAGATAACTTCAGAGAGTGGTAAGCACTAGATAGATAAGGGGTATCTTAGATAAGGGGTACTTAGAGGACACCTCTAAGCACCCAGATTTGGAGGAGGAGTCAGGCATGGGACGATGCACAGCAACAGAGTTCTGGCAGGAAGACAGCATGTGCAAATGTCCAGAGGTGGGAGGTGTACTTTAGGGCTGGTGGAGCCAGGGTGTAGGTTGAAGATGCTGGTGGCCTGGGCTGGCTGAACGCCAGGGAAGCATCTGGAGACTTGGCAGATTTTTCTGGAATGTTCATTTGTGGATGAGTAGGGAATGCTCCCACTGGCTCATGCACGTGCATGCGTGTGTGTGTGTGTGTGTGTGTGTGTGTGTGTTCGTGTTCACTTTCTCTGGCATGGGTGGGGGTGTGTGTTGATAGAAAGCTTAGCCATAAATTCTGCTGAGTGACGCTCATGACATTTTCTTAGTAAAAACCAACTCGATGAATTCGGGTTGGAACCCAATGGGACCGGCCCCCGGGCAGGCCCTTCTCTGGTCCTGAGGAAATCCTCTTCACACAGGGGCTGAGCCCTGGGTGTCTCACCGACACTCAGTCCTTCCTCACTTATTACGGCAGCCAGGCCCTCTCAGGATGACTCAGACGCAGCCACAGATGGTGGTGATGGGGCCTCACGATTTCCTTGCATTACCGTACAGCTGTGTGTCTCCCCTGGATTTTAAAATACCCTAGAATAGGAACTGCGAAGGGAGAGTCAGGAATGCTGATTCCAAGCCTCAGACGTACTCTCTGAGGCCAGGGAAGTATTTTAAATGAGTTAGAATTTAAATTGAAAAAAAATCGGGACAGGTCACGTTAGAAACCTGACTTGCTCAGAGAAGGTGAGCCAAAGGCGAAAGGCAGATGGGCCCGTCACCAGGGGCGGAGGGGAGGACAGAATGAGGAAAGAGTGCCTGAGGGCAATGGAGTGTTACTGTGGAACCGTGAGAGTGTTTTGGAACAACAGTGGGATTTCTAAGCACCCCTAAAATGTTTGCTTTAAAAAATTTATTTATTTATTTATTTGAGAGTGAAAAAGCATGAGAGAGGGGAGGGTCAGAGGGAGAAGCAGACGTCCTGCCCGACGTGGGACTCGATCCTGGAACTCTAGGATCCCGACCTGAGCCGAAGGCAGATGCCCAACGGCTGAGCCACCCAGGTGCCCCTAGAGCGGATGTGAATTTCACCTCAATACAATGTTGTCTATTTTTATTTTTTTAAGAGTTTATTTTTAAATTTTTAAAAAAGGTTTATTTAGGGGCGCCTGGGTGGCTCAGTTGTTGGGCGTCTGCCTTCGGCTCAGATCATGATCCAGGGTCCTGGGATCGAGCCCCGCATCGGGCTCCCTGCTCAGCAGGAAGCCTGCTTCTCCCGCTACCTTTCCCTCTGCTTGTGTTCCCTCTCTCACTGTGTTTCTCACTGTCAAATAAATTAAAAAAAAAAATCTTAAAAAAAAAGGTTTATTTATTTGACAGAGAGAATGAGAGAGGGAACACAAGCAGGGGGAGTGGGAGAGAGAGAAGCAGCTCCCCGCTGAGCAGGGAGTCCCATGTGGGGCTCGATCCCAGGACCCTGAGATCATGACCTGAGTGAGCTGAACGAGCCACCCATGCACCCTTTAAAGGTTTGGTTTTTAAAAGCGGTTTGAGGTTCACAGCACAACGGAGGAGAAGGTGCAGAGATGTTCCCCACACCCGCCGTCCCCCCCACGGCCTCCCCCATATCACCACACCCCCGATACAACTTTTACTACAGTTGACGAATCTACATGGACGCGTCATGACCCCAAGTCCGCAGTTTACCTTACAGTTCGCTCTGTGTTGTACATTCTCCTTAGGGTATATCACAAAGACTGGCTTCACGCCCCTAAACATCGTCCGTGCTCCCCCTCGTCATCCCTCCCTCCCCACAGCCGCTGGCAGCCATGGATCTTTCTCCTGTGTTTATAGTTTTGTTTTTTTCCAGAATGTTGTAAAGCTGGAATCCTAGTATGTAGCCTTTTGGGATTGGCTTCTTTCACGTAGTAATATGCAATTAAATCATTTAAAACAAGAAACTGAGGGCGCCTGGGTGGCTCAGCAGGTTAAAGCCTCTGCCTTCGGCTCAGGTTATGATCTCAGGGTCCTGGGATCGAGCCCTGCATCAGGCTCTCTGCTCAGCGGGAAGCCTGGTTTTCCCTCTCTCTCTGCCTACTTGTGATCTCTCTCTGTCTGTCACATAAATAAAAAATCTTAAAAAAACCCCAAAAAACAAGAAACGGAGAGCTGGCTTGTTTGGGAAAGCCAAGAGCGTTGGAGGGGTGAGCTGATTTTGGGACCTGCCCTCTGTGGGTGAGACTCTGAGGCAGATTTTTCTGGATTGTTCATTTGTGGATGAGAAGGGCATGCTCCCACGGGCTCCTGTGTGTGTGTGTGTGTGTGTGTGTGTGTTGGTTGGAGGCCGACCACATGGCTGTTGGCTGGAGACCCCGTTGCCCGGTGGTCCTCTCCATGGCACCGCTCCCAACATGACGGCTGGGTTCCCTCAGGGAGAGTGAGGGAGAGGGCAAGAGAAACTAACTAAGACAGAAAGCCAAAGTGTCTTATAACCCAATCTCAAAAGTGACAGATGGTCAGGTCTAGTGTATTCTACCAGTCATGCAGACCAACCCTGGTTCACCGTGGGAGGTGCCGATACAAGGGTGTGCACACCCGGAGGTTGGGGTCCCTGGAGATCATCTCCGAGGCCAGCTGCTTACAGAGCCCTGCCCAAGGAAGGGACAAATGCACGAATGTCTACAGAGTGCCCCCTGTGCTCCGGGCTCCACTATCAGGTAGATGTGATCATCCCCATTTTGTAGGCGAAGAAACTGGATCAAGAAGGTTAAGTCACGTGTCTAAGGGTCACATAGTAAATAGCAGAACTGAAATTCACAAGGCAGTAATCTGCTTCCCTGACTACTTAAAAAAAAATTATTATAGAGAGTTCCAAACATATGCCAAATAGAATACAATAATGAACCCCATGTACCCATCCCACAGCCTCAGAAATGGACTCAGGATCGATCTTCTTTCGTTTATACTGATTATTTTGAAGCAAACCCCCAGACATCATGCCACTTTAAACGTATGCTGATATGTTATCTCGAAAAGAATCCAGTTGTATTTTTGTTTGTTTTTGAGAGAGGGGGATGGAGTGGGTGAGGGGACAGAGGGAGAGGGCGAATCCCAAGCAGGCTCCATGCCCAGTGCAGAGCGTGATGTGGGGCTCGATCTCACAACCCTGAGATCATTGACCTGAGCTGAAATCAAGAGTCGGACGCTTAATTGACTGAGCCACCCAGGTGCTGCAAGAGCTCAGCTTCAAGAGCAAACCCATAATAGCATTTTCTCACTCGAAAATAATGAATAATTCCCAATACTATGAAATATCCAGCCAGTGTCCAAAGTTTTTTGATGATCTTATATTTTATTTAGGTATTATTTGTCGGAACTTGTAGTCGAGTAACATGCACATTAAAAATCGGCTGCTGGATTTCTCAGGTCCTTAACCCGTAAGCTCCCCCTCCTTCTGTCTTTTCTTCCACTTTACAATCGCGTTGGTTTTCTGTGGAGCTTGTCCCAAAGTATGTGTTATAGGTTGACTTGTCTCCTCTCCAAAAAAAAAAAAAAAAGATGTGGAAGATCTAGCCTCTAGTATCTCAAAACGTGACCTTCTTTGGCGGTAGGCTCTTTGCAGACCTAAATAGTAAAGCTGAGGTCCGGCGGGAGCAGGGTGGGTTGCTCATGCGGCATTGACTGGTGTCCTCCTAGAAAGCCAGCCTTGTGAAGACAGACACACGGAGAATGCCGTGTGACATTGGGGGCAGAGACGGGGGGTGAGGAGTCACAAGCCAAGGACCGCGAAGGGTCCCAGGTGCCATCAGAAGGTAGGAGAGGGGCACGGGATGGATTCTCGCACAGTTCTCAGCAGAAACCAACCCTGTTGACACTGTGATTTGGGATTTCTGGCCTCAAGGCTGGGAGAGAGCGAGAGAGAGGGAGAGGGAGAGAGAGAGAGAGAAATGTCTGTCTTAAGCCCCTCTGCTTGTGGCGCTCTCTTAGGGCCGCCCCTCGGAAACGGGGTACAGCGGGTGATTCTACTGCTACCCCAGCGGTGGTCCGAGGACCGGCAGCATCAAGCGGTGCTCCCTGCAATGCGGGCTCTCGGGCCCCAGCCAGCTTTCCTGAGTCAGAGTCCAGATTTAAGCAGAGGCCCAGGTGATCTGTATGTGGAGGGGCTGCCTTCTACAAAGGAAGATGGTGAAGGACTGCTCCCCAGTGCAGATGCCCCCTTTCCGATCCCGGCTGGCGCTCACGGAAACCCCGCTGCCCACCAGGCGGTACCCTGATGGGTACCCTAAGGCGGAGGCACATTGATGATTCTCCTGGGATTTTCCCTGAAACTCTGCGCACACAGTTGGTGCCGCTAGTGGGGCGCACACATGACTCACGCCAGCTGTGACGGACTGGAAACCCCTGGCAGCCGTAGGTCTCATCCTGTTTCGTAGGCGAGGACACTGGGACCCACACAGAGAGGCTGAGTCACCTGCTCAGGGGCACACAGGTCTTCGGGGGTGGGGCTGGGATCTGCGTGCCTGGGGCTCGCGGTTTCCCTGCCCCGTCTGCTCCCCAAGGCCGCGCCCCTCATGCCCCTGTTTCTTTTTGGCTTGTTTTTAACTTGAGGTAAAATGCATGGAATGTGAAATTGACCGTTTCCACCATTTAAAGTGAACAATTCGGGGACGTGTGTGACTGTTCCTGTCGTCTGCTTCCAGAACCTTTCTGTCGCCCCATAAGGAAACCTGTACCCACTAAGCCTCAGCCCCCACCCGGTGTCCTCCGGCCCCCAACAGCCTCTCAGGTGCTGGCTGGCCCCCTGGATTTGCCTGTTCTGGGTGTTTGTCCCGAATGGGGCCCTCCAGGATGTGGCCTGGCTGCTTTTACTCACGGTCCTGTTTTCCCGGTTCCCCTGGGTTGTGGCGAGTGCCAGCACTCCTTTGCACCCCCTCCTTTTTTTGGTATTTGTCTTACTGTGATTAAATGGGCATAATCTAAAATTTAACATTTTTTACCATTTTCCAGTGGACGGTGGGTGGCTTTGGGTAGGTTTGCATGCATGTGTCAGGGTCACCCCCTCTGTGTCCAGAACGTTTGCTTCTGTCCATCGGAAGCCCCGACACGTGAGGCCAGAGCCCCATCTCCTTGCCGCCCTACTTGGTGTCTCTTTCCTATGCGCGGCCCTAGGCTATCTGTGCCTCTGCGTTCTGGGCTCGTCCGTGTGGCGGCCTGTGCTTCATTCCTTCCTGTGGCCGAGTCACGTGCCCCTGTAGGGGTAGGTCCCACTGTGTCCGTGCTTCTGGGGATGGACACATGTGTCCACCTTCCACCATGTCCTTAGGAACATGCATGTACACGATTTTGTTGGAAGAGGTTTCCAGCTTCTTGGTGTCCACGTGTGGTGAAAATTCTGAGCCGTGTATGGGGGAGTCTGGCTGGGAGCCCCCAGGGGAGAGAGGGGGATCCCCTCAAGGCACAGGGTCCAGCCTGGGCCCCCGCGATGCGTCCCTGGGGGGTTCAGTTTAATTTGCTCGCTAAGCCTGTCCAGCCTCTGAAGTTGGGTTGTCTCTTTAAGAAGAAATCAAGAACAGAAACAAGAGTTGAAACCCTGGTGACCAGAGGGAAGTCTGGTGTTTTTTTGTTTGCTTCCATGCTCAGCCTGACTCTGCCGGGCTGACCTTTGGATGGAAGCTGTGAGGACCCGGCCGTCCGCCCGTGCGCAGACCTCCCCGCTGGGTGCAGACCTGCCTGTCCCGGGCTGAGGGCCCCCGGGTGCGGGGGACGTGCTGTCACTGGGAGCAAGAAGCCCGAGTCTGAACCCGCGCTGCCTCTGGAGTATTCTAGGGGAGAAGGATCCATTCTGCTCAGATGCTTCCCCCGCCCCCCTGGCCAGCCAGGCCCATGGGCTCTCGGGTTCATCCAGCCTCTCTGCATGGCTCCTGGAGCCGAGCTGGTCTGGAGATGGGATAGAGGAGGCCCCCTTGGTTGTGAGGAGCACATGAGTCCCCGGTGGTCTTGTTAAAATGCAGATTCGGGCTCAGGAGGTCTGGGGGGCTCCCCCTGATCCCGCCTTGCTAACGAGGTCCCAGCGGTCGAGGGCAGCGGCTGAGGGATGGGCAGGTGGCGTCTTTGCTGTCTCCCCTTGCACGTGGGGGTCCCCTTCCTCCCACCTCTTGTTGGTGGCACGTGGCCATGAGCAGAAGAGCCACCTGACTAAGTGGGCGTCAGGGCTGAAGAAATAACCGGCAGCACCCTATTCCTTTTTAACAGTGGGGGGAAAAACCTCTGAGACAGGATGTCCCAAAAGCACCACTGGCCAAGGCTCCCCCCCCTCACTTTCTTACTCTCTCAAAAATCGTGACCGTGAGAAACCATAAGCGAAGTGAATAGCCACAGCTACCCGAGGTCCCCTCTGGTGTGGGGTCCAAGGTCTCCGGGAACCTCTGGCATCTGGGGTTGATGTTGTCCCCCCATTTTATAGATGAGTAAAGCAAGGCTCTGAATGGGCCGTGTCCCCAGCATGGGCAGGGTTGCCTTTCGAGTGTGGATCTGGGTACTCTGTCCAGGTGGGGGCTGGGTGGGCATTTATGTCCCAAGGAGGGAGGGGTGTCCTTCCCCCGTCCCCCGCTTTTTTTTTTTTTTTTTTTTTGGTTGAGAGTCTGGTAAGCCCAGAAGAAAGGACTCACTTTCTGAAATTTTCCTCATGCATCCAACTCTGATGGTCAATTACTCAATTGGGGATTTTTAGGTCTGGATTTTTGTGTTGGCCACAGATAGCCCCCTGCATATCAGCCCGTGGGCTTGGCTTATTCTGAAAGGTGTCTTGCCTCCATGCAAAGTGGAGGCTGCCTCTGATTTCTTTATTCTTCTATTTTTTAATTCAGATTTACATAAAAGTACAGGGAATGACGAGCCTCCGTCATGAGCTGCCTGTGGCCAGATCTTCTTCATCCCCCTCGGCTCCAGCCCCCAGCTGGTTGTGAAGCAAATCCTGGGCATTGTCTCAGATAACTCGGGGTTTTTTTTTAGGGGCAAAAGAAGGCAAGGAGGAAAGATACAGTCTTTCCTCAACCTGTGTCCCAGCAAAAAGCAGAGAGCTTTCCAGAGTGAAGGATAAGGATTTACTTATTTAGGATTTTATTTATTTGACAGAGAGCACACAAGCACATGTAGACAGGGGGAGAGGGAGAGGGAGAAGCAGACTCTCCACTGAGCAGGGGTCCCGACGTGGGGCTCGATCCCAGGACCCAAGAATCGTGACCTGAGCCGAAGGCAGACACTTAACCCACTGAACCACCCATGTGTCTCAAAAGGATGAGGCTTAAAGGAAGAGAACTTAAAACAGGCCTGTTTGCTGAGGAATTCGAGCTGGAGACTGTCTTTAAAAACCAGAGCACGGTTTCCAAAGTAATTTAAACAGTGAAATGATGGACGGCTTTTTAAGATCCTCTCTTCGATCCCTGCTGAATTTAGGATTAAAGCACCCTTTTCGCCTCAGGTCAGACCTGCCTTAGAAGTTTATAGGAAAGGGGATATGTATGCCTACGGGACGTGGTTCTCCCCTGATTTTACTCTCTTGACTCAGTTTAGACACGGGCCCCCCACCGCCTGGCCACTGCCTGCGTCTATTTTTTAAAGTCCTTTTAGGTTTACAGAAGAACTGAGCAAAAAGTACGGGGTTCTCGTAAGTCCCTCCCCCTCTGAAGTTCCCCGTTAATATCTTGCGTTAGTGTCTTATACTTGTTACAGATGGTGAATGAACACGGCCTTGTTACCTATAGTCCGTCCTTTGCGTGGAGCTTCGTCCCTGTGTTTGGGCACAAACGTGTAATGACGTTGGTCCGCTGTTGCTGTGTCTGAGTGTCTTCACTGCCCTGAAAGTCCCCTGTGCTTGTCCCATTCATCCCTCCCTCCCCCACTGACCTCTGTCAACCATGGTTTTGTTTTTTGTTTTGTTGTGTTTTGCTTTCCTGTGCCCCGTTTCTCTGTCTTTCCCAGGATACCCTAGTGTCGGGGTCCTACAGCATGCAGCCCTTTCAACTGGCTTCTCTGATTTTGTGATAAAGCATTTAAGGTTCCTCCTCGTCTCTCCCTGGTGTGAGCGCTCCTTCCTTTTTAGTGCTGATTAATGTGCCCCCGTGTGTGGAAGGACCACGGTGGGTCTGTTCACTTATTCAGGACATCGTGGCTGCTCCCAGTTTGGGGCAGTGATGCCTAGAGTGGCTGTAAATATCTGTCCCTTTTGTGGGCGTGGACCTGAGTTTTCAACTCCTTTGGGTAAATTCTGAGTAGTGTGATTGCTGGATTGTATCACGTAGAGAATTTTTAGGGTGAGTTGCAAGGATTTCTCTTTGGTCAGCAGCTTCCATCAAAACCTGAAGGTGTGATGTACATGAAATCCGCTAATCTCAGTGGATGGTTTGAACTTCTGGGCGTGGATCCCCCCGAGATCTGGATTCAGAGTATGTCCAGCACCTGTGTTCCTGTACCGTCTCAGGGCCCCTCCCCCACGCCCAGAGGTAACACGTCTCGGACTTCAAGCACCATCCCTCTGCTCTGCCTGTCAGCCAGCTTCCGCGGTGCTTTGGAAAGCAGGGGTTTTTTGGGGGTGGGGTGGGGTGGGGAAGGGGCCGTGAGTAGCAGTGTGCTTTATTTTGGTCTGTTTTGAACAGTGCCCGCTTTCCTCATTGTTTGTGCTGGTCTGGAGCGGAGAGGTTGGCAGACTTTCTGGGTAAATATTTTTGACTGCAGGCTAGCGAATGAATAAGCGTGGCTGTGTTCCAATGAACGTTGACTTATAGAAACAGGAAGTGGGCCAGATTTGGCTCGTGGGCCAGAGTTTGAATGCAGTGTAGAGCAGGGCTTTTCCTTTGTAGAATCTGGCGCTGGGCTGCGCTCTGGGCCTGACCCCACATGCCCTGGGAGGGGGAACTTGCATACCTCCCAAGGCTCTGGCGGGTGGCTTTCATGTGCCGGCTAAGCCGAGAACCTTCCGAGTTTCCTCCGAGGAGGAAGGCCGCAGTTGTGGGGCCCAGGATGGTGAAAATGGATTAAAGCTTAAAGAGAAGCCCAGCCCGACTCTCCCCACCTTGCCCGCTGTTGAGGTCCTCTCCTTCCCCGCTCACTGCCCGTCCTCCCCTCCTCCCGGCCACCTCCAATAGCAGCCTCCTTCCTACGGGCGAGTGGAACGCGCTGTTGAAGCCGAGGGACGAGGAAGGTTCTTCGGTGAGGTGGAGGGACGGGGGGATCATGGAGAAGTCAGGAGACGTGGGGGATCCCTGCGGAGGTGAAGGTCTGGCCCTGGCTAGTGAGAGAGAAAGTTGTGGCCAGGTGGGGGAATTTCGCAGTCGGGCTCCTTGGAGGTGCGTCAGTTTCGAGTGACTGAGGGCAGCTTGTCATGGTCCCTGAGCACCGCCTGGGTTTCAGGCACTTTCTACGTGCCACCTTCACACAGCGAGGACTCGGCCACTGTCAGCATCCCCATTTTACAGAAGTGGAGACTGAGGCGTCCAGGGCTTGCGTGGCTGAGGGCGGGCCGCAGGGCTGCTCTGAGGTTGGAACCAGCATTGGAACACCGGCGGTCTGGCGCCTCGGTCCTGGTTGCCTCTCGGGTGTGGGGGTTGGAGGGGGTGGCCAGGGGGGGCGCCTGGGAGGCTGGCGTTGGAAGCCGGTGCCTTTGGCAGGTGGAGGTGACTGTCGGTGCGTGTCTGTGTTCTGCGGCCGTCGAGGTGGCAGAGAGAACCGTGGGGGATGGGGGACCCCCTGGCAGGGAAGGGTGGACAGGTGTCAGCCATGGCCGTCACAGCTCTCAAAATCAGGAAACAGGACTGAGACCACATGACTGTTGGCCGGGGACACAGGCAGAGCCAACTCCCGAGGCGGACTGAAGGAGGGCTTGGCCTGTGGCCCGGGGCACAGCCTGCATCGGACAGGATGGGAGCAGTACTGGAGGGTGCCGTTGGTTGGTATCCTTGTCTACTCTGGGCTTTGAGCAATGGCAGTGGCCATGGTGTGGTACTTTCCATGACAAGTTAAGGACCTCATTTAACCGGGAGCCGACTAAGCAGAACCTTCCAACAGTGGGAATTTCTCTGCTTTTTATTTTAGGAAACCACAGCCAAAAAAAAGTGGGTGAGCAGGGGATTTATTCGAATGCATTAACTTCCAGGTTTTACCCTGGAATAGTGGCCGTGTGGGTCTCACAGAAGCGTAGACTGTTCTGTGACACAGACCCGATTACAAGGCTCAACGCAACAACTGTTGGTCGAGAAACTTGAATACCAGGTGCTATCAGGGCCATAAAATGATCTCAGACGTGGCTTCTGCCCTCAAAGAATTTTCGGTCATGGCAGGGAGGACTAACCTTCATCTTCAGGGCGAAGAGGCAGGACTGTATTAAGACATTCAGTTCAAAGATCCTCAGGAAGATTTAAGGTTGAAAGTGTGTAAGAGAAGGGGCGTCTGGGTGGCTTAGTCGGCTGAACATCCAACTCTTGGTTTCTCGGAGTCATGGGATCGAGCCCCATGCTGGGCTCCGCACTCAGTGGGGAGTCTGCTTGAGATTCTTTTCCTCTGCCCTCCCCCCCACCCCCCTGCTGCCCTATGTGCCCGCTCGCTTTCTCTCAAAAAAAAAAAAAAA
>CM053621.1:6793831-6825589 GCA_028646535.1 Procyon lotor | reverse complement strand
GTGGCGGACAGATGGGGTTTCGGCCCCGCTCCTTCTTCCTTGGGAACATCAGGGGTAAAGGCAGAAGTCACTATAAACCCTGCTATGGAGTCCGTCCGTGTTCCCTTGAGAGTCAGAAACCACCCAGTTCCCTAGGAGCCCAGTTTGCTTTCCCTCCAGGGCCCTTTCTTGGGAGGACGAGCGGGTGCCTCCCCTCTGTACAGCTCCCGGGTCTGCGGGCTCCCTCTCTGAGGACCCGAGGGGTTGAGAGGTGGAGGCTCACCGGCCAGCGTGAAACAGCCTGTGCTATTCTGTTGACATTATTTGTCGCGGTCACGTGGAAACACGCTCCTGTCACATGCTTCAGTTGCCTGTCACAACTGTCGCAACAAGCCCAGTTGCCTGTCGCAACTCTTGAGTTTCTGGCTTCTCGTGCAAACCGCGGGTCTGGCGTTGTCCCCCACTCCCAGCGCTGGCCGGTGCTTTCAATGTCCTCAGCCGCCTGGCCTGCACGGTGGCTTTCTCGCTTTGCGTTGTTTCTGCCTGCGCTCTACCAAAGTGGATTCCAAAGGGAACAACGGGATGGCGCGAGGGTCTTCTACCTGGCCCGTGTCCCCCACCGCTGTCGCCGGCTGGACCCCTACGAGCAGGTGCTCTCTCTGCTCTGGATACGGGGGCGGCCCTCGTGCTCGATCGAGCCTCCGGTCTCTGGTCTTTCTAGACTTGTCTTTAAAGCAGCTGATGTGGGATGAGTCACGATTTTCCTCTGTCGAGGTACAGGGGTTCCCTGGTGACACGAGATTCTGCACCCGTGGGCTGCATGTGGACGTCCAGTTACTTGTGGAATAACCCAACCTTTACCTTTAGGGAACTGGTCCTTATCGCTACCAGGTGGGAAGGCAGTGACCACTGTCCTGTTTCACTTCAAAGGTGGCTGAGTTTCGAAGAGGGCTCATGATCTTTGCAATCAAATGAGGGGAAAGTACTGGATTCTTCGAGAGGGGAAAGATGCTGGTAGGATAATGACTGTCTCAGGACGTCTGATTTGCTGGTGTGCTCAGAGCAGCAGCCTGACGGAGCTGGGCTTGCACGGGGGAGAGCGTGCAAAGTCAGAACCCAGACGGTGACTTTGGTGCTTGCCCTCTTGGCTCTGCAGTGAGGGGGCTTCTGGGTTCTTTCCTAGGCACCCGTTGGCCACCTTTTTCCACCTATTTTTCCGAGTAAGTGCCATTGTCACCTACGTGTGCTGCGACTGGTTCAGCAGAAGCTTTGTGGGCTGCTTTGTCACTGTGCTCCTCCTCCTGTCCTTTGACTTCTGGTCTGTGAAGGTAAGGCCACCTCGCTTGTGACACGATCACTCCTGAACACACGAGGGCTGTGGTTCTCATCTGCCACTGTTGTGGACGGCGGTCTCATGAGTGTAGCAACTCCCTGCAGCTTGGATTTTTTTGTAAAATTTGCGTAAATTTAAAAAACGTGTGCTACATATTGTTTGGGGGGGGCATGCGTGTGGGGGGGGAGGGCGGGGAAGGGACTGGTTAAGGTAAGCTTAGTTCGGCTTACCTCTCTTCCTGATCCCAGGGCAAGTTCAATACAAATCGGTGGCTTGATTTTGTTCATCAGTGGAAAGATGATTTTCTTTCCCTATGGCGTGCTTAGAGTCCTCCTGTCCCATTTCCCCCAGAATGTAACTGGGAGACTCATGGTGGGCCTCCGCTGGTGGAACCAGATAGACGAGGATGGGAAAAGCCACTGGATTTTTGAAGCCAGAAAGGTATGGTCCGAGTCCAACTCGAACAGGAAAATGGCTTGTGGGAGGTTTTGAACGGGTCCCTTCTGGGCTTTGTGCAGATTGGAGCCCTGCCCTGGGCCAAGGCCACCCCTGCGTGAGAGCCCCTGAAACCAGTGGGGGGGAGGGGGGCGTGCAGAAGCCCGTGGATGAGAAGCCAAGAGGACCACCGGCTCCTCTGCAACCGTTTTCAGTCACGTTGAAGATGGACTCTCCCCTTCACAGGCCTCTCCGAATCAGATCGCCGCCACAGAGGCTGAAGCGCGCATCTTCTGGCTGGGCCTCATCATCTGCCCGCTCATTTGGATCGTGTTCTTCTTTAGCACCTTATTCTCCTTGAAGCTCAAGTGGCTGGTAAGGCGACACCCCGACATCCGCACAGACCAGGGTCGCAGGGGTGGCTTCTAGTATCTGCTGAGACCGCTTTCCTGAGGGCATTCACGTCCCTTACGGTCCGCCCATTTAGCACGCACAGCGCGTGGGCCTCTGGTATATTCAGTGTGTGCTCATCACCGCAGCCCGTTCTAGGGTATTTTCAGCACCCCAAAAGGAGCCCTGTACCCTCCGGCCATCACCATCTCCAGTGCCTGGCATACCCCTCTTTCTGTTCCAATACTTCCCTATTCTAGACGTTGCCTGTAACTGGAATTCTGTACTGGGATCGTTTATACCCTTCTTTCACTTAATACCGGTTTTCAAGGTTCATCTGTGTTGTAGCATTTATCGGTCCTTTTTACAGCTGTATAGTACTTCACTGTGTGGCCATGCTGCGTTGTTTCCCCACTCATCCACTGCTGGACATCTGGTTGGACTCCTATGCATAATGCTGAGAAAGGAGTTACAAGCAAATCCAAGTGATCTCCTACCTTAGAATGTTCCGAAGTAGGAATAAGCAACTCTGAGTTCTGAAGTTTGATTTTACAGGTTATAAGTATGTTCCAGACCCTGCCTGGAGCCCCAGCCAGGGCTCGAACTCATGACCCTGAGATCAAAACCTGAGTTGAGGCCAAAGCTCAGATGCTCCACCGACTGTGCCACCCGGGCACCCCTATTTCAGTTTTATTACTCTTTTTCATGGCTGTGATCGGGCTCTTCAGTGAGAAAACCTCCGGACGGTTTAAGTAGCCGTGCCATGAGAAGTCGAGGCTCCGCATTTTGGCTGCTGGCCCAGCCATGCAGCAGCCCCGGGACTTTGGGCAACTTTCCTTTGTCTGGGTTTCAGTTTCTTCCCTACAAAAGGGGATGATGAGGGCACCGCCCTTTCGGGTGGTTCCTGACTAAAAGGTGCCCGTGATGATTTGAGAAGGCTCGCGGAAGGCTGGCTGGCAGAGCCAGAGCCACCGGGCCAGAGCCACCGCTGCGTGGCTGGGGAGGAACACTCCAATACCCGCTCTTAGGAGAACCGCCTTCGCTGTGTCTGTGCGCAGGCCCTCGTGGTAGCTGGCATTTCTCTCCAAGCCGCCAACCTGTATGGCTACATCCTGTGTAAGATGGGAGGCGAGAGTGACATCAGCAAAGTCGCAGCCAGTTTTCTGTCCCAGACGGTGTTCCAGACGGTGAGTTTAGCTTTAGTCCTACTCCTGGACCCTGCCCTCCAGACCCTTCGAGCTCGGGTGGCCTATTGGCAAATGCAGTTTGATCGTTTTCGCTGTCAGCTAGCTGCCAAGGTCATGGGGTGTGTGTGTTAAAATTGGCACAACATTAAATTGACCACTCAGACCATTTTTAAGTGTACAGGTCAGGGGTGGGAAGTACGTTCGCACGGTCATGCAGCCGCACCACTGTCCCTCTCCAGAACTTCTTCATCACCACAGACTGAGACTCTGTCCCCAGGACACAGTGACTCCTGGTCTCCCCTCCCCCGCCTGCCACCGTCTACTTTGCTCTATGAACCGGACTCCTCTAGGGACCTCGTCGCGGTGGAATCCTACAGTATTAGTCTTTCTGTGACTGCCATTGTTAGTTTTACGTGATTTAAAAACTACAGAATTAAGTTCTACACACACACACACATTTTTTTTTTAAACGTAGCATATATTTCTGGAAGTGTGAGATCTTTTCAGTTTGATGGTTTGAATCATCTTAAAATTTGAACAATGCTACTTTATGCTAAGACATTGAGCAATGAGCCCCGGGGGCTTTCGGTTACATCGTGGGTTTGCTCTGGCCCTCGTACCAGCAGAATCAGGCTCCTCGCGTGTGAGGACAAAGCCCCAGCTGACTTTTCTCCTTGCAGGCCAGCCCAGGCGACTTCCCGAAGCCTGGCCTCGAGGGGCTGGAGATTCACAAGCATTAGGTAAGAGGTGGATGGAGGTGGGGGTTGGGGGAGGGAAGGCCCTGGGGTCTGGGCCCGGTTTCCCCTGGCTTCCCGGCCCCCTGCTCTTCTGCAAGGGGGGGCGGGGAGACACACGAACTTCACCCTGGGCACGGGCCCGAAGGGAGAGGGAAGGAAATGAGGGGACAGGGAGAGAACGAAGGGATTTGCCCATCCTTCCACGGATGGCCAGAGAGCAGGAAAAAGGGAATTACCTCTTCCCTCGCTGCTGTCAGTTCCTGTGCATCTCCTCGCAGTGAGATTTCTAGAGTTTACATCAGTCTCTCTTACGTAATAAAAAAAAATCCCTGTAAACGGTCTTGTAGGACAGTGGAAATTACAGGACAGTGAACACAGCTTAGTGCGTGGGGTATGGGCCTACCACCCCCTTCTGTCTACACGGGTCATTTAAGGGCGTTTCAGGGCTATTTTCATTTTCCCCTCAATCTAAAGCAGCAGCATTTGGACCATGTTGTTCGAAACCATGACTGTGGATTTTGCGATGGTTCTTTTTTAGGCATCTCTCCTGAGGCCACAGTGGCTTAAGCAAGAGTTTCTGTCCTTCCACAAGCTTCCAAGAGAAGAACTCCCTGACCAACAAGCTGTGTGTTTACCGGAAGCAGGCCTTGGGGGAGAGGTTTGAGGAGACATTTTTATTCTTAAGACAGCATGTTTGTAAAGAATGCCTTTATGTATTTGTTGAAAAGCGTACAAATACTACAATTAAAGTGTCTGAAAAGATGACTTCACGCCCTACCAGAGTCTGGTCCTGTTCTGCCCAAGACCCCCGCTCTGTGCCCGGACTGCTCGGGCTGAGCTCCATGTGCAGCTTGAGTCTCGAATGTTCTCGTGTTTCAGGAACCAGTGAGGTGCTCTTCTCTGGGCTGATGGTGACCGCAGAACTCCTGAATCCCTGGAACATGAGACGGCACAGAAGCAGTGATGGTGTGCCCGTCTGGCAGGCAGCCCCGCCTCTGCTGGGAGGGCCGAGTCCCCGCACAACTCGACTCCTCAAACAGTCCTGTTTCTGCCGATGCCCGACTCTTCCAAAGTGTTCGTCTGTGGGCCTTAGTGCACGGCTGGAGGTCTTACATCGGCCCATTCCACAGATCAAAACGCCCGGGCATGCTGGATTCCGCCCTGGACACCCTTTTCCTGGGCAGAAGGAACTTGCCACAGCCCACGAGCCTATAGCTTTAATGACTGTCCCCACCCCACCCGCCTTAAAATCCAGGCCTCCGCTGGCCACTCCCCAGCACGCTCGGGCCTGCACGTGGTGGTTTTCTTTTTTCTTTTCCACCTCAATGGCTTTCTCAAAGATGCCCGGCTTCCTGGGCTGAGGAGTCATTCCAGCCCCCACAAGCACTACTGTCTCCAGCCGAGGCTGAGTGGCAGTGATCCTGATGACCCATAAATGGCTCTAAACAAGACCTTGACACCCAGCTGGGCAGCCCTCTAAATTCATGGGACTCATGTGCACACGTACTTTGAATGATACTTTTATAGGCTAAGGCGGCTGGAGAATCCGGTGCATCCGTCAAGAAAGACTGTCCTTTGTCGCAACTTTTACCTTAGAGAAATGAAAAAAAAAAAAAACAAAAACCCGTGGAGAAAACAGTGGCAAGGTGAAGTAGGAGCTCTTCCAGGCCTGTGACAAGAAGACCTGGAGCCCCTCTCACTGGTGGTGCAGAGCAAAGCTGAGGACTCACACACCATGAGTGGGAGCACCAATACACACGTGGAAGGGGACAGCCTGGGCCGGTGCTCTTCTTCCCTCCTCCCTCGGCGCCCCCAAGCCTCAACGACCCCCCGTCCACCTGCTCAGCACTACGGCAGAAGCAGGTCAGTGGTTCTGCTCCCCCTAGCTGCTCCCCAAGCTCTGGAGGGCCCCGGCAAGGGGGAAAGCGAGGGAGAGAAGGAGCCAGGAGCAAGAGCCGGCAGAGGTGGAGCCCAGGCTTCCCAGGGAATGTGCTGGACTAGGTCTGGGGAGGCCTCGTGATTTCGGCCTCGAGACCCAGCATGCGAGGGGAAACCTGGCGCTCCTCACAACACTGCCTCCCATGTCCACGCTCTCTGAGAGAAGTCCCCATGTTCTAGATGGCTCGAACATCTCCCTTCTTTCTCCCCACCCATCAAATCCTGTCCCCTTCCCACTCACTGTGTCCCTCCTCCTCCTCCTGGCCAAGGCCTAGGCCCAGGACAAGTCCTAACCCGCCCCCCTCCGTTCCCCTGCAGGGCCGCTCGGAGGCCTCCCTCTCTGCACCCACCCCCATGCTGTCGCTCAGTCTTGGTTTCTGGTTTCCTGACCCCGGAAGGCCCAGCTCCCAGACCTGGCTGCCAAGCCACCCCACCCCGGGCTCCGGCCCACCATCCAGCCTTCGCCCCGGCCCCGGCCCCGGCCCCTCTGCCCCTGCAACCGCCGCACCAAGTGCGCACATCCCAGGCTCGGCTGACTCAAGCAAGTTCAACTCTACCTCAGGGAAACACAAATTTGGAGGCAGGTGTCATTTAAAGAGTGGGGGCGGCCCTCCCAACCCTGCCACCCAGCAGCTGCCGCCCGAGGATGAATACGGAATGGGGATGGGGTCTACCACCCCCTCCCGCAGCCTTGCTGCCGCCCGCACAGTATCCGGACAGGACCCCAGGGATTCTGGTACTAAAAGGGGGGCATTTTTCATGCAACGGGGCCCCTGTAAGCAGGCCACGGCCCTCTACTGCCCAGACAGACAGGGCCGTCTGCACTGGGCGGGACCTCCCGGGAGGCAGGACGTCATAAGGGGTTTTCGAGGCTAACCCTGTTCATGACTTTGACCTCGGAACCTGACTGCTGTCTGAGACGGGACGCCAGCACACTCCCTTGGTCATTCCAGCTCCCGTCCCCTCCTTGGTGAAATCCCGTCCTGGGACCTCCTGGCACGTCCCTCACCCATCTGCACCCGGGTTCCAGGCCCCACCCCACCACGCCCCTCACACCGAGGGGTGCTCAGCTTAGTCTCTCTGGGCTGCAAGGCAGCTCCTGCGCGGGGGCTGCTCGTCTGCCACTCCCCGGCCCAGGACCGAGCCCGGGGTGGGTCAGCGGGGCGTGAAGGCCCCGTGTGGCAGCGGAGGGTAGGGCTCAGTGTTTAGACTCACCCACCTATGTGTGGGTCCAGGGGCACTTTTCCGAGGAGCGGGAGCTTCAGATCCTGGCACAGGACCTCCGCTCCCCCCGTTGTTGGTGGGAAGATCTGAGATTCTTTCTGTGAGGCAAGTCAGACAGGGAAGAATTAGGATTTTGTTTCAGAGTCATTAAAAATGGACATTTTAAAGCAACTTAAAAAAAATGGCTGTTTGAATGTGAAAAATTAACCACCAGAAGGATTTTCATTAAATCAGCGAGAGAGAGTTTTATGATTCCCCTTCCCCCAAGGACGGGAAAAAGCAGAAACCGTGTCACAGAGCCCCCTTTGCAGGCTTTCCTTCTCCACAGGGGAAGGGACCAGGCAGCCGCGCTCCCACCTTGCACTTGGGGCAGATGAAGACACTCATGTTCTCCACCACTCCGATGATGGGCAGCTTCACCTTGTGGCAGAAGCTGATCTCTTTCCGGACATCCTGGAGGGCCACCTCCTGTCAAGGTTCAAAAGACGGTTTGTTTCAAAGTCAAAGTGGAAGAAAAATGCTTGTGTGGTTGCAGGGAGGGCTGGTGTGACGCGGTGGGTTCACCGTCAGGCCCGAGACTAATTCAACAAGACTCTCTCTAGCACCAACCATGTGCTGAGCCCTGTTCTAGGGGCTCTCTCCCCCCAAATCCTAAAAAGGATGAACCTGAATGGCCAAATAGCAAACTTATAATTAATACACAGAAAAATGACCTTTTACAATATCCCCACATTCTATTTTCTCATCAATATATTACACCGAGCCAAACTATGCAATATTTTCTAGGCTGGGGGATAAGAAAGTATGGCCTGTGGGCCTAGTCTGGACGTCTATTTTTAAAGACTTACCTACAAGAGACAGAAAGAGAAAGTGGGGGGGGGCGGATCTCAAGCAGACGCCATACCAAGCATGGAGCCTGACCCAGGCCTTGACCTCAAGACCCGAGTTCATGACCTGAACCAAAACCCAGAGGTAGACGCTTAGCTGAGCTCACCAAGCTGAGCCCTTATCTGGTTTTCTAAGTAAACTTCTAGACACAGCCACACCCACTCCTCATACATTATCAGGGGCTGCTTTGGTCCTCCAGTGATAGGAGCGGGACAGAGGCCCCGTGCTTCACAAAGGCTAAAATACTTATGTAGCCACTTACAGAAAAAGTTTGCTAACCTCTAACCTCGAATATTTATGGACGAGAAGAAAATAAGGACTATTACCATATTTAGATGAAGTTCACTTCTGAACTCTAAAACCTCCTTTTACAGCAGTAAGCAGCTTGGCATCCTGGCTTGGTACCCTCTCTACTTGCCTGTCTGACTCGGGGTCACAGAGTCACAGACACACTGTTCCCGGCTTGCTGTTGTCAGGTTAGAGGCACAGCCTCTGTGCCTCTAACACTCCTGGGCTCCCAAAGGTTCAAGGCTTGGAGCCCCCCCTTTCCCCTGCGGCATACATTTGGTACTCGGTCCCTTTGAGATGGAGGTACAGACAAAAAGGCATTTAGCCAGAAAATATGATGGTTTCAACTGGTGTTCGTCTCCACATCTCATCACACCTCTGAGGCACTCTCCTCAGTGGTCCTGTAAGTAAAGGGCCTGCTTTGTCAAAACGGACCCCCAAAAGAGAGCCGCCTGCCTATGCCAGCGGCTGTGAAGGGCTCTGAGAAGGTGGGTGACCCTACGGTTACGTCACACTCTCCAGAGAAGTTCCACACGAAGAGGACACAAAGCCGAGCGTCTTCCCACGGCTTCCCGGAGAAGGGCCAGCCACTGCTCAGTCCGTCTCCCTCTTGAACCCAAGGGGGCCACCACGCTCGGTTTCACAATAAATGTGGTTTGGAGACACCAGCTTTGTGCCAAGTGGATTGTTGTTCCTTAACAGGGGATCCTAGAGCTGCTCTATGTTCACAGTGAAACTGAGCAAAAAGAGTTCCCGTCCGCCCCTTGGCCCCGTTCCTGCAAACCTCCCCACGATGGACATCCCATGGCACAGTGCTCCACTCCAGACTGCTTTCCTTCCAGGTAACATGGTCGGGGCCTGCCCTTGACAGTACCGCTGGTCTGGAGTGGGGCCCGAACACTGGGTACAAGTTCAACAACACGCTTGAGTCCGTCTTCACTCCCACCCGCTGGGCCAGGTGTTCCCCACCTCCCGCCACTTAGGTGGTGTCCTGTCCTTCCATGTGCCCCCAAGACCCCCTCCACAGGGCACCATACTGATGTCCACACACGCGTCCTGTTACAGCACTCGCTGACCCGGGCACCTTCACATGGCCCCCAGTGTCTGTCCCACGTTGTGGGGGCCTGGTGTGTGCCTCGGGCCCAACACCCACCTTCCTCTGGGAGCCGCACAGGCCGCGGGGCTCCGTGAAGGTCTGGTGAAGCCCGAGGGGTGGTACGGACTGATCCACGGACAGACTAGAGCCTCCCCTGCTGTGCTTTCTTAACAGTGGAGAAGAATATCCCGAAAAAAGGTCCAACTGAACAGAACAATCTATTGCTTTCCTGGCAACGATAATCAAGCCTGCTGTAGACCAGACAGCATCCGTTCTCTGCTGGACTCCCTCCAGCCGACATTCCCGTGTGGGTTCTGTGCGGCCTCCAGGTGACTGGAGAAGGGGCAAGGACCGCAGCGGCTTATCCAGAAATCGGTCTGTACCCCAGGCCGGCTCTACAGGGAGCCAGGCCAGGCCGCAGGGACTGATGGGTGACACAGTAAGGGTGACGTGACCACGAGGGACAAGCCAGATTCTAATGGCACCAGGGGTCTTGCTGGCTTTGTGAGGGAAGTGGGAAAGGCAAGTGCGAGCCCCTACTGCTTCCACCTGAGGACAGAAATAAGCATGGAATGCTTCTTTGTGCACAGCAAATGCCTGGACCAAAGAGAAAGCTTTTAACTGAGTTCCTGGAGGTCCACAGAGGGCCGTTGGAGCGCCATGTTCTGGGGAGCTGCTCTGAGAAATGGGTCCTGAAGCTGTCCCAGAAAGGAACCTCTCGACGCGGCCGAGTTCGGAGCCAGCTGCCCCCCTGCGCCCGCTCACCTGAGGCGTGGTGATGATTACGGCCCCGTCGAGGTGCGCCCCCGACAGGTACTGGACGGCCGACAGGTGTTCGTCCGACGTGCCAGGCGGCGTGTCCACGATGAGGTAGTCCACCTCTCCCCAGTCCACGTCACGGAGGAACTGCTTGATCATGCCTGGGCAGAGCGCGCGCGTGAGCCGGTGATGCCTTCTCTCTCTCTCTTCCCCCCCCCGCCCCGTACCTATAGCGGGTGCTTCGGGACCCTCACGGGCGCCCGGCCTGTGCTCTCCGTCAGCAGTGGCTGCCGATGTCTGGAGACGTCCGGCTGTCACCACTGGCGGGGGGGAGGGGGGAGCACTGGCATCTGGGCGGCCAGCATCCCGCACCTTGCAGCATGGAGCACAGTCCACCCACCCCCCAAGACTGGCTGGCCCCAAACGGCAGCAGTGCCAAGGCCAAGGCGCCCTGCCCTGGGAAGGATGCTCCTGCACAGTTACCCCGAGCCCCCTGCCCAACCACCCCGCAGGGAGATTACCTCACACGCTTCCTGCACACAAATAAGCTACCGTAGAACCACAGTAAAAACTTGACCGTCACCTAGGCCTCGAGGACAGAAAGACTCGCAGTAGACGTTACCAATTCTACAGCTAAAGGTCTATCAGCTCTCTTTCTACTTCCGTTCGCGCTCTCCAGCCAGCGCAGACAGAGGCAACCGGATGCTGCCCCGCGATGCCCCGCGAAGCCCGGGAGAGGCCGCAAAGGAAGCCCAAGGCAGTTCTGCTCTCGGCAGACCGTGCGCAAGGAGAGAAAGCAGAAGGGCAAACCGTTTTTCTTTGGTCCCCTCCAGATGACGGCGTCGTCGGGGCTGCTGAGCAGGAAACCGACCGACATCACCCCGAGGTTGTCTTCCGCGAACTGGGGAGGGTGAGGCAGAGAGCACTTGAAACCACAGCTCAGGGCACTTCCCTGTCGTTTATCGGAGCTCTGACTGAAAAGGCCATTTTGAGAACAAAACGACCACGGGATCTCTGGGTCTATTCAGTTTTTGATTCCACAAGTCACTGTGGGGGAAGAGGGGTTACCATCCTGGGGGACGCGAATGCGGTACCCCGGGGGCCACGTGCTGCAGGGCGGGAAGCACGGCCCGCGTAGCAAACTGGGGCCAAGCCTGGGGCCAAGCCTGACCCACCTCCGGGTTTTCTATAAAGTTTTATTGGAACCCAGCCGATCACTCATTTACGTGTGATGACTTTGCCACCATAATGGTGGCTAGTGTATGGCCTGTACACTGAAAACACGGACTGTCTGACCTTTACAGAAACGGTTTGCCAAGCCCTGATCTCACCTGTGCTCCCTGAGTCTAGAGGAGTGCCCCAATCAATACCTGTTGACGGATAAACAGCTGGGTTCAGGAAGGTGCTGCCGGCCCAGACCCTATCCGCTCTGAACACATGACCCGGGGCACACTGCCCTGCAAATGAGGCGAAGGTGTGCAAACTCACCACTGGAGACCAGCCCGAGCCACTCTGGTGAACCTGCAGGGGCATGGACACCGATGTTCACTGGTAAGAAATGAGGCACCGTGGACACACTTCTCGCCCACACCGATTTATGTGTTAAGACAATTTTATAAAACACATTTCATCGTCTTAAATGCCACCACTCGATTCTGGCTTGAGAGTGAGCAGCTGGGGGTGAGGCAGTGGGTAATAGAGGCTGTATTTCCTACCCCCCTCACCCCTCAGACTCGGTTATTTTGAAACTGTTTACATAAGTCCAGGCAAGGACGCAAGCTTGGCTGAGCTCGCAGAGAATTTGGGCTGTAACGTATGTTACAAGCGGGACAGGAATCAGTGGGGGGTTGCTGAGGGAGTGCAGGGGGTCGCAGCGCTGCAAGGCCGCCTCAGTGCAAGTCTAAGAGTGAAAGGGTGGGCTTCGGTGCACCAGGGGGCCCAGACCCTGCCCCGTCCGTGGCTGGAGTGTCTGCGCCAGTCTGCTGCACCCTCTGGGGGGAGGGGACCAACAGCAAGCTCCCGGGGCCCCCTCGACATTCAGTAGGTGCTCAGTAATAGCCAGCGTCCCACCCTGCAGCCTCCTCATCCTGAGACTAGAATGACTCAACTGCCAACTACTTATCGGTCTCAGCAAGTGGGCTTCAGAGCAACCCCGGGGCCGAAACAGAAAGCCCGTTTCCTTGATAAAGTCTTTCTTTTTTCTCAGAGGCCTAATTCACATGCTACACCAGTCTCCCGTGCAAAGCGTACACATCCGTGGCTTTCGGGACACTGCCGGAGCTGGGCACCTGCCACCGGTCGGTTGGAGGACGTTTCCGTCACTCCAGGAAGCTACCCTGCGCCCCGTGACGGTCACGCCCAATCCTGACACATCTCCCCCCACACCCCCACCTCCGCTCTGTCTCCACAGACCAGCCTGCTCCAGACACCTCACAGAAACGCAAGCCTGGAACACACTGTCTCGGGTGCCTGGCTTTAAGGTCTTCTCCATTTTACGTACTTCTCAAATTCCAGTACAGTAAACATGCAAGGCCACCTCCGTTTCGGACGGGCAGCACGGTGACGCCATGACTGCACACGTGAGTCCGTGTGCACTCATCGCCCCATCGGTGCGCTTAGTCCTCGGCACCTAGTCCGCCCAGCTCTTAATTTAACAACAACCAGCCTTCATTCCTATAGAATCTCATTCTCCACGGGGGCAAGCTTGACAGACAGATGGACGAAATGAGCCGTAGTGTAGGAGAAGAAAATGGCAGAACTTCTGTTCTCTCACCATGCAAACAGCCAGTGTTGACGGAAGCCTCGCGGACGGGCACGGTCGGGCCCACTGCCCGGAGCCCACGGGCCAGCAAGCGCAGCCGTGCCATGGGCACGCACCCCAGGGCCTGCTACTGACGGGAGCACGGGCAGACGTGCGCCCTGCAGCTCGGCCTCTGCCCCGGACGGCGTCGCACCCTTCCCGGCCTCCTGGGCAGCATATCCCAAACCCTGAGCAGAGTCCACAGGCCTGGCCTGTCTGGTTCTGGCTCCTGTCCCCTCCCTCAGCCACTAGTCACTGTGTGGAGGACACGCCCGTTTCAGCCGTCCTGCACTTGCTCCTGGGGCCCAGAAGGCTCTTCGCCCGCTCTCCACAGCAGGGTGCCCTTGACCGCACCCTTGCTCGCACCGTCCCCTTACCCAGCCTTCATTTTTGACCATCAGCTGTCCCCTCCGCCCAGGACCATGGGCTTCACTTGCCTCGGTCACCACTCTGTACCCCAGCCCCCAGCAGGGCCCGCCAATCACATCGAGAATGAAGCCATCCGACACCCTGGCGATCTCCGGGCCCCTCGGCCGCACCCCAGTGCACTGCCTTCGAGGGGAACCCTTTCTGGGACAGCTTCTTGCCATGCAGGAGGGGGGACGGGTACCTGCGTAGACTGTGGTGGTGCCACGGCCCTGTCCCCACCCATCACTCTGCCACCTCAGTCTCAGTTCCCCAGGGGTGACAAGGGCAAAACATTCCCTCGTTTCCAGGGTGCAGACACCTGGCCAGGCCTGGCCTAACTTTCCTAGGCAGTGCGACGTCCCGCGGCCTACTTCTGCATTTTACTTGCTGTTTCTCTTCCCCTCGGAGAAGGCACCGAAACTGAGGCTTCTCGAATGGTGTGAGTGCACTTGATACGCAGTCCCAATCCCCTGGGTCACAGCGGCCGCTGAGGCAGACGGATGGACTGCTGAACATGTACCTCGTTCCAGCACGGCCGCGTAAAAGTGCACGGCTCTGCTGACCCCCCTGCTTACAGGCCGGCGTGCCCTGAGAATATTTTGCTGTGGTTCCTACTATATAGTCATTACCTGTTCTCCTTCCAAGCCCATCATCTTGGGAATTGACGGCCCACATATATCAATGTCCAGAAGGGCGACCTGGGAAACAAGAGGAGCAGTGACGCAACTGAATTCACAGTCTTCCAGACGTGCACAGGTGGGAGGGAAACGGTGCGAGGAGAGGAGGAAGGGGAGGAGATGGAAAGAAACGGAGTCAAGCGAGGACCAAGTGGAATCTCGGTCCCTGTGCCCCATGTCCGGCCTAACTCTGGGGTCCCCTAAAGATTCGGGCCCAGCCACTATCCACTCGGCCTTTACCACGTGCCCGAGGGGGGGTATCATCATCCTGGCTCTACAAAAGAGGAAAGGGAGGTTGGAGAGGCCCGGGGACTTGTTCACTAAGCAAGCAGCAGAGCCAGGACATAAGCCGAGGTCTGGTGACTCCCCCACCAGGGCTCTTTCCACTAGCCCCGGGGGCCCGAGTGGAAACTCCCAAGCTCTGACCAAGCCCCACTGTGCTGTGATCCTGAAGGTTACTGATGGCTTAATCTCAGCCTCTACAGAGACTGAAAATAAGAATGAAGTCTAGAAAAAGCTCCTCCCTGATCTCTGCGACCTCTAATCACTCCTTCTACCCCAAACACCCTGCTTTCTTGGTGTGACAAACGAGGTCTGAGACGGTCTTCAGGAACCCTTTGAAGAGCAGTTAATATTCATCTTGAAAGCTCAAATGTCAAGAATCCAAAAGTGCAACACGTCTGGGTAACTTTTTTTTAACTTGCCATTGATTCGTTTATTGCTTCCCTCCTCCCTGCTCCCTGCAAACCCCTACCTCCTGCTTCCTCACACCCGTGATCAGGAAAACTGTTCATTCTGGGACCAGCCGCTTGCCTCCCCCGCCCTCTGCTGGACCAGCTGAAGAATGTGACAGAACAACACTGAAGCCCCTTCATGATGTGCAAGGCTGGTGTGTGTTAATGACCCACAGACATCTGACCTCAGAGCCCCACCATTTGAGAAACCGCACCATTACTGTGACCCTCAAAGACCTAACAGTAGTCTCGGCTTCTAGCCACTCCACTTCTGTGCCCTTTCTTTCAGGAACAATTTAATGTTTTAAGCAACTATGTTCCCCACAACTGAGGGGTGGATCTTGAGTAAAATGATGCAAGGAGGCAGGAAACAAATCACGGGCACTCACTCCCGTGGTGGTACCCCAAAAAGGCTCTGACGTGTCCCTGCTATGCAGACCCCTGAGGGGTCCTGGGTCCTGTCCCTTTCAGACCTCCTGTTGAATCTGTCCCTATCTGAATATCCATCCAAATGGACTCCCTTTCTTCTCAGACCAGAGAATCCGAGCAGAGAGAAATGTGCCTGAGTAAATCCTACCAGGGCCTCTGGGGAAGGTGCTAGAACCCTGACAGGCAGACTTTGCCACACCTCTCTCCCAGCCAGAGACTGGTGGAACTGGGTGCTGTCAGGATCCAAACCTTTCCATACTCAGCACCCCCAACTTCCCCTTAAGAACAGCTCTGAAGTCTACTAGCCCCAGAGATGGGCCTCAAACACTTCAGTCCGGAAGCCCCCAGAGCAGACCTGTTAGGGCGCACCTCGCCGATCACGAGGCAGGACGACCACCTGGTCACTCGTGGGACCACCTGGTCACTCGTGACCACCTGGTCACGCCGGTGCCCCTGCCGTGGAGAAACGGGATGCGAGTCTGCGGTGTCCCCCGGCTCAGGTGTAACTATCAGGGCTCCTGGTCCCCTCACCACAACTCACACATACCCACCCACCTGTGATTAGTCAGGGGGTGGGTTCCCAATTCTCTCTATGGCTCATGCACTTTGCTAATGAGCTGCCGGATGCCTGTGTGCCTCGAGCACTAACATAGAACAGCCCTGCTCGGAGGGAGGGAGGAGCTGCCACCTGACGGCACGCAGAAAAGGGACCAGGCATTTCCCTCCTGAATTCAGGGCAGGAAGGAACATGTGCTCCTTGAAATTAATCAACCAGACTCAGAGTCTACTGTCTGTCACTATCTGGCACCCTCTGGAGACAGGGCTGGTCCCACTCACGAGTAGGATCTGGGAGGAAATACACTTTCCTCGGTGTGGACTTTTTTTTTCCCATAAGCCATCACCACATCCGGCTTCTCTAGCCCAATTTCCACACTGGATGGTGTATTTTCCTTCAGTTGCCAGGTCCAGGCAACTGCTCCACAACAAAATTCTATAGAAGCACCATTTTATATAAGCAGCTCTCTATCTCCAAGGGGTTACTTGCATCTGGCCTGGTTAAAGCCCGTCCGCCGAGAGCTGCTGAAGAAACAAAACCAAGGAACACAGGAAGGGAAGGAAAAATGAGTTAAGATGAAGTCAGAGAGGGAGCCTCTGAATTCTAGGAAACAAACTGAAGCTGGCTGGGGGGATGTAACTGGGCGATGAACAGTAAGGAGGACATTGCACGTAATGAGCTCTGGGTGTCGTAGGCAACTGATGACTCACTAAATTCTACCCTGAAACTAGTAATACGCTATGTTAATTAGTTGATTTTAAATTTTAAAAAATTAATACACACACAAAATAGAATGTAGGCCTGACAGCTGCTAAAAGCAGAGAACGTTCTGGATGATATGGATAGTCTCTCAGAGAAATAATCAGTTTTTGGCTAACCAACTGGCCAATGCGCATTTGACCCTCAAATGACAGGAGACTGCTGATTAACAGAAGAAATCAGATAAAAGTGGACTCAAACGTGCTCAGCACCGTCCTTGGTGGGGGTGGGCTACAAACCCAGCACCAAAGCACAAATAATCACCCCTCTCCCCCACGTTCCAGTTAGTGGGTAAAGGAACGATGACTACTATCCCAGATGTTTACTGAACACTTACTATGCCTAAGACACCAGGCTAAGCGTTTTATTACGTGCATTAACTCACTGGCTCCCGACTCTCATTTTACAGGGAAAACTGAGGCAGAGAGGCTGCTAACGCGGCCAAGGTCAGTGGCGTGGCTGACATGGGATGTGAACCGGGCAGTCTCCCTCCAGAGCCCGCACTCCGGCCGCCACGCCAGGCAGCGCCCACCACCCTGCCCCAGACGCTCAGCTGGAGCTCTGGCTGCCCCCCCTTATCCGAGGTGCAAGGCCCTGCTTCTTCTGTCTCCCCGACTCCACCCTCATTTGTCCCCTGGCACTCCTTCCACCCACTGCCCTGATCTGGGTCCTCACGGCCACTCATGGAGACACGACTGCCATCTCCCATCAGGCTTCCGGTCCCGTTAAGGACCCCCAATCACACACTCGGCTGACTGTCCCTGTGATGCTCCTCAAGCAATGCTCAGATCCTGCCTCTCTGCTCGCCGAATGTCTTACCAGGTCATCCCAAGCCTCCCTGGTCTGGCTCAGGCTCCTCCTCGGCCCCCTTTGCCGGAGGAGCCCCACCAGACTGTCTGCCACACACACTTTCCATGCGTCCCCACCACAGGCCAGAGGCTGCCTTCTCTAAGGGGGACGCTTCTCTAAGTGGACCCTCCCGGGCTTCCTTCCCTTGTCCCAAATCCCTGGCACACGTCTTGGAGGATGGGTGCCAGATTTCAGAGAAGCCCGTCTCAGCCACTGGCAGGCCAGCGTTCTAAAATGACCAGAACAGAAATGAGGAATGAGGGAGAATTTGGAGCACGGGTGAGTGAGAGCAACGCCGAACGTGACAGTCGCCAAGTCCAGCCCCTTCCCTCCCAAGACGGCTGGGCCTTGCCCAGAGCTTCAGTCTTTGTCCAACGGTGCGCTTCCCCAGCCAGCGCCAGTGTTTCTGGGGCTACCAACCAAACCTGGGGCCAGTGAACTACGACCTGGGGGCCAAACCCAGCTGGGTACCTGTTCCTCTGTTCAGCCCACAAGGTAAGAATGGTCATTCCATTTTTAGAACGCTGGGGGTGGGGTCGGAAATTCAACATCAGTGACAATGAAATTGTGTTAGAACACAGCCAAGTTCGTTTGTTTACAGACTGTCTGTGGCTGCTTTCCTGTTTGAGGGCAGGACTCCACAGCTGCCATAGAAACTGCAGGGCCAACAAAACCTAAAATATTCACCATCTGGCTCTTCAAACAAAAGGCCTGCCCGGCCCTGAAGCAAATTCTAATTTCTTAATCCAGTGATTTGAAAACGGTATTCCTGGAGTCCCCGGACGCTGGCGCAGTGTCTCAGTGGCCTGGGTGTGCCCTGGGCCCATTTCGGGATGGTGGGTTAGATCCTCTGCGCACGGCAGCTGGCTTGTTTGTGCAGAAAAACCAAGCCTCTTGTTAAGATCTTACTGTGTTATTTCACCCTTCTGTAGAGTGGTTTACCGACTATAGGTATACAACACTGAAACTTACCCAGCTTTTAGAGTTTTAAAATAGAACGGGCTATGTGCGGCAGTTTTGAAATCTCAACACTAGATTAAATGTACCTCTACAGCCCCTTTAGCCTTTTTTTAAAGTCAAGCAACAGTGAAAGGCCATTTATCAGTTAGAAAAGAAATCTAAATGTCAGCCCTCGTACATAAAAATAACTCAATATTCAAAATGCACGAAAAGAAAACTAAAGCCCAGGGATAAGTTGATGCATTAAGGAGGCACGACGACCGTGGGACGGACTGGAATGGGAAGAAACAGCTCTCACCAGGAACTAAACACAACTGTTTTCCTAACTCCTCCCCAGGCCCTGAGCAGTGTTCGGAGATGCAAGGAGGCAGTTGGCAATCTCACCAGACAGCCCAGGCTAAGCCAGGCCATGCACAGCACTGCCGAGGGCCGCAGAAACCTCGCCATTTGACTCGGTCCGGCGAGGGGGCAGGTTTGCAAGGCTCCTGCCACATGAACGGGGATCGGTATCTCCTCCTATATCTCTATGTGTTACTCGAATTCCTTTCTTCTTTTTGGCTTAAGCCTTTTGCTCAGGTTGAGGCTCTGACCCACTTAAGCTGCTTCTAAACCGGACCGACATTTCCTTACAGAAACTACATAAAACAACCAAACCATTCCCCCCGCCATAAAACCCTTAGAACCGATAACTGCGAGGCTCCCTTCCAATGTTTGTCCACCAAATTACTGCAGGTAAGATGATAAGGTACTTAAAGGCCAACACTTACACAGACCCTTAATAATCTACAGCCTACTTTAGTTCCCCCTCTAGGAGATTCACATTCCATCATCTACACCAACACCTGCTTTCCCTTACAATGGAGAGTACACATAAGATAAGGTAGGAATGGTTAAATATAAAAACAATAGAGTTTTACTTCAGGCTTTGCTAAAGGATACACAGGATGAGGCTCCCAGGTGTCTGCTCACGCAGCAGTAATAAAGGGCTTCCACAAACAGCTTGGGCCATTCTATAATAAACTCCACTGTCATCCCCTCTTATTTTGGTTAATGTGCAAAAGACATACGTGATTAAATCTTCTTCCAATATATAGAAGCAGTCATAAAAATTGTTGTTAAGGGTCTCGTTGTTCAAAATGAGATAAGCCTGACTCTGCCTCGGTCTTAGAAAAAACTATAGGTCCTACGAAAAACTTTTGTTGATCTAAGCCCCCTTATCTGAGAAAATCATTAACTGTTTTCCATGTAACCTGCTGCCTATAAATAAAGAGTCAAGCACCAATGAGGCAGAGATGCCTGCCTGGTGACTGAAAGAAACCTCTGGCTCTCTCACTCCTTTAGCCGACACCGTCCATCCTTCAGGGAACCCCTGGACTGCCTGGGCTGGACCCCGGCACAGCACCAGCACCCAAGTCCTCAGTCAGGTCTCTACCTGCCGGGCGGCTGGATTCTCACAGACGAGCATGCTGCCCTAGCAATTCTGATGTGTGAGCATTGTTTCCGCCGGACTTTTGAATATAACTGCATTTTGGGGGGAAAAAAAAAAGATGGAATATGTTCTGTGCTTAAAAAAAAAAATTAGAAACCACAGTATTCACGGTTTTATTAGGTATCAAGTGGTAATCAAAGTGAAAGCTGGGATCATTTTTCTAAGGTCAGTGCAAAGTTATGCTGAGTCCCATGAATAACCCAATGTTTTTTTTTTAAAAATCACAGGTACTGTGAATTTCCATGTGAGCTTTGTGGTAAAAAGTATTTCTTCCGCATCATACCATAACTTCCACTAAAGCTGAAATTCAGAGAGCAGCTGGATTTTTACTGGGCAACTGGAGTTTTCATGCTCATGCATATACTTGGGTATCAGTGAGTGGCCCAGTTCAGGGGCTGGCAAATGTTTTCTTTCTCAAGAGTCAAACAGAAAATACACTTGACCTTTGAATAAGATGGGTTGGGGCAGCCCCTGTGCAGTTGAAAATCCATGGGTAACTACTAACTCCACCAAAATTTAACTACTAGTAGCATACTGTTGACCAGAAGTCTTACAGGTAACATTCGATTAGCACATATTTGTGCATTATATGTATTATACACTGTACTCTTACACTACGATAACCTGGAGAAGAAAATAGTAAGAGAAATCATAAGGGAAAAAATACGTTTATGGTACTATAAAAAAAATCCACATATAAATGGAACCATGGGGTTCAAACCCATGTTCTTCAAGGGTCAACTGTATTTTAGGGTTGGTGGACAAAATCAAGGATACCATAAAACAATTTAAAAGCAACTGCTTATAGATGTAAAAATCGTTTGCAGATCACAGGCCATAAAAGGGGCTAAGAGAAAGAATTCCGATTAGAATTAATCGGAAAGAAATTAGGAAAGAAAAGAGAAAGAATTAACACAATGATCAGCATGCCAAATGAAATAATACACCTGCTATCCATCCATTTTCATAGCTAGAGAATCTAATGAAACATTTCATTCCACTGCATGGGTTTCCTCCTCCTCTCTGCAAGGAACTAGATTCCCAGGAGACCAATTTAATTTAGTCTAAGGAATCAGTTCTCCGGAAATCATCACACACCCTCATATAGGAGACTCACCCAGTTTTCCCCAAGGTCTCACCTGTGTGTTTTCATCCTCTGCTAGGCCATGGGCAAGGTGGGCACTGAATGTGCTTTTTCCAACGCCACCTTTCCCAGACAATACCAAGATTTTGTGTTTCACGGACTTCATTTTTTCTTTGATTTCTTCTATGGCTGCAAAGAAAGCAAATCAGGTGATGAAGTTCCTGAACTAAATTTCAAGTGTCACTTTTCCAATGGACCAGTAGGAGCTAAATCCTTGGGGCCATTTCAAGGGACTGTGTGTGAAATACCACCTAGTCAGTGACAGTAATACATCCTACAAAGAAAATAAAGTTATCATCTCTGAAATTTTCTTATTTCTTGGTTTACTTGTCTGTCTCCTCTTGCTAGAACATAAGCTCCATGAGGATAAAGAGTGTCTCAGGTGTTCACTGCTATATTCCCAGCTTCAGAAGAGCTTCACAGTTAGTAATGGTTCCCAACCTGGGGCCAAAATCCTCCTGGGGACATTTTCGGTTGTGGCAAGGAAGGGGTGCTACTGTTATGTAGTGAGTAGAGGCCACAGATGCCACTAAATGTCTAACAATGCCGGGCACCTGAGTGGCGCAGTTGGTTAAGTGTTCGACTCTTGGTTTCGGCTCTGGTCACAACCTCAGGATGGTGAGACTGGGCCTTGTGTTGGGCTTTGTGCTCCACTCAGCATGGAGTCTGCTGGAGATTGTCTCCCTGTCCCTCTGCCCCTCACTTGCTTGTGTTCTCTCTCTCATATAAATCCTACAAAAAATGTCTAAGAATGCACCCCACCCCGAATAATTATCTAGATCCAAATGTCAGCAGTCCAAGGTTGAGAACCCCTGAGAGACAGCAGGCATTTATGAGATCCAGTCACAGATAACGATCACAGATTATACATCTGCTGTACACTCAACATTTCACTTTACTTCAATTCCTTAATATATCACAAGGTAAATATTCTACCCGCCCCTTATTTAAAAAGTAGGTACCAAGGGGCGTCTGACTCTTGGTTTCTGCTCAGCTCCAATAATGATCTCAGGGTCCTAGAATCAAGCCTCAGGTCTGGCTCTGCACTCAGGGGGGAATTTGCTTGGGATTCTCTTCTCCCCCACTCCTGCTTATGAGCAAGCCTGGTCTCAAATGAATAAATAAATCTTAAAAAAAAACAACACCAAAAACCCAAAAAGTTGGTTCCAAGCCTAATGTGGGGCTTGAACTCATGACCCTGACATCAAGAGTCAGTGCTCCATGGATTGAGCCAGCCAGGCACCCCTCACCCCATTTTGGATAAGGGAATGGAAGCTCAGAGATCTTAGGAGTCTCACTCAAGGTCATACTGTTTCCAGGAACCAGGAATCAAACCCGAGTCTCTCTTTGAACTCCTCCACAATTCTCTCAGCCTCCTGCTTTTTGAGATCCTTTTGGTAAATCCCCAGAGTCTGTCCCACCTTCCGATTTGTCCTTCGTCATACTTATCGCTGCGATGCTTTAATTGCTTGCTCGCTAGTTTACGGTGGCTCTCCCCTATCAGACTAACATCCACTAGGGCAGCGACCCCCTTCTCACTCATTCACAGCTGTATCCCCAGCACCCTGAGAGCACTGTGCCCAGAAGGTGAATACGTATTTTCTGTTAAATGAACAGGAGAATCGCTCTTTTTCAAAAGGAAGACAATCCCGCCCAAAAATAAGCGGGAGCAACCCCCAGTTCAAAGTCTATACCCTATTCCCTAAGACAGACGACCGCTTCCACCCGACCACCGTGGGTCACTGTCACTCAAACCTCTGGCCCCACCCCTCCCCCGGCCCCGCCCTTCTTGAGACTCCTTTTAGACTACACGTCTGTCACTGGTCCTTCAGGCTCCGCCCATCCCACTACTTCGCTCTACTCTTCCGGACTTTGCCACAGCCCGCCTCCTCTAGGCCCACGCCTCCTAAAGGCCTCCGGGTCCCACCTCTTCCGGGCTGGCGCCCTTCACTTCCGGTTCAGGCCTTGCCCCTTCCTCACCTGGGTCGGGAGCGGCGCCGGCTCCAGAAGCGCAGAGCCGCTGGTTGGGGCAGCCCTGACATGAGGCCCCTCGGCCCGCCTGGGCGCTGCCGGTCCCGGGACAACCTGCGCGGGCACAAGGTTACAGTTAGAGTGGCTCCTGTCCCTTCAGCCTCGCCACCGACACCCCCTCCGCGCGCTCACCCTGAGGCACCTCCTCCATTCGTCTGCCTTCGACGTCTCCGCGGTCACCGGAACACGCCCTTACGTATTTCCGTCTTCCAGCGCCCAATCTGACTCTCGAGCTGCGCAAAGTAAGTCTCAGAAAGAGGGCTGTGCGCACGCGCGGACCTTGTGTCAACTGCTTGGGGCTGGTCTATTTTTTTTTCCCCCCCTGTTCCTTTAAACCTGAGCAGGAGAGATCTTTGGTGAATTATTCAGCATGTAGCTCCTAGGAACAAAGTCATTATCCTACATGACCTCAGCGCTCTTTCATACCCAAGAAATCTGATACTGTTGCAAAATTATTAGCTAACATACACTTCATATTCAAATGTACTCAACTGTTTCAAATAAGACCTCCCCCCACACGCATCCCCCATCCTGGATCCAGTCAAAAGTTGCACCTTCCGTTTGTTCTCATCAGTCTCTTAATTCAGAACAGTCTTCCTCTCCTGCCCCCTTGACATTTTTTGTCTTTTAGGACATGAATAAATTTGGATATAGTCCAGGCCATTTGCCTTATATAATACCTACTCCAGCATCTTGATTCGTCTGATCCACCCCCCCACCCCTCCCCGCGCCTTTGATTAGATTTCAGTTAAAAAGTTTTGGCAGAAGGCCCCTGAGTAATGTGAACAACTGTGATGTCACAGCGACAGGCCCAGAATGCCAGTGGGTCCCGCAGTTGGTAACGGGAGGGCTTGGCCACTTGGGGAAGATGTCGTCTGTCCGCCCCCGCCCCGCCTCTTCAACGAGTGGCACCCTTTTCCGTTTGTAAGGAATAAAGATTCTGAGGTGATTCGTTGAGATCCCGTGAATATCCTGTTCATCAACCTCGCCCTAAGCGGTTTAGCATCATTCTTGCCTGAATCCATTCTAGCACTGTTCTCAAACTTGTGCCTTTGGGTGAGAGAACAGAGGGTCAAAATGTTTGAACTCTTTTCCTCAGGTCACACAGCTGCTAGCGAGGGAACCAGAGGGATGAACATGGGCCGTGGGGCTCCTGAGCCTGCCCGGTCACCTGTAACACACGGTGACATGTGCCTCCGAACAAGCTGCTGGTGCCACCTAACAGCCCTGATTCCCGTTATTCTGGCGCCCAGCCTGGTCGCTAGAGCGGATAATGAAGCAGGTAATTAGTTTTATAAAGGCTATGATGGTAGACAACCAGGGTGTTAGGGAAGAAGTCCTTAAAGCTGACACGCAGATCGGGACAGGGTGGTGGTAGGGTGACGAGTGATATATTTCAGGCAGAACGAACTGCATGAGCGAGCCCAGAGGTGAGAGAGGAAGTCACTTGTTAGGCTGTGACTGTTGTGATTTGCAGGTAGGAAGGCGGGGTCACTGGGAAGGACTTGCCCAAGGCCTCGGAGCCGGGAAGCCGCACAGCTGGGAGGCCAACAAAGTCTGGTACAGGGCCTGGGCTTTTGACCACGGTGCTGTACACCGGGAGGGAGGAAGCAGACTGTTCTCCTTTCACTGAACAAAATGAGCTCAGAGAGCGTAAGTGGCTTACCCAGGATCTCGAAGCCAGAAGGCTCCACCAAACTCTTGAGACTGCAGTTTCTTTTTCTCCCCGTCAGCCACAAAGCGGAGGCCCAAGGCCGGCCCGATTCTGATCTTCCTTACTGATATCCCCTAAGAACCTTCTGGCACGTTGCTCCTAGCTGTCTTCTGCAGCCCTGCGATTTCTAATGACCCAGGGGCCCTCCTGCTCATCCATTCTCTCTGCTCCGAGGCCGGGAAGAAGGGTCTTCCGTTCCTCAGTCTCTTGCTCCCTCCTCACTCCTCCCCACAACCCGTAAAAACGATCACATTCCACACTAAAAAGTAAAATCAAGTAAACCTCCTCTTGGCCTTGCTCCAGGTCTCTGTCCTACAGTCCCCAGCCAAACTCCTGTCTCACTGGGGATGGAATTTTCCATCTGTGGGAGTGGGAGCCGAAGGGCAGGAGTGAGGCTGCAGAGCAGATTTCCAGGCCCTTCCTGACCTCCTGAATCAGAAACTCAGGGGCTGGGCCAGGGAATCTGCATCTTTACACTCTCACCAGATAGTAATTTTATCCACTCAAGTTTGAGAACCACTTCTGAAGAGGAGAACGCTTCAAGACTCTGTCCTTGGCCCCCTTGTAGATGCACTTTCCACATCCTTCAGTCCTTCAGGCCTAACAAACTTCTATCCACAACTCGTTCCTCAGACCAGTTCCTCCTACTGGAGTTATTATCTCAGAGAATGGTACCACCGCTGCGCTAAGAACTTGAGTCCGAAATGTGAGCCTCAGCCTTGCTTCCTTCTCACTGTCTCCCTTGTATCGGTTAGAAACTGCTGTGTAGTAAGTCGCCCCTAAATACTTAAGTATGTATATATATGTGGACCCCCCACACACACAGTGGTTAAAACAATGGTTTATTATTTCTCATAAGTCTTCTGGTTTTATCTGGGCTTAGTAACGTGGCATCATTCAGGGGGGAATGGAGGAGAAGATTCTTATTCTCATGTGTGCCTCAGTTTCCCTCCGTGTGGCCACTGTCTCTCCACGTGGTCTCCTGTCATTCAGTGGTCTAGCCTGAGCACCTTTCCATGACCGCTGGACAAGGCTGGGAACTGGCGCAGGGTCTCTTTCTCACATTGTACTGGTCAGAGCAAGTCCCAAGGGCAGCCTGGGTTCTGGGGTGGGGAAACAGAGGCCACATCTAGACAGGCGGAGTGGCAGGCGTGTGTAGAGATGGCGGTAAAGGCTAGAGGTGGCCGCTGTTGGAGACATTCATAGGGTCTCCCTCTGTGTCCAGTCAGGCACTCAGTCCTGTGGCCTCACCTCTGTATGCTGTGACGGTTGTAGTTCCCTAACTGGTCCCAGTAGGTCACCCCACTATGAGCAGGGCCACTGTTCTACCCCTAGACTCTGAGCTCAGGCATGTGGCTTACTTTGCCAGTGAGATGTTAGCTAAAGTGGCCTCACAAAGAACAAGTGCGTGCCTGTTCTCACTCCCTTCGCCTGCCCCTCTGCCCTCTGAGAACGTCCCACGGGCTAACCTGCAGGAGGGAAGACGTACGGGGCCGGGCCGAACCCATCCTAAACCAGGGACCCTGAGACCCGGGAGAGTCCAGCCAAGTGGTGCAGAGCCCCCGCATCCAGACCTGCAGGTGACCAGCAGGTGTGTGAGTCCCGAAGAGCCATCCCGCCAACACAGACTCAAGAGCTAAACAAACACTTAACTGTGTTAAGCCCCCAAGTTTAGGGTGACAGGGACACCTGATGCTGCATGACATCATCGCCCTGCGACCTTCATCCGGACCCTGGTCCTGCTGGGCCTACAGTGGTTTCTGGGTAGCCCCACTAGGCTACGCGGCCACAACGAGCCTCCCCCAGCCTGCAGAGGCTCGAGGCAGCAGAGACCATTCTCGGCTCCGGCTACTCGAACAGGTTCATGAGCAGACACCTGCTGGTCGTTCCTCGGGGACACAGATGACAGAGGCCCTACTGTCTCACGTTGCCACGGTCTGAGCACAGGCTCCAAAGCTGGAGCGCACGACTTGTATGATGCTTCTTCAGCGCCTCCCACCCAGAAACGACCCCTGTGTGCACACCTCCCATCCTGAGAATCGGTTACACAGTCCTACCCAGAAGAGGCGTAGGGAGTGTGGTTGGGCGCATGTATGTGGAAGGAGGGGAGACTAGGGCATGGTCAGCACAGGACTGTCTCTCGTGCTTCCCCAGGGGGTTCCTCTGCTACACATCTTATGGTCCTTTCTCCTCACAGTTCAGATGGGTCACTCTGCTACTCAAGCACCTTCCATGGCTCCCTACGGCCCAAGGTAGCTCCAATCTTGACCTAGTTTTCAGTGGTCCCCCATGACTTGGGTTACCCCTCTCACCCCATTTCTTGCTGTGTGCCCCTGTGCACGCCAAGCTCGATCTAAAACCGAACAGCAGACATTTCCTTGGCACCCCAGCCATTACTGAGGCTCACACCGGTCTTTCACCATGGCTGTCCTCCCCGCTGGCCCTCCTCTGGGACAGGTCACCTCTCCGCATCATCCCACGGGAAGCCGCTTTGGGCCCATGGAATCCACGGCCTTCTTTCCTGAACACGGCATGTTCCAGAAGCCTGGGCCCAGTGTTCCGTTTTAGGAACTCGGAAAGTGTGAACGCTGCAAACCTAACCAGAATCAGCGTTTGAAAGTCTATTTACATCGCCTTTACATTTATGTAGTTCGGGGAGTTTGATAGATTTTAAATTTAAAGTTTTTATTTCGGTCCCCCTGACTGAAGGTGGCAAGGAGGAACCGACGCAACAAAGCGAGAGCTGGAAATGTTGTCCTTTCAAATGTGGGAAAACTTAGTACGTGCCAAAAGATTTAATTAGCTACGTTTTTAAATGCTTTTAAAAATAAGTTTGTCAAAGTAGAGACCCAGCAGAAAGCTCAGTGGCTGCCAGGGGTTGGGTGGAGGGAGGGAGGAGTAGGCGGAGGGCCGGGGATTTTTAGGGCTGGGCAACTGTCCTGCGTCCCGAGTGACAGTGAATATTTGACACTGCGTGTGTCCCGCCTCCCAGAACCTACACCACCAAGAAGGAACTCTAACTCACACTGTGGATCTTAGTAATAACCATTCAGTATTATGGTTCACCCATTGTAACCAATGATCCTGCCAACGCCAGACGTTAGGAATGGCGGAAGTTGGGGGTGGGGGAGAGGTAGAGAGGGAATATCCTGGAACTCTCTGAGCTTCCTGATAACAGTTTTCTGTATGCCTAAAACTGCCCTAAAAACAAAATTTTTTTTTCAAAGTTTGTTTATATCTCTGATGTGATTAGAGGTTAAATGTGCGTGAAGAGTGCTGGGACACCTGTGTGCATATCCCCTGTAGCTTTGTCTCCCAACGAGGGTACACAGTATGATCCCCCGGGGGGTCTTAGGCCAGTCGCCTGCTCCGCCACGGCCCCGACTCTCGCCTTGGCATGTGCATAAAGGGGTTCTGAACCCAGTTTCCAGTGTGGGGGGTGTGGTTTCTCCAAAGGAACGAACAGCGCCGGGAACACCCCGCCAGGTGTCCTACAGTTCCACCGGGTTCATTGGTTCTGATGCTCTTTGGAGATAGCGTTCGAATCCACAGATTACGGGCTCAGTGTTACAGGACGGGGCGCCCCGGACCCCGCCCCCCCAATTTCATATGTCAGTTGTGATTCCGGGTTGTCACCTGTCCTTCTAACTACCCGGCTGTAGTTTGGGAGTTCCACAGACACCCCCGCCCCCCTTGGACTGCAGACGCCCATCAAAACTCTAGATTGTTCTCTGACCGGCTGGGCTACACATCAGTTTTCCATGACCTTCTCCCGCTTTGGATTCGATTAATTTGCTCGAGCCACCCACAGAACTCAGAAAAACTTTCCACTTGACTGTTTTTGCTGTAAAGGGAGAGTTCCGGAACAGCCAGGGGCTTAGGGCTGGGTCACGGGGAGAAGGTGCAGGGCTCCCTTGCCCTCACTGCGCACGACTCTCCCCAAACTCCCATATGTTCACCAAACTGGAAGCTCTCCAAACTGTCCTTTTAGATATTGCGGAGGCTTCCTTATACCGGCACTCTTGATCAAATCATTTAGCCGTTGGTGATTGGCTCAACCGCGGTGGGCGGGGGACTGAAAGTTCCAACCCTCCAATCACAGGATTGGTTCCCTGGCAACCAGCCAGTGTCCTAACCCGAGGCCCTAAAGTCATGTCATTAACATAACAAGAGACACTTGAATCACTCTCCTGGGCAATTGCCAGGGTTTTAGGAGCTCTGTGTCAAAAACGGGGAAGAAAACCAAATGTGTTTATTATAAGTTACAGCATCACAACCTCACAGCATGTTTTAAAAACCCTCAGCGTTCTTTAAAATGACTTTGTAGGTCAAATGTAATGTTTATTTTTTTGTATTGTCTATTGTATTGACAATACAAATTGTCAATATATATTGTCAAATGTATTGTCTATTTTCAGACAGTAGAATTGTCTGAAAAATAAGAACCCTTCAGGGTTTATCGAGATGGCCCTCCAGACTCCCTAGGGTGGGGATGTGTGAGGTGGGTGAGGGCAGATGACTGACGGCTTTACAGCCCGTGTTCTGAAGTCGGAGGTCATGTTCAAATCCTGACTCAAGTTCTCCTGAGCTGAATACCACTGGGCCAGTGCCTTCTCATCTGTGGCCTCGGTTTGCTTACCTGTACAATGGGAATGATAAAGTCATTTCATCCTTCCACCCTCACCCCGTGCGGTTGCTGTGCGGGTAAAACACTGTAATTCATGGAAATCGCCATGCGCAGAACATCCAGGGAGCAAAGATCCAGTATAGCCTCGTGTTGAAGTAAACTCTCAGGGTTGTAGTGAGAGCTGCAGAGGTGAAATCTTGCACCATATTTACAAATGCAGAAACGGAGGCCTAAAGGGGGAAAGTTGCGCAAAATCACACCGCGGGGTAGGGGATGAAACAAGACTATACCTGGGGCAAGCTGGTTAAATATTTAGATGCTGATTCAGCAGGATGAGAGCATTTTAAAACCCGTGCTGATGGAGAAAACACGCTCTTTTGGGTGCCTGCGGTTCCGTCTTTCACCGTTAGGTGGTGCTCTCCCCACACCTATGATCAAAGTCCTCCGGAAAAGCCTGAAAAATTAAGTTTTAGAGAATTTTCTACCTCTTTCCATGGATTCAGCAAAAATATCTAACAAAGAGCTATCTATATACACCGCAAAAATATCTAACAAAGATCTATCTATCTACACTTAACAAAAATAAGTAAAAAAAGAGTAAGGTCCAGATCAATTACATCTAGGGCAGCCTACTGGTGTTTGTTAAGCACCAGGATTCTTGAACTCAAGGTGTCTGCATTCAAAACCCAGTTCCCTGTTTACCAGACTTCGAGTCTTTTCTTCATGCTTCAGCTTCTTCCTCCATAAAATAGCAATAATAACATGAATTACCTTAAAAGGTTAGTTGTTGGGGGATTAGACACATTGGCATTCTAGTAGGTGTACAGTTATATCTCATTGTGGCTTTAATTTGCATTTCCCTAGTGTGTAATTATGTCGAACAGCTTTTCATGTGCTCATTTGCCTTTAGCATAGCTTCTTCACTGAAATGTCTGCTCAGATCCTAAGCCCATTTAATAAAAACATTTTTGGTTGTCTCATATTGCATTTCAAGTATCGTGTAAACTCTGGATACAAGTCCTTCATCAATTAATTATATGTTTGGCAAACATCTTCTCCCAGTCTGTGGCTTGTCTTTTCATTCTCTTTTTTTAATTTTTTAAAACATTTTTTTAAGATTTTATTTATCTATTTGACAGAGAGAGAAATCACAAGTAGGCAGAGAGGCAAGCAGGGAGAGAGGGGGAAGCAGGCTCCCCGCTGAGGAGAGAGCCCGACGCGGGGCTCGATCCCAGGTCCCTGAGATCATGACCCGAGCCGAAGGCAGAGGCTTTAACCCACTGAGCCACCCAGTCGCCCCTCTTTTCATTCTCTTAAAGCATGTCTTTCGAAGACCTGTTTTTAATTCCAATGAGGTTCAGTTTGTTTTTTCTCTTACGGGTTGTGTTTTTAACATCACTTCTGAGCCATCGTGGCTGAACATAAAGTCACAAAGATTTTCTGTTTCTTTCCAGAATTTCTATAGTTTCAGACTTTATGTTGAGGTCTGTGACCCATTTGGATTTAGTTTTTGTACGTGATATCAGTATACGGTGTGAGGTGTGGGATGCAGTTCGCTTTTTTAATACATGGGTATCCACTTGTTCCAGCCGTGTTTGTTGAGAAGACTATCCTTTCTCTGCAGAATTAACTTTGTGCCTTTGTTGAAAATCCGTTGACTGAGAATATGTGGGTATATTTCTGGATTCTTTATTCTGCATTTATTCTTTATTTTGATTCTTGATTCTTTATTCTGATCTCTCAGAAGGCCGTGCTCTCCCATTGATCCTTGTGTATCTTTGTGCCGATACCATACTGTAGCCTCCTAATAAGTGTCGAAGTCAGAAAGTCTAAATCCTCCTACTTATTGCTTTTCAAAGTTGTCTTTGGCTATTTTAGGTCCTTTGAATTTGCATTTAAATTTTAGAGCCCGTTTACTGGTTTCTATGTGGGGGGGCAGGAAGAGCCTGCTGGGATTTTCACTGGGGTTTACTTTGGCTCTGATCTTCAACTGGGGAAGAAGTGACATCTTAGCACTATTGAGGTTTCCGGTCCACATACATAATGTAGCTCTCTATTTAGTTCCTTCTACTTTTCGCTCAGCAATATTTTATAGCGTCCCCCCCCCCCCCGCAATTTTCTGTTTCTTTTTGGAGGCTTTCTATTGCTGTGTCTTCAGCTTCGTTGATTTTTTTCTTCTGCATTGTCCCAGTCTGCCGCGTTATGGGCTGAATGTTCGTACCCCCATCCCGACCCCCAGTTCGTATGTTGAAGCCTGGACTTCCCCTGTGATGGTGTTAGGAGGTGGACCTTGGGCAGACGAGGAAGGTGGTTGTGAGATCGGGCCT
>CM053621.1:6773692-6793331 GCA_028646535.1 Procyon lotor | reverse complement strand
ATACAAAGCCATGAAAAGATGGCCTTTTATTTTAGCCCTCCCATACTGAGGGACAGAAGTTTGTTCTGCCTCTTTCACTGCTACGATCAGTGCAGCTGTACACTTAGCATTCACAGAGGCTTGCATCTGCAGGGAGATTTCCAGAAAGATTGCTGGGTTATTAGACACCAGCCGAGGTTGGTGCTCTAAGCTCCCAAAAGATACCCTCTGTAATTTAAAAGTGGGGTGGGGGGACGTGCTTTATTTTAAAACGCAGGTTTTAGTTTTGAATGATACAGTCCTGAATGATACAGTCCTGACACAGATGCTGAGTTGAAAGCAGCTTCTTTCCACATTTTCTGGTTTCCCCCTCATGTGTCCCTATTTTGCTGTTTTTCTGAGCACTGCTTGGAGCCACCTCGAGTCCCCAGTTTCGGCTGCCCAGCAGGCTCAAGTGCAGGACTCCTGCCTACCCACAGGGGGCACCCAAGGAATGCTTGCTGCTTTGATCTGCTCGCTGCAGAAAGTTCTGTGGGACAGCGGCTCCAGCCATCGCCTAAAGACAGTCTTTAGGTGCTTTTCCTTCCTAGGCTGTCGGGTTTCCCATTAAGTTCACAGATGTGCAGCTGTCCCCTTCACAGCCTGTGGGAGTCAAGCAGCGATCTCAAAACAGCAGGCAGGGATTGTGATAGAACAGTCGGGGCTGGGTGTACTTTCTCCCGTTTGGGGGGCAGAGCTGGTGGACCACGGGGGGACCCCACTGGGGGGGGGTATGTCACTCAAGTGACTGTCCCCATCCACTTCCTACAGAGATTCCAGAAAGAGAATGCATTTTCCATCAGCATGCTTTAAAAGAGATTGAAATCAAACGAAAACAAAACTTGTGGTTGAGAGGTCTCTAATCAACGGCTGCCTAGGTAGATAATTGTCTTAATGCCCCTGTCTTTCCTACAACAGGATTTCGGGTAATAGTTTCATTCCTGGTTACTTTTGATACAACGGGGAAATAGATTACCTTTCACTTTCCAAGACACTGAGTTCAAAAGAGAGTTCACGTATGAACGAAAATGCCTACTTTCCAAGTGAAAACAGTCACCCCTTGAAGGTCACGCTCTCCTTCGCCGTTGTCCATTCTGGGCACGAGCGGTCATGCACAGTGACGGAAGGGAGGCAGCCACATTCTGGTTTCCTCCCATCTCGGCTCTCCTTGTCTGTCTTCAGCCTTACTGTCTGAACACAGGGATACAAAGCACCCCAAGGGGTTGGAGGCAAAAACTGCAACCAACGAGAGCCCCAGTGATTCCCAAACATTAGGAACTTCCTGTCAAAGAGTGTAGGGAGCCTGCGTGTGTTGGGGCTCACCGAACCCCAGCCTGGGGGTCCTCTGAATTAACTTCTCCGTGCACTCTTTATAATAGAGAATAAGCAGTAAACATTGACTAATTTGAAACTTAACATTTTATTGAAACTCAACAGTATCTTATTTTTAAAAATGAAAAATTTTATTTATTTATTAGAGAGAGAGAGAGAGAGAGCACAAGCAGGGAGGAGGTGTAGAGGGAGAGGGAGAAGCAGACTCCCCGCTGAGCAGGGAGCCCGATGTGGGACTCAATCTCAGGACCCTGGGATCATGACCTGAGCTGAAGGCAGACTCTTAACCTACTGAGCCACCCAAGTGCCTGAAACTCAATAGTGTCTTAAATGGAATTATCCCAGGACCCAGCAGTTCCTCTCCCTGATATATATTCAAGGGGACTGGAAATTTGGACACGAATATTCATAACAGGATTATTCATAATGTCCAAACGTCCGTCCACTGATGGATGGACACACAATCGTGGTCCATCACACGGTGAAGTATTATTCCACCCTGAAAAGGACTAATGTACCGATATCTGCTATGATGTGGATGAACCTTGGAAATGCCACTGCCCCACCCTTGGCGAGGCACTGCTGAGAGTCAAAGTTATATTTCTCCTGCTGTAGTATTTTTTACTTGCTGAATTTTTAGAAGTTGATTCCTTAAGTCTTTTGGGTTGGGTGCGCCGGCTTATCATTCCTTTTTCCGTTGAGCTATCGTCAGCTGTTCTCAGCATACTGTTCTCATTAAATGGCTTCTGACGTTGTTGCTTCATTGTCTCCCCATCTATCCACCCACCCACCCACCCACTGGTCCATTTTTTTTCATTCATTCAACAAACCCCACTTGTGCACCTGCTATGTTATAGGAAGTCTACCGAGTGCTGTGGGTGCGATGACAAGGAACATCCAAACAAGGTCCTTTCCCTCCTAGAACTTCTTTCAGAGTCTCCCTACTCCAAGTATGGTTCCTGGACCAGCTAAATCTAAATCTTCCTTTATACCCTGATATCAGTCACATTGTTATTGTTGGATGAACCTTTCATGCTTCCAACATACCCTGAATCTTTTTGGCCCATTTCTTGACGGCTCCAGATGTGAGGCCATTTCCTGTGTGTGGTGTCTCATCTTAAAGGACCCTACAAAGGAAAGCATTGCAGGTGTGGAGGGGGTCCAGAGCCCACCCTTTAAGGTGGGGGTGGGCGTCAAGCCCTTTGTTCTAGGTTTGCAGTGGAAATTCAATGAGTATATAGAAAGCATCAGACATACAGAAGGTGCTTAATATTATCTTCCTCTACCTTGGTCCTCTGTAGCCACTGTTTTCAGTCGTAATTAGGGAGAGAATTCCCCTTGACCATCACACTTCACTAACAAGGACAACTTATTTGAGGATTGGGTTCTACTTTTTCCCATATCGGAAGGGGGAAAGGCCCCACCTCTTAAGCGCCGTTGTATACTTTGAGATCTCATTGCCGATCCCACCAGCCCAAGAGGGGGCAAATTTCTTCATGGGTTAAAACCATTGGTAGAGAATGCAAGGTTGAATACTCTTTCTGGCACAGTCAAGCTCTTTAGAATGCCCGTTCATTCATTCATCAGGGACTTAGCGGTGAGCTGGACAGACATGCTCTCTGCCTCACGATCCCTCCCCCGCCCCCTTTCCTTTACTGAGTTAAAGTGTATTGAAGCCTGACTTTACATACAGTAAAATTCCCTCTTTTAGTGGACAGCTCTGTAGGTTTTGACGTATGCGTAGAGCTGTGTAACCCCCACCACAGTGAAGACAGAGAACACTACTGTCACTGCCTCCATGTTTTCCCATGCTCCTTTGCTCCTTCGTGGTCAGTCCACCTCTCCCTACCCCCAGCTCTTGGCAGCCCCTTGTCTGTCTTCTGTCCACATGGATCTGTCTTTCCAGAATGCCATCTAAGTGGAATCATATAGTGGATGTGGTCTTTTGAGTCTAATGGCTTCTACTTGGCTTAGTCCATTCGAGATTCCCTTTTCACTGCTGAGTAGTAATCCATGCCCTGGATGTTTTGGGGACAAAGAGGGAAGGAAGACAACTAACCTCACCCAGGTGGTCCCTGAGCTGACTGAGTTTACCAGAGTGGACAACATTGCATTTTCCTCCAGTGGCAGAGTTAGGCAGGAAGGGCCGATTTGATACTTATGGAAAAGTGGATCAGTGCCGTTTCTTGCTCCCGCAATTCTGTGGCTTGAGAAACTCGCCTTCACTTTGTTTTTTGGCCTGGGTTTCAATCGGGACAGCATGGCCCCAGCCAGCCTGAAATGACCCAGGCCCCCGGTAAAGCCCTGCTCCCCCATAGGCTTTATGACAACAGTGCCGAGTCATAGAGCTCCGGCCCATCCCTAAGAGAAGATCCTCCCCCTTCCTGCCGTGCCTCGGCCCCTCAGAGTTTTGCCCAAGGGCAGCTGATGGGGGAGGATGGAGTTTCTGGGAACTACTCAGACGGCCAATTACTGTGGCCCCAAGAAAGCCTGTGGCTTCAGCGCGCTGCCTCCCGCTGTGCCGGCCCCGGTGATCCAGGAATGTTACCAGCCCTATTGCCTGCCCGGGTACCGCTACCTTAACTCATGGAGACCCAGCCTCTTCTACAAGATCTCCAATGGGCAGACCTGCATGGATGAGGGGGCCACGTGCCGCAGCGCCCTGAGGCCGCCCACCATCCTGCCGGCGCTCCGCTCTGCCCTCTTCTGTCGCTACACCCCCCATGACTGGGACAGGTCCAACAAACTGCAGATGTGCGGGGCCGAGGCCTCTCGGCTGTGGGCCAGCCGGCTAACTGGCGACTCCATGCGGCTCATGCAGGACAAGGACCAGCTGACGCGCCAGATGCAGGAGGGGACCAGCCGGAACCTGGGCCAGAGGCTGTCGGACATCGGCTTCTGGAAGTCCGAGCTGGGCTACGAGCTAGAGAGGCTTCTGAATGAGAACGGCAGCTTGGACACAGTCAAGAGGCGGCTGGAGTGTGCGGCCGAGGAGCTCCACTGCCCGCTGCAGGTGAGCGTGGGGAGGCCGGGGGCGTGGCACCACCAGGAGGGCAGCCCTGGGCGCTCTGCTCCTCCCCATCGAAGCTGGGTGGGCACTTGGCATCATTGTCTGCTGTCAGTTCCTACAGCCCAGGATTATCCCAGTCACATCAGGGCTCTTCAGACCGAATCGGATTTCCTTTTCTCCTTGGGGTTACACCTGAACTGCTGAGTTTTCATCTGGACTTCCCGCGCGCGCACGTGTGTGGCTGCGTGCACTCAGGGTGCTCAGTAGAGGAATAGACTTAAAATAATTGCTGTATTTTTCTCCATGGCCCTTCCCTTAACACCTTCTAACATACTCTCCAGCTTACGCCTCTATTTATTTATCTTTTTGCTCCCTGAGCTAGAATTTAAGTGCCACGTGGTAGGGATTTTCGTCTGCTCTCGCCAGCGTGTTCCGCACCGATCCTCAGCTGTGCTGGGCTGCCTGTCTGTGTCGGTCCTCCGGGAGCCCTGTCTGTGCCGGTCGCCTGCCATCTGGGCCAGTGTTCTGAGTGTCATCCCAGCCTAGCACCGTGCGTGGCACGCAGTAGGTTCTCAGTGTTTGCTGAGTAGGCGAGTACATATCTGGACGTGGACATTCTCGACGCTCCTTGGTCTCCGTCATATCCCGGATCAGGTGGGGTTGCTTTTGGTGGCACATAAGGGACCCCTGTTATGTGCAGCTCAGGCAAGGCTCAGCCAAGTCACGAGGAGAATTCCAGAAGGAAACAGAGCAGGCAGCTGCAGCCTCCACTCGGTGCCGGAGGGGGGACCCAGGCGCCTGTATTTCTGCTCTGCCGTCCTCAGTTTGTGGCTTCTGTCCTGCTGCTCGCGGGGAGATTTCCTGTCTCCTGTTGCAGGCTCCTATTTGCAAGGAGCCCTTTGATCTCTGCATTTGAGGCAGGAGGATGGGGCAGGGCGAAGGGCCCGCTGGGCCCACTCTGTCAGGGAATGTCAGTTTCCTGTATGAGAACATCCTGTGTTTCCATTCCAAGCTCATTCGCTAGAACTCTCCCGGGCTCCATGGCAGTGGCGGAATCCGGGTGAGTGAGTGGTTTTCCCAGGGTCCTGGAGTGGGCCTTGGGTAAGGAACAGACGTTATCTGCCTTGGGCCTCGGGAGCTGGTCTTGGTCACACAGGACGATGTCCGGGTGCCCCCTGGAGCAGGCAGGGACTCGAGACCTCCTGCCTGGCCGCCACCTGCAGCCATCTCTGTGCCATGTCAGGTGTGGGGACATTTGGAGGAGAGGTCCCACCTCCAGATCCCTCAGGAGACATGGCACCGGTTCCCCCCCCCATTATGGGGACTTCTGCTGTGTCCCTCTGCCCCCGAGTTTCTCCCTTGAGAGGAGAGTGGGCAGGGGGTTCGAGGCAACCCCCGAAACCTATAGTAGTCCTCTCCTGCTCTCCTCGCTCCTCCAGCCTGCCTGGGGACCCCGGCTCCGCTGCTCGCTGGCGGCTCCTCTGACGGTCGCGTGGTGGCTTGGGGGGACCAGAGGTCTCTCTGCTCTACCCCTCTCTGTCTCCAGGGCTGCCCTCCTTCTCCCCGTCCACCCCACTCCTGCCCTCTTCCTGTGCATCTTCCAGCCAGAGTGGGGGCGATTTTAAATATTAAACTGGATCTCCACGCTCCCTCACTAAAACTCCCCTCGGCGCACCCTGTTAACATCCAGAGTTTCCTCGCCACCAGCTCCAGCTCCTGCACAGCCCAGGCCCTGCTCGCTGCTCCAGCCTCCCTTTCTCCAAATCCAGTGGTTTCCTGGAATCTGCTTTCCTCCTCTGTCTCAGGGCCTTTGCACCTGCTGTTCCCTCTTCCTTATTCCCATTCGTCTCTGCTGCTTCTGATAATTCAGGGCTTGGTCGCTCACCTCTTTAGCCCAGTCCTTCCCAGATAACCCCCACCAGTTGCTCCCCCGCCCCCGCTTCACCCGGACTCTTTGCATCCAAGCCTTGCTCATAGTCAGAAATGATTGCACCTCTTTGTGTGTTTACATGTGTGTTTTCGCCTGTCTCTTAAAGCCCTGTTAACGCGGGGACCCTTTGATCGGTTGACTGTGGTATCCCTAGCACCTGGATCAGGCGTGGCCAGAAAAGGGGCTCAGTAAATTCTTGTAAATCAGTGAACTCCTCTCTCTCCCCTCCTGAGTTCCCAGATGCATTTGCCTCCCAGCCCCCAGAAGGGGCACTCCCCTGTGTCCTTCTCCCCCCTACTGCTCTTTGTGACCTCACAGGCCTGTGGCCCAATCACCAGCCTTTCTCAGGAGCTCCCTGTCCTCTGTTCCATGCTGCTCAGGGCCCCGTGACCGTTGCAAGGTGCATGGCTGTGTGATAGGGTTACCGGGGTCTCACTTGGCCCTGGGTACTTTCCAAAGCCCCACCCCCAACCTCATTTACAGATTTTCAAAAAGGGGTTTTCACATATACTCATAAGTAATATTTGTTGACCGTATTTGGAGTGCTTTACACGTGTCCGGCCGACTTAATCTTCATGGCAAACCTGTGTGATATGCCCCAGGATTCTACCCCTCTGCCGTCCTGGCATCCCGGGGCCTCCACAGAGGGAGAAGGGGAGGTGGAAGCCCACCCACTGGCACTGTGATGAGGCCACATGGGGCATCCGGGTTTCCTGGGGATAAAGCGGATTGCGGCAAACGGGGATGGGAGTCGCCTGCGATCAGGCTGTGCCTACGGGCGCAGGGAAAACATGCCCTTTCCTGCCGCTCCCTACAGGTGGCTCTGGAGTGTCTGTACCATCGAGAGAAAAGGATCGGGATCGATTTGGTCCATGACAATGTGGAGAAAAACCTTATCCGGGTAAGATGCCTCCTGGGTCTGCCCAGCCCTCCGAGGGAAGGGGGAGGGGGAAGCTGGACACAGAGGTTTCCTAGCTACTTACCAGGAGGAGAAGCCACATGTCACCCCACGCAGAGTCGGGGCTCGGGAAACTTTGGGGGGGCCTACACTGCATGGAAAACAGGGAGGAAGGGAGTCATGGAACCCTCAGTTTTGGTCTCCAAGATGGGCATCATCGTCGTAATACCAATAGTAACAGTAAAAGCCAGTGTTTATGGAGTGCCTACTGTATGTCACTCACTGTACCGTTTCATACACATCATTGAATATAGTGATACCACGATCTACAGACAAACACTGGGCACACAGTAGGTGCTCAATTTTGTTTAAACTGGGAAGTGTGTAATAAAACGAGATGGGACGTGGAGCCCTCACAGCTGACACTTGTCTGGCCTGCGGATCAGGTGGGATGAGGCAGGAAATGGACCCCTGCCCTGACATTTCACCTGGGGAGGTGTCAAGAGTGAGCAGCGAGAGGTAGGGGTGGGGTCACTGGCCTGCGAGGCCTGGCAAGGTGACTTTCTAAGGGACGCAGCTCTTTTTGACATTTTTCATTGCAGGAAGTAGATTTGCTAAAATGTTGCCAAGAACAGATGAGAAAACTAGCTCAAAGAATTGATATCCAGATGCGGTAAGAGCTGCTTTCTCTTCCCCCTTCTCAGGGTCTGTTTTGGGTTTCCCTGGTTTCCGGGGGCAGGCAGATGGGCTGTCCATCTCTTGGCTGTTCTTTTGGTCAGTGCTGTGCCGGCAGGTGCTTAACAACCAGCTCTCTGGGGAAGAAAATGAAATCTTATTTGCCGCATCGGCCAAGGTCAATGATGATCTTGGTCTCCCAGGGTGCACTGCCAGTCTCTGTGACCCAGCCCTTCCCTGGCTACTCTTGTTTGCACACAGAGCCTTAGCAAAAGCCATGGGCCTCACCCAGGCCCCTCTTAGCCTGGGAACTTACCTGTGGGAGTTCTGACCTCGGGGAGATGGCAGAGAGCAGCTGACATTGGACATCAAGGGGAGGGGCCGGCGCCTCTCCAGAGGGGGGCCGGTGGATGCCTTGAGCCCATAGTCTTCAAAAGTAATCAGCTTTTTGCTCTTGGAAGATGACATAACCGGTATCATGACAAGCCAGGTGGCTCCCCGGCTTAATTAGAGGGAGGCCTGAGTTTTATAGGGCTTGGAGCCCCTGGCTAAGCCCTTGGCCCTCGCTTCCCCTGGAGATAGCCTCTTCTCCTGAGGCTGGAGCTGGCCGTGGCCTTCTGCTCTGACAAGGCACACTGCTCTTCGGGGTCTCCTTTTTCTTTCTTCAGACCCAGAGAGTGAGAGGAGGGCAGGTCACCTAGCCCCAGCTGCCCCTTCTGGCTGCGTGGGACCCGTGGGTAACCAGGATGGGATGCTGGGGGGTCAGGCAGCTCGCAGACAGGCCCTGGGGGCTGGCCATAGCCCAGGAGGAGTGGTCTCACGCCCTCCCAACACACAGAGAGCAGTCCCTCGCCTCCGCTAAGGACAGGGCCCAGGGACGGGATCACCCAGGGCCGTGCTGAAAGCTCCCTGCAGCTCTAAGGGTGAGGTCGAGGCCGGCCGCAGGGGCGGAGGTGTTGGAAGGGGCCCACACACAGCAGTGGCGCGGGGACCGGTGATGGCCAAACGCAGGGCTGACTTCTGTCATGGGTGCGCCTCTGAGCTGATTGCCGACAAGTCCACCTCCGTCTCGGACTATTTTGCCTCCTGTTTGTCTATAAGTTAATTTGCTTTAAAAACAAAAAACAAAAAACCTTACATACTTGTATTTAAAAAGGAACGTTTTAACGAAGGGAGTGCTTTGGGCAGGCAAATGACTTCATTGTATTTTTCTTGCCCTTATTTTTATGATCACCTATGTTGGGCAAGAAAGAGAGGTTTTTCCATTTGTGGTTGACATGGGGCTATGGCAGAACATGGCGCAGGGGTGACAGAGGGCTGGAGTTTGGGAACTGGGACAGTTTGAGCTATCAGAGCGAACAGAATCCCGGACCGGAAATTGGGGAGCTGGACCCTGGAGGGGAAATCATCCCAAGACGGGACTGGGGTGGGCGGGGACCACTCGGACAGCCCTGGCCATGGAGCAAGACGTGGGGGAGTCAGGAGAGCCAGAGAGGTGGAAAGGCACAGACACGGAGCAAGAGGAAAAGCGAGGGAGAATGGGGACAGGCACCAAGAGGTGAAGGCAGCCGAGGCAGGGAGGGTGGGGGGAGAGAACGTGAGCAGGTGGACAGGCATCCCTCCCCTTTGCCGGGACAGAGGCCGAGCCATGCTCGCTAGAGGCTCAGCCTCGGGCAGCGGCCTGCTTGTGTGAGGATGGCCATCTTCTTGCAGGAAGGAGCTTGTGTTTTCAGGGCTCCTCGATTAACCTGGAACCGGCCACGGCCTCATTGGCAGAGCCTCACTGTGCCTTTGCCCCGTGGGGAGGTTCCACTGCCGACCCGCTCCGGTGGCCTCCCTGGAACAGGGCTGTTGATTCATGGTCTTCTGGGTGAGGCCCCAGGCCTGCGTCCAGGCAGAGCTGTGTCCCTGCCTCACTAGGAGCCCCAGCAAAGCAGAAAAGGTTGGGCAGAAGCCATAACAGGGCTTTTCCTCACAGGCCGACAGCGGGGTGAGCCTCGGCACTGGCCGGGCTCTGCGTCATGGGCCAAGAACAGGAGATGGGCTGCGCCCTTTTTCTCCAGGCTCATTAGCAAGGGCCAGGAAGCTGGACCAGCCAACCAGGGATTCTGAGGCCCTGGATCCTCTCTAATGCTCTGATCTCTTTCTTTTCTCCATTCTGGTTTTCATGTTCCAGTTCATTCGGCAGGACAGGGCCCCATTTCTCCATGGCTCTGCCAATTCACAAGGCCCCAGGGGCCTCAGGATGGTTCCTCCTGTCCTAGCATGACTCGCTGAGCATTCCCACAGTTGGGAGTCCACCATCATGATTTGCTTCGCTTGCTTCTGGCCTAGTTGAACTCCATCACCAACATCCAGTATTTACAGCAGAAAAAGAAAGTGACAAAATGATGAACAGAGACGGGCAGGGAAGAGGGACAGAGAAGTCCCCAAGACATGAAGTCCCCAAGACAGAGAGAAACCAAGGAAGATCAGGCAGAAAGAAAGAAAGATCACACACACACACACCTGTGTGAGATGTGCACCCCTCACTTTGGTTGGTGTGTCTGGACATCAGCTGGCTTAGTGAAGGTCATTCCCTTCTTTATTCCCTGTCACCTTGAAGCACTTCAAGGTCACATTCCCAGTCGATGCTCGTGAGTCTTTAATGCTGACTAATTTTGTTTCAGTCAAGACAGAAAAGCTCAGGCTTAGAACCTTCTGGAGACAACAGATTCTAGCTGGGATTCTGTTAGTGTTTACTTAGTATTTATGTTTGAGGTGACCTTTTAACGGAAGGCGCTACTGATGACCCTTTACAGGCAGCCATGTAGTTTTTTCCCTTTAAAATGCACTTCCTTATATTTTGACAGTGATTTCTGAAAAGTAGTAAGTAACTTCTAGTGTAGGTGCTTTAAGAAGGTGGCAGGAATCATGAAAGTAGTTCACCAGGATCTGGAGTTTGGCACACGGTGGCTTTTAAGTCTAAGCTTTCTAGCCAAGATGCCAGCCCTGCAGTTCCAAGTACTGGGCCTGTCCACCATCCTCTGCTCGCCTCTGCTCTGCCCCTGACTCCGCCCCTGACTCCGCCCAGTCTCTGATCCCACCCGTCTTGACTCTCCAGTCCCTGGCTCCGCCCACTCTCTAGCTCTGCCCAATCCCTGTATCTGCCCAGTCTCCGATTCCACCCATCCCTGACTCTTCAACCCTTAGTTCCACCCAGCCCCTGGCTCCGCCCATCCCCTGGCTCCACCCAGTCCGTGGTTTTGTCCAGTTTCTGACCCCGCCTAGCTCCCGACTGCGTCCAACCCCTGACTCTGCCCAGGGCATGTTTGAGTACCAGGCTCTGTCCAAAGTGAGAATTCATATCTTCTAAAGCAGGTCAGCCAAGTACAGCTGGAGGGCCAAATCTGGGCTACCGTCTGTTTCTATAAAGATTTATTGGGACATAGCCATGCCCATTCACTTACATAACATCCAAGACTGTTTTCCTGCGTAGTTGAGTAGTTGCAACAGAGGCCGTATGACCCACAAAGCCTAAAATATTTAGTATTGACCCATAAAGGGTCAACTTTATGATAAATGTGTGCCTACTACTGTTTTGAATGACAACAGATCTGCTTGGATTGGGGGGAAGGGGAAGTGTGGGGAGGTCGTGGGTATGTAGTGGGGGCATCAAAGTGGGAAGAGGGCAGAGAAACTACCGGGGACGGGGCGGGGGCGAGGGGGACAGAGCATGCTCGCGGGAGTCCAAAGACTTGGCTTTCAGCAATGGCTCTGCACTGCCCTCCTGTGTGAACTTGTGCGAGGGACTCCGGGTAGGTGCAAATCTCCAGGCTAATCCTTGCCCCACACAGGGATAACCGAGATGCTCAGCATGCTCTGGAGAGGGACCTCGAGGACAAAACCTCGGCCCAGTTCATCGATGAGAAGTGCTATAACCTGAGGAACACGTCAGACTGCATTAGCTTCTTCCACGGCATGGAAAAAATCGATGGCACGTAAGTAACTGGGTTCTTGTTCCCCAGCTCTGGCAGAGCCTGATGGGATTGAGGGCTTCCGGGTTTGCTCCTGCCAAGGACTCATAAATAAAGGGTCATCATGCACCAGCCAAGAAAGAAGCAAAGTGGGTGAGTGGGGATCCTCCGTTGCAAGCCATGGAATCCAGTTCTAGCTAACTTAAGATGGAATTTACTGGAAGGCTGTGGGGGAGCCACAGACTTCATGAGAAGGCTGGAGGGGAAGGTTCTGGCAGCTTGAATGAGCCAGGAAGTGGGAGCTAATCATCTGTATTGTCAGAGCACGATTCTCTCTTCATTTTTGCCCTGTTTTGCCCAAGATTAAAATTCCAGCGAGAGGGTGCACGAGATCAGCTTAGGGAGGGTCACAGAGCCACCGCCGTGGGGCCAAGGCAGGCTGGGCACCCAGATTGGCATTTCTGCCAAACAAATCCAAAACAGGACGGCTGTACCCGGAAGGAGGAGGGTTCCAAGCTCAGCTGGGAGAGCCAACTGGTGGCCGTCAGAGCCGGAAGTGGTTTAAAACTGGTTGCTGGAGCCAGGCTGCCTGGCTTCACGTTCAGCCTCTACACTCATGCTCGGGGCAAAGTACTTAATCACTCTGCACCCCCACCCCCACCCCTCGCCTCGTCTGTACTGGAATAAAAATAGTGCCCACCTCCCAGAGCTGCTATGAGTATAAGAAGGTGGGTGTGTAGGTTGCTGAGCACAGAGCCTAGTGTGGGGGAATGACAGCAGCTAACATGTGTTGAGTGCTTGCCGTGTGACCTCATTTTCTTGTCACAGCAGCTCCGAGGTGGGTGCCTTCTGTGTGCCTGGCTCTGTCGTGGGCATGTCACTGTTTCTGGAATTTCAGGCAGGCGGACGGCATGCTTTCCCAATCGGCAGGCAGTCCAAGGTCCGGGATAATGAGGGCTGGACAGAGCATGCTCTGGGTACAGGGAGGGGGTGGTATCTATCCTGGTCTCTTAAAAAAAGAGGGAGCAGAATGCCTGGGTGGCTCAGTCAGTTAAGTGTTTGCCTTCGGCTCAGGGCATGATCCAGAGTCCTGGGATCAAGCCCCGCATCGGGATCCCTGCTCAGCGGGGAGCCTGCTTCTTCCTCTGACTGCTGCTTCCCCTGCCTGTGCTCTCTCTTTCTCTCTCTCTGACAAATAAATAAAATCTTGAAAAACAAAAAACCCAGGAAACTTCTAGCACAATATAATTGTGCTTGGCACATAGTAGGTGTGCAGTAAGCGTTTGTTGAATAAGTGAACACATGAAAAGGGGAAGGGAGGGCGGGAAGAGAGAGAGGAAAGGAATTTCATGGCATCTTCTTGGCCCAAGCCCAGGGCTGCTGCCCGGACCTTAGTAATTGTCAAAGTGTTGCACTGACCCTTTGGGGTTTCCGGCAGTGGCAACTTGTGGGGGTCCCTCCTCCTCTTCCTGACAAGGCGACCCCCTGCGGCGCCGGCTTCGTAACCAGGACTTCAGGGGCCGCGGCTGCCCATCTGGAATGGGAGTCTGGAGGGTTCCCTTCCCAAACGGATGCCTCCCTGAAAGCTCACGGCCAGGGGCTGGAGAGACTCAGGGCATGCTAAGTCCCCCGTCCAGGGACTCTAGCTGGGGAGCGAGCGCTGGGGGGTGTGACGGATCGCTCACCAGATGTGCTAGCCCAGGGCTCTGGGCTGGGTGTTTTCTTAAAGCAGGGCCGTGTCTGGGCAGGTGAAAGGACGCTGGGAGGCCGAATTGCAGGAGCTCCGCTCCCCCCAAGTTCTCGCTGCCGGGGGTCGACCGGTGATGTGACAGTGCCCACAGCAGCTGTCCTCCACCTGATGTTGGCAGAGTGCTGTAGGCACCGCCCTTGGCAAACAGTGTCTTGTGAATCCTAAACCCTTATTAAGTGCTTTCTGTTGCCAGAGGCCAAGACAGGGGTTTCACATTTAGTCCCTCAACAACCCCGGGGTTGACACCATTATCATCCCCATTTTACGGTGGAGAGACTGAGGCTCAGAGAGTTGAAGCGACTGGACCAAGCTCACACAGCGGGTGGCAGAGCCCCCATCGGACATGGAGCCGGTGTGTGTTATTTCAGCACCTTCCTGCCTCCCAGCCATGCCCGTCACCGTCTTTAGAGGACACAGGGCCCCCAAAGCACGTCCCCCCTACCGAGGCACACCACCCCCAGCAGACGAGCTGCCTCTGGAACATTCCCCCACCCCAGAGAGAGTGTGACTGAGCAGGTTCTTTTCTTTGGGGAAGACAGCTGTCTGCTCCAGGGGAGGGCAGGCCATAGAGGCTGCTGCCCCTGACCTTGACAGTGTCCCATTCAGCAGCAAGAGCCACACTCCTGAGTCAGGTGCAGCCTCTCTCTTCTGTCTCTGGTGCCTCCCCCTTCTTGGATTGATGGTGAGTGGTTGTGTGACCTTGGAAAAGATGCTTCACCTCTCTGACCCTTGAGTGTTCATTGGCCAAAAGATCTGGATCCGACATTATGCCCTCTCCCATCTCCAGAAGCCTGACACACCGCCCATTACTGCTTGATTTTTGAATTCCTGCCAAAGACCGACAAGACAACCACATATGATGTGTTCTTTTTTTGAAAAATTTCTAGTCACCGTGCAATCTAAGTGTGCTTTAAAATGTCTGAAAAGAGACTTCTATTTCAGAAAATTGAGTCCCTTTTTTTTTTTTTCCTACTGCCCGAGAAGAAAGATGTTTTATTTAAGAACTGGAGATTTCCCAGCTAGAAGAGACCTTAAAAAGCTACCCAGTCTGGTTTGCGCCGGAACTGAAGCAGCTCAGGGAAATGCATGCCCCTCCTTCTCAGAGGCTCCCCAGAGGAGAAGACCCTTAGCCCTGTGAGGACAGGGCTGTTGATGTTCTTGGGCCTGGCTCGATCCCAATGCCTGGAATGATGGTTGGCATGTGGTAGGTGTTCGGAGAACATTCGGTGAATGAGTGAGTCGGGGCACGTAGCCTGGGCACGGGCTCGTTTCTGAACTGAAGGGGCTCTGCGTCCAGCACAGAGCCCCGAGGCCTGCTGCACAGCCTGTCACCGTGATGTTGGCGGTGGCAGTGAGAGAGGTTTTCAAAGGAATATTTTCTCCCCTACAACTCACCAGCGCCCTTTGGAAGATCAGTGCTGGCTAGGGTGCTGTGGCTTGCCCTGTGAGATGGGGTGGGCATTGGATTAGCCCAGTGGTCCCTGATGGGGGGGGACATTTGGCAATGTCTAGAGACATCTTTGGTTGTCACGACTGGAGGGATGGTACTGGTGGCATCTAGCGGGCAGGGGGGCGCTGCGAAATTTCCTGTGGGGCCCGGGGTGACCTCCCCCCAACCGAGAATGGTCCCTACCCAGATGTCAAGAGTGCCCAGGGTGAGACTCTGGATCGGGGGTTCCCCAAGGCCTGCCTACCACCCCCTGATTCCTGTCTTGTGTTAAGTTCATCCCTGTGCCTCCTGCAGGATCTCTGTGCCCGAGACCTGGGCCAAGTTCAGCAACGACAACATCAGGCACTCGCAGAACATGCGGGCCAACTCTATCCGGCTGCGCGAGGAGGCCGAGAACCTCTTTGAGACCCTCTCGGATCAGCTGTGGAAGCAGTTTACCCACACCAACCTGGCCTTCAGTGCCCGCATCTCCGAGGTGACGGACGCCAAGAATAAACTGCAGACAGAGCTGGCGAAGGTAAGCGAGACGCACTCGAGGGGACTGCAGCCCGTCTGGCCAAGTCCTCACCTGTCTTCCGGTGGTCTCGGCAGCATCTGCCCAAGCTGCCCGCCCGCCCCTGGTGCTGACCCAGTCCTACCATCCCGCATCTAGGAGCCTGTCCCCCCGGAAAGGGGTTGGGGCTGTGAGCAGGGGGGAGTCCAGCCTCTGGGGTAGATCCTTCCCTGCTCCCCTGATGTTGGAGCTTAGGGCTCAGTCTGGCTGTCCGTCTGAGCCCCCAAGAGGCTGCCGGCGACCCCCAGGGTCCTACACTCCATCCAAGGGCCTTGCAGCGGGACGTGACCAGTGAGTGTGGTTGTCTCTATCAGAGCCCTGGAAAATGGGTCCAAGCAGCTCCCCGCCCACATCAGCATCTTTGGAGATGGAACCTTTTTGACTTTCAAAGGCATCCACAGCATGGGGGGAGAGGATTGCCTGATTTTGTCATTATCTCCTGCTACTGCCCCATATTCGCTGTCCTTTCCACAGCTCCTATGCAAAGGCAGTGTGCTATTTCCCATCTCCGGGGGTGAGGGGGTGGGGCCTCTCTGCATGGAATTTGGAATTTATCCTCCCCGCTCTGCCTACGCTCAGTGAGCCTACTGCGTGTCTGATGCTAGCTGGCCACTAGGAATGAAAGGAGGGGCTGTGCATATGATCCCTTGTCCTGTCCTCAGGGGACTTGCACTCTGGTGGAGGCTGTGAACTGTGCACACGGGAATGACTTAGGGATGACAGTCTGATGGGGGAGGTGGTGACAGGGGAATAGCCTTGACCCCGTATTCACAAAACAGTTCTAGATACAAAGATATGTCATATATATATTGGGGGGGGCAGTTAGTGGGCTACAAGCAAGGTTCAATGGCAATTAGACGGGTGGTGTAAGCCCCCCACATACGCCACCCTATTGCCTCAGGTATGGAGGGGGCCGAGGAAATGGAAGTTTCTAGAATGAGGGAAGAGCAAGGAGATGCATCAGGGCTTCTGATAGGGACCTTACGTCGGGTGGCGTTAAGGGCAGGTCACTAGGGAGTTGGGCAGCCAAGGGATGGTGGGAAGAGTATTCTCGAGAGTGGCCAGTGCGCACTGTGCACATGTGTGGGATGCGGTGGGAGCCCGGGGCAGGCTCAGGTCACACAGGTCCTGGTGGGTCCCGGTGAAGACTCTGGATTTTATGCTGAGAACCCAGAGAGACTTAGAAGGATTTTAAGTGGAAGGCATTGGGATCCGCTCTCATCCTTAGGTGGATTTCTTTCCCTCCTGAGTGTAGCAGAGTGGACACAGGGAGAGTGGGTAAGTGGCTCCAGAAGGTGTCTAATGAGAAGGATGGCTGTCTGTGCCACGGTGGTGGCGTCACATGGGAGGGGGGAGGGAGAGAGGTGAAAGAGAAGGCAGGGTTGGCAGATGGACCTTCCCCCCTCTTTTACTGAATGTTTTTCTATCAATCTTCCCAAAACAGGGTTGAAAAACTTTGTAAAGGGCCAGGTCCTGTTTTCAGCTCTGTAGGCCATTCGGCTTCTGTCACAACAATTCAGTTCCGCTCGTGTAGATGGCCATAGATAGTATGGACACAGATGAGCACACTGTGTGCCAGTAAAACTTTATTTACAAAAATCATTGGTGGGCTGGATGTGGCCCGCCCGTTGCAGTTGGCTGACTACCAGTGTGCAGTTTTACGTAGCTTGTCGTCGCTCCTTCCACCCCATAGCATGTGGTTAGGAGCATGGGCAGAGCGTGGCTGCCTGGGTGTGAATCCTGGCCCACCATCCCTGCAGCCCTGGACAGTTTCCTTGACCTCTCGGTGCCTGAGTTTCCTCATCTGTAGAATGGGGATAATAACGCTTCCGACCTCAGAGCTGCCAGAAGGATTATCCGAGTCCGTGTAGGGAAACCAGCTGAACTGCTGGTTTCAGTCCCTGAAATGAACTTTGTTGGCGGTTATGATTTCATGTATTTGGTTGGTTTATTTGTCCACGTCTCTCCAGGACAAAAGTCCTGATTCAGCTGCATACCCGCCCCGCTTCGTATAGCGCCCGGCACACAGAAGACACCCATTAAATCTTTGTTCGATGAATGAGAGGAATCCATAGTGTTGAGTTTCCTGTTGGAAAATTTGAAACGCTCCCTATAAAATTTTAACTGTTCATTGTTGAGCTCAGCCTCATTCCTCTTGGCAAGAAGCATTTCTGGAGAATTCTAGGTCTCCATCCTCACCTGTGCTGCAAAGGAAGTATTGCCCAAATGGTCTTAAGAATCCACTTTGAGGGGCGCCTGGGTGGCTCAGTGCGTTAAAGCCTTTCCCTTCGACTCAGGTCATGATCTCAGGGTCCTGGGATCGAGCCCCGCATCGGGCTCTCTGCTCAGCAGGGAGCTTTCATTTCCCTCTCTCTCTCTCTGCCTGCCTCTCTGCCTACTTGTGATCTCTGTCTGTCAAATAAATAAAATCTTTAAAAGAAAAAAATCCACTTCGAAAAGCCAGGTCTACCCAGTTCCCCATGCAGACTTCGAATCCAGCCGGGGTTTGGAGGTGCATAGACAGCCTTAGATGGTCACCGTGATCCTAGGGTTCCATCCCCAAGGCCACACCCCAAACCTCGGAACTTGGCTTGGACCTCGTTCATGCACTTCATCCTTGCCCTCTGGAGCCTGGAGTGTGTCCCGGTCATATTGACCTCTGCTAGAAGAGAGGCTGGTGACTTCTCCGGACTCAAGTAGTTGCTGACCTGGGAGCAGGCTGCTTCCTTTGAGAACCAATGCCTCCTAAGAGCTGCCTGCCTTCCCCCCACTTCCCTCCCAGGACTCCAGATCAGCATAAGTCCCCACCTGTATCCAATACCCAGTTGAATGTGCCTTGTAGAGGGTGGACTCTTAATGTGGGGGGAAAGGTGCAAAGGGGGGGGGTTATGGGGACACCACTCCAGAGCAGTGTTTCTCCTGAAGTGTGGGAGTCAGGCCCTGGCCCAAGCAAGTGACAGTGGGTGGGTCGCAAGCAAGAAAGTGCTTCTTCCTTCAATCCTGTTTCAGTCCCTGAAATGATCTCGAGGGGAACCCTGATCACATGCTAGAATGCCTTCTTCGCCTGTTTTAAACAGAGAGAGCCAGCCTCAGGCTAAGGACTTGGGACAGCCAACATCTAGCCAGAGTTTAAATAACAAGATTTTATGTGCATCTCATTTTGTGCATTTTTACGGTTATTTGCACTTAAGGCCAATGATGTGGATTTTCCACCGATCAGAGCAATACAATGTTTTGGTTGTAGGGCAAAGTTGGCTTTGACAGACATCTGGGTGAGCAGCTGTCTCCTTCCCTTCTCCTCTCTCCCTCCTTCTCTCTTCCCCTCTTCCAGACTCAGAGTACTGGGGGAACCAAATCCTTCCAAAAGGCAAACCTCAGGCATCCAGTCTAATCCAGTTTTCCCACTGCATTTTATTTCCAAGCTTGCAAGCTGAGCCCGGTCACCCCTCCTGTGATGCATCGGGCCAGCTTACCCCGTCACCTGGGTCTGCCCCGAATGTGCCCAGGCAGACGCCTCTCTGGGGTTTCTGCCACCCCTCGGTCATGTGAGCCCTGGAGTCAAAATCCCATTTTCCCATATTGGATGTGAATGTGGTTGGCGCAGACGAGGACGCCAGAAGCTGGGGGGTGGGGGGACGGTCAGGATAAGCCAGAAGGATAGCCTCGGTCGGGCTGTCTGAGAGAAGTCGGATTCTCGACTTCCTCTCGACAGCTCTCTCCTTACATGTGCTATGGGCTTTCTTGTAGTTAGAGGCAGCAAACAGGAGCCAGCTTTCCCCTGAGGACTTCCACCCTGCCTCCTACTGCACCGTTTTCCTCTGTGGCTCTGGCTTCCAGATGCTTCCAGACGCTTCGAGTGGCTTCCAGGGCTCTCACTTGCAGGTGCTCAAATCCCAAGCCTCGGGGCCCACTTGGACGCCTCTTTTCCTCTCCCACCCCAAGTCTGCTCCATCAGTAAATCCAGGTCCCACTTTCAGAATCTCACTGCTCTCCACTGCCCCTCCTGCCTCCACCCTGGCTGGGCATCCACCCTCTCCTGCCTGGATTACCTCTGTGGCCTCCCTGCC
>CM053621.1:6755406-6768098 GCA_028646535.1 Procyon lotor | reverse complement strand
ATCCAAACAAGTGGGTTAATGGAGGTTAAATCTGAGCCTTGGACGGGACGACTGAGGGAATTTACAGAAGAAGATTCTGTCAAATGAATCTCAATTTCCTATTGTCTTACGGTAAAAAAAAAAAAAAAAAAAAAAAAAAAGACCAACGATCCCAAAGGAGAAATCTAAGGGCCTGAACATTACAGGATGGGGGTCGGGATGGAGCGTGGAGCCGGGATGCGGGACAGTCCTGCAGCGTGTGCCGGGCAGTGGACTAAGCACTTTACGCTCACGATCTCATTGGTGCTCAAAACCACCTGTGGGTGGGTTATTGTTTTGTGGGTTCTGCACATGAGAACCGGTGCCCCTCCCAGTATCCTGGCTCGGGAAAAGGGGCTGCCCAGCAAAGGGGCTCAGTACGTGTTCCGGATTTGATTGCATGAGTCACAGAGAGGTTGAGTGACCTCTTCAAGGTCACACGGGGGGGGGGAGGAGCAGGAGGTGGCATTTGAGCCTCATTCTTGTGACTGCAGAGGGGCTCAGTGGCCCAAAGTGACCAGCCGCTCCCAGCCCCCCATGCGCCGCACGGGGCGAGATTCGGGACTCCCCCCGACACCCCAGTCCCCCAGCCTTGACTGGCAGGCAGCCTGCAGCAGCTGCTCGAAGAGCCCGGAGCTGGGGCCTGGAGCTGGGGCCTGAGAAGCCGTGAGCCCTCCACTGTCACCACCGCCTTACCATCTGAGTTCCAGCTTCTGGGCCGAAGCCGCTGAGGCTCCTCCCATGGGGTGACCCCCTGGGCCAATCCCGCAGCGACCCGCCCAGCCTCGGGTGAGCCAGGCTGCGCCCTGCCCCCGAGCCTCTTTCCCCCTACTTCTCCGGCTCTGTGGGAGCAAAAAGGTTAACACCCCTAGGGCCTGTGGGAGAACTTGTGCTTCTGGGGCTCAGGGCAGAACTCAGAACTCAGGGACCGGGGAGAGAGGAGGAGAGAAGGCAAAAGAGAGAGCGATCACTCTTCCTGGCCTAGGAAAGATGGGGAAGGGGCTTGATGACTTTTGTGTGGCTCTTTCCAGGGTGTACTTGTAGAAGAAATGCACACGCGCGCGTGCACGCACTCGCTCTGGGAAGAGTGGGTCGTGGCACCCACGCTCTTTACCTGACTCCGAAGATGTGCACGTCTCCCAGCTCCGGGTGCGTGCCGGGCGGTGGAGGGGCTCCTCCCAGGCCCACCACCAGTCGCCTCACCTACCCTTCGTGTGCGGTGATTACCATCCCCGTTTCAATGGCAAGGCCCAGAGAGCCTAGGACTCTTGCTAAGGTCAACCAGCTTGGGCTACAGACTTAGGCAGGCTAGTGTCCTCTTTTTAACCAAACACCCCATGTTGTCTATTAGTCCATGGTGGGGGCAAGTGTTCTTTGAGCACCGACGAAAGCCCCCCACAAAGTGGCACCCAGTAAGCGCTATTCCAAGTGTTAGACGTTCATTATTTTTACTCTGTTCTGGGTGCTGATTGGTATAGGCACTGGGGATTTAGCAGTGAGCAAAATAAAACTCCTTCCTCACTTGGAACTTACCTTCTGATTGGGGGAAGAATAGCAAGTTAATGAATGAAACACAGAGTATGTCAGCTGGTGTAGAGACTGTAGAGAAAATTAAGCAGGGGTTTGGACAGCTGGCCAGTTTGGGAGTTGCAATTCTAAAGGAAACGGTCAGAGAAGGCCTTCCAGGCGTTCTATCTACAACCTGAAGGAGGGGAGAGAATGAGCCATGTGGATGACTGGGGAAGGAGCATCCGAGCAGAGGGGACCGTGCAAAGGCCCTGTGGTAGGAGTGTGTTAGGTTTGATGTGGTTGTGTGGATACACCATCTCTGGGAGTAGGTGGGTGAGTGAGTGGGTGGATGACTGCAAAAGGAGGTGGAGGTGTTTGGGACACTCATTGTGTGTGTGTGCACGCACGTACGGGCACACACACATGCACACACATGTATGCATAGAGCAGGTGCCTTGAGTCTGAGGGATCCTGAGTCTGGGGTCAGCTTGCCCAGACCTTCCCCCCTTAGAAACCTGCCTGTGCTCTGAGCTTCTTCCCTGCCTTTCTTCCTCCCTGGGATCTGGATGCCCCTGGGCACGGTGGGAGGAGGGCACAGCTCTGGGCCGGGACATTGGAATACCAGGGTTTCAAAGTTATTGGCATCAGATTCAACCCTGTGATGAGGCAGCTCCTCCTTCCCCAGACACCTTTCTGGAAGCCCACACCTGCGTGCACAGCTCAAAAAAAACCTCTTCTGCCTGCTTGGTCATCAGTGTTGGGGAAGAACTTAATCCCTTTACCTTACTTGGGGCTTCCTGCCAAGACAGCCAGCCTTGATTTACAGCACTGGGTCCCGGACTGTGCTCATTAACCCATTTCCTTCCCTTGGAGACTTTCAATGTTGGGGTGTCTCTGTATCACGTGCCCCAGTGGTTCTTGACTGTGGCTGCACTTTTGAATTACTCAGGGGGCTCCTGAAACCTCTTGATACCTGTGAAATCAGAACCTCTGGGGGAGGGGCCCTGGCATCTGTATTTTTTAAAAACCCTTCTGGTGATTCTAACGAGCAGTCAAATTCAGGGCACCCGGGAGGCTCAGTGAGTGGAGCATCCAAGCTTTGATCGCAGCTCAGGTCTTAATCTCAGGGTCGTGAGTTCAAGCCCCGCATTGGGCTCCATGCTGGGTGTGAAGCCTACTTTAAAAAAAAAAATTTAACATGCAACCAAATTGAAGAAACAATACCCTTTCCTATCAGATGGCATTTTCTTCTTTAATTGGCTTTCTCCCATTTACAACAAAACAAAACAAAACAAACTAAAGTTATTTTAAAAGCAAGCTTAAATATGGTGGTGTTGTGGGAACTTTTTCTTTTTTGACCCCAGTGAAGAGAGAGGAGTTTATCATCCTCCTCATTTCTTGGCACATCCTGTTTGCAAAAAGCCCTTTGCTTGTTTCTCATTTCCTTCCTTTTATCTTCATACTTCACGCTCGCTCCCTTTCTCTCATAGACGACTTTCCCATCGATGACCATTCTAATGGTTGAACGTGGATCTCTCAGTTGAGATGCCTTCTTACTAAATGTATATGGCTGTTGTTGGTGCGGGGATTTTTAATTTTCTCCGAAAGGAATTGTTTGATGCAGCTCAGTCTGTTTCCTTCTTTCCTCACCCTGCGTGGTTTTAAAGACCCAGCCTTGGTCCTGTCCACGCATAATCAATGCCCCAGTGGACCCCCAAAGTCCACTGCAGTGCCCTTTTGCTGTTACTCATCCTTCTCCATGGTCGAGGGCACCCATTGCCAGCTCACTTCCCACTACAAGTGATACTGTACTCAACGTCCTTGACGTGGATGCTCCTAGCGGTCTTGGGATACGACGGTATATACCCACAAACGGATGCACTAGAATGTGTGGGTTACCCTTTCAGACTCAGGGCTCTTCTTCCAGGGGACATTATGGAATTTGGGGCCCAGGGACCCGGTGAGTCCTTGGAGCCTATGTTGGCACCAAGCAAATCCTTAGCTTCCTCCTGAGCATGAAGGTCAAAGCTGCTGTGTCTCCAGCTCCTGTCCCTGGTCAGTCCTCTTGGTCTCTGCCTCCCTGCCCTTGGAGGTCACATTCCTCGGACTTCTGGAGGCTGTGTCATTGCACACGGGGCTCCTGGAGCTGCATAGGCTGGCAGGACTAGGGTGGTGGCAGGGGTGTCCTCAAGACAGAATGAGTGTGTGTGGGTGGGTGGGTGGCTTTTTTCTCTCTTCTAACAAAAAGGACCCTGGCTGCGAGTGACAGAGGCTGGACACGAGGCTCTGGGGGACAGTTTTGGCAGAGTGCACTCACCTGGGCAGATGTGCTTTGGGTATGAGTCATCAGTCGGTTCTAGAATGCCCAACTCTGGAAAACCCCTGCTGTGCTGGAAAATGCACAGGCAGGCCTGCTCAAGAAGTGCCAACAGGAGACGGGAGGTGGTGACTTGGAGAAACAAACCCCTGTCAGTCCCAGCACACACAGCCCTTCCGCTAGCACCCCCAGATGCCAGCCCTGAAGGGACGGGGGGGCGGGGGACCTCACGGGGGCCCCTTCCCCTTCGCATCCTCATTTGGGCTGTGACCGCCCGCCCAGCTCCCCGCCTCCCCTCCTGTCTTTCACCTGCTGTGTCTGTGCCCGGAAGACAGTGTGATTTCCCCAGTCAGGTCACCCCCGGGGCCACCTTCCCAATTTTACCGTGCCCACGAGCCACCTGGGCTAGCATTTACTTTATATTTGGGTGTAATGCCAGTCCCCCCAAAATGCTTAAGAACACATTCATTTACGATGTGTTTATATCCCTTGTATCAATGGAGAACCAACAGCACCCGCTTTAACTGGAGAGTGGCTAGAAGGGTACCCAGAAGGAAAACAGAGCAAAGCTGGTAGAATGTAGCTTCAGCCTGTGGCCCTCAGAAGCCTCTGGATTCTTCCATCCCCGGCACACCTTCCTGGAAGCGGTTGGCAGGCTTGGAAAATAATTGATGAATTTTACTGCCCCTGGAACTGCTGTTCATCACGGGGCTGTGTCCGGGTCCCTCCGCTGTGCTCACGAGAGGGCTCCTCGAGAACAGAGATGAACCCACCTCGCGTGGCCACACGAAAGACATCCCACAAGTTGTTTGTTTGTTTTTTTAAACCGAGAGAGGGTAGCAGGAACTTGAACTTCCGTGGTGCTGAAGAAAGCCCTTGCGGTTGTAGGAAGCACTCGTCAGCGCTCACTAAGAAACGTGTGTCACGCATAATAAATGTTTGTTGCACAAAGGAGCAGATGCATGAGCGAACTCTCCGCTAGATCGTGAACTCCACCAGGACGGGATTTTTTCCATCTGTTGTGGTCACTGCTGCGTCCAGTTCCCAGGAGTGCTCTGCACCTAACAGGTGCCCCGTGAACATTTGGGAAGGGGCAACGCGGGAATCAATGAAACCGTAAAATAATGAGTGGACGAAGAAGCGATCGGGCACCTGAATGAGAGTCAGCACTATCCCTAGACTCAAGAGACAGGCTTTTGGTCAAGTCGCACTTGACCAAAGTGCAAGAGACCAAAGACCCCCAAGTTGCAAGCCCCGAGCTGGGAACCAGCGGATGAAGAGAGCAGATAGGGGAACACAAGAGAAGTACAGGCTCAGAGCGCTGGCCAGGGGCCTTTCGAGGTTCCCTTAGCGGCAGAGAGGAGCGTGCTGGGAGCTGCGTTCATGGCCGGGGCAGGGTCGGCAGGCCCCACCAGCAGCCGAGCTCTCGGCGATGTCTTCCTTACCGATCCTGCCAACAGCCCGCAGACACGCAGATGGTGGGGAGAGGGGCTGTTTTCTGCATGGGGCCGTATGATGCCAAGAAGCATTTTTCCTCTCTGGAAAGCTCGATTCTTCTGTACCAGGCTGGGGTGATGCGTCCTGAGATTTCATATCTGTGACAGCAACCCCCCCCCTACATAAAAGGGCACATTTCTAAGGATCATCCCCACTTCTAAGAAAGCCATCCGCCCCCCCTCCCGCCACCCCTGGAGTGCATACGGAGAAGCTTGTGTGCCGAGCACGGAACATTCTTAGGGGATAATGTTTAACCGGCACGTGGTTCTGGGTGGCTTGGCGAGGACCAGGACGGGGACAAGCCTTCCTCCTCATGGGCTTTGAAGGAGGCCGAGCAGTCCCCCTGCCCCCTCCTGTGGCCCTGTCACCCATCTCAACCCCAGTAGGGAAAGGGCCTCCTGTTGTTACCCTGAAATAGAAAAATGCTCTCTTTTTAGACTTTATTCCTAAACTAATAGGGAAGCCAGGTTTTCTAAAGCCGCTTCTTGGTGCCCATAGTACGTGGGCTCAACCCAGCTAAAATAGTCATCCCAGTACCTGTTACGATTTGTGACTATTTCCCAGCCCAAGAATATATGGAAAACACCAATGTAATGTCCTGGAAGGTGGGGGACTGGGTCTCATACTTGCAATCCCCCCCATTGAGGAGCCCTGGCATTTTCGTGTGTAAGCAGTTTTCCCTGACATCGAAATTTGAGATAGACCCAACTGTATAAAGTTTTGGGCACACTGTTCCCAAACCTCAGTGTGGATAAGGACCGTGGGGAGCCAAACATCTAGACCTCCGCTGTGATTCCTTCCTTCATCCATTCATTCATCCACTCATTCTGTGACTATTGAGTTCCTCCCGTGAGTAGAGTTGGTAGGTTTAGCAACTAAAAATGCAGGATGCCCAGTTAAACTTGAATTTCAGAGCAACAACAAATCATTCTGTTAGTGTAGGTGTGTCTTGTGCAGTAGCCGACACACACACACGTGAAAGGTGCCTTGTTGTCCATCTGAGATTCACATTAAACCAGGCGCCTTGTGTTTTACCCGGGAGCCCTCCGTCTGCGCCAGGCACTGTCCCTGGCTTCTCGGAGTGCGCGTGCTAGTGAGGGAGACGGACAAACACCTAGCAGGAGGAGGGGTGTTGGAAGTCAAGAGTGCCAGGGTTCCGTGTCCGGGCTTGTCAGGAAGGGAGCACACAGGACCTCGTCATTGGGTCCTGCCAAGTCTGGAAGCGGTGTTAGCACAGCCCACCCACAGAGAGTCTTCTGGAAGGGGCGCCACGAGAACTTGAACTGCTCTCGGTGCTGGGAGGGAGGGGAGCGGACGTGCCAGCTGCAGTGAGCTGATGTGCGCGGGTTCGTCCGGGTTCTGGCTTACGGTCGGCCAAGTGCAAGACCGCATTCCCTCTGGTCTGGACCGAGCCGGCGTGGCCCGTCTTCATTCATGCTTTCATTTTTGTATTACGGGAAACTTCAAACACGCAGAAGTAGAATCCTATAAAAGATCCCCATGGACCCACCATGCGTATCACCGTTTGGCCCATCTTTTCTTGTGATGATCTTTTTCTGATTTTAGCTTTATTTTCTATTGAAGTATAATTACTCTTACAGTAAAGCGTTCAGCTTGATGAATCTGGATAAAGATTTTCTGCCTGTGTTTACCCCTAGGGAGCCTCCACACCAGTCAAGGTAGAGAGAGCATTCCTGGTCCCCCACAGGTTCCCTCTTGTCCCTTTCTGGGATCTGTACTCCCATTAATTGTAGAGCATTATATTGGGGGAAATGTTTCTACACATAAATAGAAAATTTTGAATCTCTCTCTCTCTTTCCCCTCTTCTCCCTTGCCTTCCTCTTCCCTTCCCTTCCCTTTCCTTCCTTCCTTCTAGTTTATTTACTGACTTAGATACTAGAAAGGTAAATTTTGGATTACAAAGAGATCTAGAACAACCTAGATTGATTCAGATTTAAGTGGATTCAGACGTAAGCTTTTCGGATTGCTTTGGACGACTGTGTTCATCTTAACCTTTCTCCCCCTCGCTCCATCCCTCCCACTGAACGCTTATTGGCTGACTCCAGTGGGGCTCTGGAGATTGGAAACGCAACCAACCTTGGGGGCGGCCCCTCCCCACCGTGTTCTCAGGGTCCTCAAGCTGCTCTCCCGGGGTCATCTTAGGAAGAGCGTAGCCCCGGAGCTGGCTGCTTCCGTGACACACCCCTCATGTTCCCCACAGACGCTGCAGGAGATCTTCCAGGCAGAGAATACCATCATGCTTCTGGAAAGGTCCATCATGGCCAAGGAATGTCCACTGAAGGTGGCGCAGACGAGGCTGGAGTGCCGAACCCGGCGCCCCAATGTGGAGCTGTGCAGGGACATCCCACAGTTCAAGTGAGTGGAGGAGACCAGGTCGGGGACGGGTGGGTCTCCGGAGCTCCCCAGAAACCTGGGTCTGAAAAATGGACCGCTCCCTTGCCACTACCGATTAGGACATGTAGCCCCACAACTCAGCAGGACATGGCGGGGGGTCTGGAGTTGCTGGAGTTCCGGGGTCCCCTCCATAACCTCCCCCATCTTGAGGAAAGCCGTCCAGCTTTCCCCTGGAAAGCTAAGGAGAGGGAGCCTCTCAGGCCAGAGACATGACCTGTGGCCTAGGGTTGCTTCCCCGACCCCCTGCCCACCCAGGAGAGAGGGACCAGCTCCCACCCCCCTTGGTCTCCATCTCCGTCTTGGAAAGTTCTTCTTGAACGTTGGAGGAGTTTAATCCCACCCCTCCCGCTTTGGGAAGGAGGGGCTGCTTCTGTGGACAAAGGGCCCCCTCCCTGGAGAGGGGGTGAACGGCTCATGTAGCCCCAGAGCAGGGGTTTGTGAGCTTGGGGTCGGGGTTTGGAGTGGGATGAGGGTCAGGCAGTGGAGGAACAGGCCATCAGACGTGGGAATCTGTGTGGCCGAGGGCAGGCCCCTGGGTTGTGCGGGCCCTCCACGCTGGGGGCACCCTACCAGCTCCCTATTGCAGCCCAGCAAATGCCCCACGACCCAGTGGCTTGTCCTCGTCCTAAGCTAGATGCACGGAGATGTGAAGAGAGCTGGAAAAGTAAAGAGAAGGAGGAAGAATATTCTGAGAGAAAATGCCCCACGGCTCCCGGTGACGCTGTGTGATGTTCACACGGCCTCGTTACTACCAGATAATCACTCGGGAAACGGAAAAGCTGGGTGTGTGTGTTGGCAGGGAGTGAGCAGGGCAAGTGACCCCAGGCTTTGAACTTGGAGGCCTGGCTACCTGCTTGGCCTGCTGCCGGCCTGGAAGTTCTTCACCCCTGGAAGTGGGGGCAGTGTCCAGAGTCCCACCCCAGCTAGGCTGCAAGGGGTTCAGGGCCCTGCTGAGGGTTGGGGGAAGCTCTCCTGAGCCCCCCTGCACCCGTCCCTGCTTCTCAGATGCTCAGGTTGGATTGGGCACCTTCTGGGGCACACGCCCCAGGGGACTCACATGGAACAGGGCTTTCGGGGACCAGATTTGCCCTGGAGGACCCACTGCTCTAGGACAAGCTCCCCACCTCCTTGTCCACCAGCTGTGGCGCCCGCCACGGGGAAGCCCACCCTGATATCCGACTCCAGACCTGCCAGTAGCGTGTCCCCGGGCTTGAGCCCAGAGGCCGGACCCCAGGCAGAGCCTCGCCGCCGAGCTGCCATCCCAGCCCACCAGGTGTACTCATTCCCTAGGCCTGCTGTAGCAGGAATTTGTTTGAGTATCTGCATTTCTCCTGGGCAGATACCGAGGAGCGTAATTGCTGCGCCATAGGCTAAGTCTACATTTAACTTACTGCGAAACCGCCAGACTGGTTCCCTGAACACCCTGTTTCTTCCTTTGTGCTCATCACGCTCAGCCGCTCCCCCATCCGCCTGTTCTCCCCGTCTCCCCCGACAGCCGAGCCTTCTCTGTCTCGCTCATGGTGGTCCCCGGTGCCTGGCACGGTGCGCGGCGCCTCATAGGTGCGTCGGTGCTGACCAGCTCGGTGAATCGCGCCTCCCCCTCTGCTCTGGCTGCAGGCTCGTGAACGAGGTGTTCACCATCGACGACACCTTGCAGACCCTCAGGCTGAGGCTGCGGGAGACGCAGGACACGCTGCAGCTGCTGGTGATGACCAAGTGCCGGCTGGAGCATGAGCTGGCCATCAAGGCCAACACGCTGTGCATCGACAAGGACAAGTGCATGAGCATGCGCAAGACCTTCCCCTGCACACCGCGCCTGGTGGGCTGCTCCTGAGTCGCGGCGGCCGGGCCCCGGCGGTTGGCTCTGCACTCCTTCCGAGTGCGTGGCGTAAAAATGGAAAAGGCAGGAAAACAAAATAAAATGTCGTTTTCTCCCTTTCCTCCTATCATGGAAAAAAAAATTATATAAATATGTATATTAAGAGCCAAAATAAACATACCCAAAGCAAAGACCCTGGAGCTCATTCCTTGCTGCAGAACTAGCCTCAGGGCAGGTCCCGGGAGCAGACAGACCGATTTCTCGGGGAAGGAGTGTTGCGAGGGTCTCGGCGTCCCCAGGAAATGGAGGGGGGCACACGTTTGTGAAACCTGTTTGTCCGTTTAGGAGCACCGTGTAGAGCACAGGAGCCAAAGATTAGACGCCGGAGCTGAGAGTCTGGAGCCCCGCTGGCCCCGAGGAGCTGTGTGGCCCTGGCCAGGCTCCCAACCTGCGCACCCTCGTCTGTGGAATGAGGTCAGTCCCAGGCCGAGGCGACGGTCCCGCTGTGTGGGGCGGGGGCAAAAAGCTAGGACTTGGAGCCAGAGGTCCTGGGTTTTGAATCCCGGCTTGGCTACGTGGCGTGTTTCTGAAGTTGGTATGGGAGGAAAAGGAGATGAAATTAGTTCTGCGGGTGGGGCGGGGGAGGCAGGTGAGGGTCGAGGACAAGCTCTCTGATGATGTGACATGGCTTGAAAACATTAAACCTAGAACTCCCGCGGGACCCAGCAGTTGTACTCCTAGGTGTGTCTCAACAGGAGCATTGGAAACAGATACTCAAATAAATAAATAAATACGGTACCTGGGCATCCATAGCAGTATGCTAATAAGCACAATAGCTAAAAAGGGAAAACAACCCAAATGTCCATCAATGAACGGAAAAACAAGACATAGCCTGTCCGCGCAATGGAATTTTATTCCGCATAGAAGAAACAAACACCTGCTTCGACACACATGAGCCTTGAAGACCTCACGCTACGTGAAAGAAACCAGACGCAAAAGCCCCCGTGCCATGTGATTCCATTTCTATGCAACGTCCAGAATGGGTAAATCCCTGAAAGGGCAGATTGCTGGTCGCCAAGGGGGCGGAGGGGGTGCAAAAGGACGCTCAGCTAAATGCCACGGAACTGCTCACGTTACGTGGTCGATTTTATGTGACGTGAAACGCACTTCAGTTAAACCAGAGAAAGAAGGGTCCTCTTGGATCTGAGTCATGAAGGATAAGGAGGTGGAGGCAGAAGAGGGTGGGTTTTTTGGTAAGAGGAGCGGCCCGACTAAAGGCAGGGAGCTAGGGTCCCGGATACAGAAGCCCTTGGAGAGGCGTGTGAATCATCTTGAAATAGTCTCACCGTTTTGTCTGTGCTGAGGCCCGTGCTTCCCAGGCTTCGTTATGCACATCGGTAAGTCCCAGAGTTTACTCCGCATGTGCAGAGCTCCCGCAGCCCTCCTTAAAATGTGGATTCCGAGTCAGGAGGGCTGAGCCCAAGGGTCTGAGGTTCTGACAAGCTCCCAGATGCTGCCTGCAGCCCAGGGACCCCACTGGGAGTAGTAGTAACACCTTGACCATCTGCCCTAATCAACCACCACCTTTACTGTTAGTCACTCCATCTTTTAGACTTGTTGCACTTAAAATTTTTTTAGATCTATTTCAAAGGCAAATTTGTAGCATGACTGCAGACCTGCGTCCTACGCCCAGGGCTGAACAAAGCCAAATATTGCTAATGATGTCTGGTTAGAAGAACTGTCTGCCCAAAGTGATGTTGGCTGAAGGCTTCTCTCCTTTTGCTCAGAAGGGAGATCGGCAAATCCTACAGAGGTGTTAAAGGCTACCTACGGTCCAGCGTCCCAGCGGAGACTGCCCTTGAGGTAAGCTTGCTTGAAAGAGGGCAGAGGGTCAGTTTTTCTACAAATGAGTTTCAATCCTGTTTCAGGCCTTGAATGCAGGAATCTAGGCATGTCTGCAAGTGGTGGGGGATGGGGGAGGGACTCCATAGGATCTTTAACGTGGGGATGCGAAACGACCACATTGGTGTTTTAGAAATAACTCCTCTGTGCAGAGGAGTCAGGAGGAGAGAGAAGTTGGAGGGAGGGAGTGGGGTGGAAAGCCCATCTGTTAGAATTTAAGGCAGAAGGACAGGTGCAGGTGGCACGTTTGTGGGCCTGAAGCCACAATCCTTAGAGTGCGGCTTGTAGGAGGTGAGCGGAGGTCAGAATGGAACAGAGAGAGGCAGGGAGGAGTCACAACTATCCTTTAATACCAGGAGTCGAAATCACGGCCCGAGGGATGTCTTGGTGTAAATATCGGAAAGGCAAGTGGGAATGTGGTGTTGGAGCTCAAGAGGGAGGGTTCAAGGGCTTGGGGGCCGGGGAGATACTCCAAGTCTCAGAAAGAGATGGGCTGGCCCAGGGAGATGCTGAGGTGGGGGGCGCTGCTGGAGCGCGGACAGGGGACCAAGGGGCCCAGAGGGCACAGAGAGGGGCAGGCAGAGTCCAGGGGAAGCAATGTCCAGGGGATTGCGGGCAGAGATGCTAACGTGGAGATGTTCTGAAGAATAAAGCAAACCCTTAAGAAGCAGGTGTTCTCAATGTCCCACTGGCCGGGACACCCACAAGCGTACTGTTTGGGAAAGCAAATCAGCAACATGCATCAAGAGCCTTAGAAGTATCCACACCCTTCCACTCAGGAATGTCTTCCTCCAGACTCTCTTTAGGAAGCGATCCCAAAGGCAGACCCAGCTGTGTGCGTTAAGAGTTTATTTATCCTAAGAGACCCCTGAGCACCATGCCCAGCAGCAGGGAGAAGGCAGCTAGCAGAGCACGGCACAGCCGAGTCGTGGAATACTGAGCAGCCCCGAGACCGGTGCCAAGTGCTTGAATGCTGAGGGAATGTGCTCGTAAGGCCGAAAGCCCAGAGGACAAAACTGTGATGTTAACCAGTCCTCAATTGCATCAGAAACGCACAGGAAAAAAGATTGTATTGAAACACGCTGGCATGATAAGCAAGCGCCGGCGACCTGTTTATAGGACGAATTATCTGCAGTGAACATGTGTTCCTTTATTAATCGGGAGGAAGTGCTTTTATAAATAGACTTTATTTTGTAATCGTTTGGGATTTATAGA
>CM053621.1:6708568-6754906 GCA_028646535.1 Procyon lotor | reverse complement strand
CTTGGGCAGCTGATTTTATCCCTGTACGTGGTTGAGTCTCCCTGAAAAAGCCTTTGATTCAGCCGACAAAACGGAGGCTCAGGGGCTAGAAAAAGACAAGGGACCTCCAGCATCGGTCACACGGCTACAGAGGAAGCCGATCTGGGGTAGGGACCGAGGTGCCTGACTCCTGCCTTGTTGACTTCCTTTGACACTCTGCGTCCCCTCGCCGTGTGCGCTGTTGATCAGTCATCATCTTCCCAGACGCCCAGAGCCACTCTCCTTGCGGTCCACTTCCCAGCTGGGACGTGTCAAAAGGAGGAGCACGGGGTCTACTGTGTAAGGCTGGGGCCGTAGGAGGCAGGACACGTATGACCTTGAACTCTACTGTATATAGAGTTCTCTTTCTCTTTCCCAGGCCTACCTCAGTCATTCCGCAAAACCGAGTCCAGGAAAAGCACAGTAAAACCTCTAGAGTGATGCCCTAGGAACGCAGAAGTGCTGGGGATTTTTCATTTTCTGGTTAACAAAGGTGATCCCGAAGGCCCCTTTTTGGTTTTAAGCTTCGGACTCACAGGAAGTTGCTGGCGTGAATGGATGGGGCTGGTGGGGGCCCCAGGAAGAATACCTTCAACCCCTCATTTTTGAGAAGAGAAAGCCCCAGCCAGAGAGGCACAGTGACTCGCTTACTGTCACACGGCAAGCTAGAAGTGGAAACCGTCCTCCCCATTCTCTCCAGATCTTCCAGACCTGCTGCTGGAAACCCCGCTGAGGGCTCTCAGCCCACTCTCTTGCCCAGTTAGGAGAGCTGAGGGGTCACGCTGGCTCTGTCGCTGCCGAGGGTGACCTTGAGGTCTGCAGGAGTTGTGCTATCTAGTCTGGAAATGAAGGTGGCTGTGAGTTAGGGGCGCGGGTGGGCTGCCTTGGAAGCTGCCTTGCTCGATGTGAGCTGTCTCTCTTTCTCTGTTCATTCATCCATCCATGCATACCTTCCTGCGACATAGTCCCCGAGCACCTGGCCCAGGCCAGCACCCATGCCAGGCACCCCAGCCCCAGCAGGGACTCTGCCAGGCCCGGCCCTGCCCTCACGGGACCCCGCGCCACGATTGTCCATCAGCATCCCAGGGGGAGGCAGTAATGTTTCGCTGAGGAGTCAACTGAGATTTTTAAAAATGGGCTTTGAGTGTAAACTCATCACTTGAAAAAGAGAATTTTCAGGGCCTTCTTTTATTCCCGTTCCCTGCAGCCCGGCTCTGCCTCCTCCACCTCCCAGGGGATCACCCACCCTTTGCTAGCGCCCCCAACTCCTGCTGCAACCCAGGCCCCTCCCCTGGTCTGTTAGCCCATCCCACACCTCCGCCCTTCACCCCTGCATTCCCCCGGGGGGCTTCCCCGGTGCAATCTCCCCCAGCCCCAGTGAGGGCTGTGGCCAGTTACACACTGCCGGCATTTAAGGACAACGTGATCAGTTTGGTTTTTTTTAAGACTTTATTTATTTGAGAGAGAGGGAGGGAGCAGGGGGGAGAGCAGAGGAAGGGGGAGAAGCAGCCTGGCCTCTGAGCGCAGAGCCAGATGGGGGTGGGCAGGGGCTCCATCCCAGGACCCTGAGACCATGACCTGAGCCACCCAGGTGCCTCAGCATGATCTGACATACATAGTCACCCGAGAAACCGTAGCCACGGCCAAGCCAGCAAATGAACCCATCACCCTGACAGGTTTCCTGTGCCCCCCACCTTGGCCATACCCCCCCCAACTGGCTGATTACTGATTTGTTTCTGTTGCTGGAGATTAGCTGTGGGTTCTAGGATTTTGTGCAAATGGAATCATACACTGTGTGTTCCCTCTCTCTCTCTCTCTCTCTGCTATTTTGCACTCCGCATAATTGTTTCACAATTTGTCCATGTTGCGAGCCTCTTCAGCTGGTTGCCTGTTGCTGTTGAGTAAGGCGCTCTCCGTCTCCTTGCGGTTTTCGTAAAACCCGGTGCTCCATAAGCCAGCGAGACCTGCCCGTTCCCTGAGCACCGGCGATCCCGTCCTCGCCCGCCCTCTGTGCCCGGCGCGCCCTCCGTGAGGACCCCTGGCAAGGCCAGGAGCACCGGCAGGAGCGGCTCCTTGAGCCCACATGAGCGGTCATCAAGACGTGGGCAGAAAAAATACAGAAAACATCCCCAACAGGGTTTAAGCCACTATGTAAGTGTCAGGGGACACTGCTGTTTTCGGTTTGATCTCGAATTGATACCCGCCTTCCGTTGTTACAGATTTTTCTCGACAAACCCTGAAAATGACTCTCGGTCATGGATGGGAGGAAGCCTCTTAGTCGTTGTTGAAAAGGGGCAGTGATATCACATCGTGGTTAAAATCTAGGCTTTCAAGGGGGACCTGGATTCTAACATGGACTCCACTCTCTGTTAGCTGTGCTGCTCTTGGGAGAGCTGCTTGGCCATTCTGTTTTCTGCCTCTGTTTTCGCAGCTGTAAAATGGGTCCAGTAAGACTCTTCTATTGTTGTTGCCCAAACACCCTTTTACAGGTGACCGTTAAGACTAAGCCTAACCCTGCGCATGAAGGGTATTCAGTACTATTTTTTCGAAAGCAGTTCGCGTTTATGGAGTACTGCTCTGTGCCAGTTTTCCAAAGTGCTGTCCCATGTAATCATCGCTCAGCCCTGGAACACAGGTTCTTTTTATGACACGTCATTTTATGGACGTGGAAATAGAGGCACAGAGAGGTTAAGAAACTTGCCCACAGTCACACAGGACTTAAGCTCTGCTGTGGGACGTCAGGGTGTGAACTGCTAACCAGTGTCCCAAATGAAGGAAAGCTATGCTGAGGGGGCCCGAGAGTCCGGGACGGGTCTGGCACGCCCACTGGCAAAGGCCAGCCCCACAAGAACAGAATGTGCCCCAGCCTTACTCGCCCAGCAGCTGCCCTGGGGGAAGAGCGTTTCTCCTCCTCTGCTGGCATATAGCAAAAATAGTAGGACTTGGAAATCACCTTCTGCGTGCTTAGGAGATGCTGGGTACTTGATCCTGTATCTCAAATATTCCCACACTCATCCTTCAGAGTAGCTGCCGTTTCTGTCCCCATTTTACAGAAGAGGAAACTGAGGCACAGGGTGTCTCTTGCCCACAGGGACATAGGATGAGCTGGCACCGGCCCCCCAGGGGGCTCCCCACCCCTGCACGCATGCACATGTACACACACACACACACACACACACACACACACGCACATGCCCCAGCCAGCGTCAGGCAGTGAGGAGGGAGGGAGGGAGGCGGCTGCATTGTTGGCCTTGTCCAGAAATGTCAGTGCGTCACCATCATACAAAGTCCTGGCTGTTTGCTCCTGTCGTTCCCGGGGCCCTTCTGACGAGTGTCCCCTCATGAAGGCTGAGGGCGAGGGGCAGGAATGGGAGGCAGGTTCAAAGCACGCAATTAAAATTCCTAAGGAACTATGTGAAGTCTTTCTATTCCTCCCCGTAAAACACACAGAACATTCTTGATCTCTATATTGGGCTGGGGGCTGGACTTGAAGCCTCTCGCTGCACCTCCTCGGGTGCCATGTGACTGCAGATGGGCTCCCTGGGAGGAAGGAATTCGGTGTCCCAGAGACAGCTGGTCCTTCCCTCCTCCCTACCCAACTATGCTGCTTGGGATTCCTGGCGCTCCTCTGGGCGCAGGCACGACTGTGGGCACCCATGAGGAGCAGAGCCCAGGATAGCCTGAACTGGGGGCATCCAGGGGACCGCCGGCCTGGCTCCCCTCCCTCTACGCCCCCCCACTGCCACCAGGTGCCTTATGGGTTGAACCTGGTAGTGGGGTAGGGGAAGGGGGAGTGTCTGCCCCCCCCAACCCCGGGGCAGTTGGCTGTCTCAGAAGATGAGGGAGACCCATCAGCCCAGGCTATGAGTCAGACAACTGGCCTTCCCAAGGGGTGTGCAACCTTCTGTCCTGATAAGGGGCCATCATGATGGGGAACCGAGAAGCAGGCAGGGAAGGCTCGCGCCCTAGCAGAAAAGGTCAGCAAGCAGGTGCTGTCTCTTAGGTTCGCCTCACTCTTCCCGACCTGGGGCAGCGGGGGTGCGGGGAGTGACTGCTCCAAGGGCACAGGCCTCCTTTGGAGCCGATGAAAACGTTTTGGAAGCAGCAGGTGTGGTGGGCGCACGACACAGCCGATGTGCGAAATGCCGCAGAATTGTGCACTTCCAGGAATTTCAGGTTATGTGAATTTCACCTCAGCTTTAAAAGAGCGAGAGGAGGAGAATCAGTTATGGCCACTCCTTCCCTCCCACGTCATTTTCCTAAGTAAATGTCTGTGTGGACTCTGGAACATGTCTGCTAGGTACAAGAAAACATGTTGACGGAAAACTTGGACAGTATCTTGACGTTTCGTGGAATGAATCGATGCGCACACGTGGATGTAAAGGGGCTCGGGGGCTCAGGGGCCTGCCGGGACAGGGTCTGCGTGTGCAGGAACCTGGGGCCTCCTGACACTTTGCACCTGGCTTGCCTCACCTGGTCCCTGCCCCGCTTCCAGTCACCTGCCCAGGGGCCCTGGGCTTCTGTCTCCTGTCACCCCTCTTCCCCTTTCCCTGCAGGCGAGGGGGAGTCTTTCGCCTTTTCTGTGAGTCAGCATGAGGGTTAAAAGCACTCGCTGCAAGGGGGTCTGAAGCCCCTTTGCCTGGGTTTAAATCTAGGCTCTCCTCGATTCACCCTCTGGGTGACTGTGGGCAACTCTCTTCAGTAGCCTGAGACTTGATTTCCTCACCTGTAAAATGGGGACAGTGTTGTCATTGTTTCTACTCAGAGGCTCAGCCCGGGTTATTGGAGATAAGGTCTGTGAATTGTGGGCCGCAGAGACTGGCATACAGTAGGGGCTGGCTAGCTGGTCCTGCTTGCCCAGGATGAGTTAGGGACCCCCTGTCACCACTTAGAGAGCTCCGGGGGCGCAGGCAGGAACGGACCTTCACTTCAGAGTCCTTGCTAGCACTGGACTCTCAGATGTAGCAAATGGTGGAGTAAGTTTGGTGAGAGGCCTTCAGTGCTGTCCCTGGGACAGGAGCAGGGGGAGAGGGTTTGAGGTCCCCAGGAAGGGATGGGAGGGGGGTGATCACTCTTGGAACGGAAGGATGCAGAAACGCTGGTGCGTCCCCACCTGGCCTCTCTGTCCTGGTTTCTCATAAACCCCAGCCCACTCGGCTTTACCCAGAAATGGCTCCTAGAATAAGGGGGTCATTCCTCCTATTCCTCCCCCTCTAACTGGCCTAGGAGCCTTCTATTTAATCAGAGGAGTAAAGATGCAGGGGAGGTGGTGGAGGCGCCCCCTCCCTCCATTATGGGGGTGGAGGTGGGGAGGGCACCCAGTAAGAGTTAAGGCAGAGGGGTGCCTGCGTGGCTCAGTTGGTTAAGCCACTGCCTTCAGCTCAGGTCATGATCCTGGGGTCCTGAGATTGAGCCCTGCGCCAGGCTCCCTGCTCGGCAGATAGTCTGCTTCTCCCTCTTTCTCTGTCTCTTGGCTTGTGCTCTCACTCTCTCTCTGTCAAATAAATGAAATAAGATTTAAAAAAAGAATGAAGGCAGAGGTTTGGCCCCGCCCCCTTATGGCTGCATGTAAATAAGGCCCAGTGTGTGGCCCCGCCCCAAGTGCCGCACCGCGCCCCAGGAGCCGTGCCCCGCCCTCCGGTCCCTGAGGGGATGGAGGGTATCTGCCGGCTCCGCGCCAGCTACCATGGGCGGCCCACTCCGCGTGGGCACTGCACACCTTCCCCAACTGCCTCCTACCCACCAGCTTCTGCAGGACTGAGGAAGGGCTGCGGACCCCCCAGCTCCTGGCTGCCAGCCACGCAGCAGGGCGGGAGGGTATGGGAGAAGGGGCTCAGTCATGTAGGTACTTAGATGAGGAGGAGCGCGCCCCCACAGGGCTGTTCTGCTCTGCTGCGTTCCTTCCCCCTGCACCCTGTTAGCATCTTGGCAGGTGACCCCAGGGAGCAGAGGAGGTGGGTGGAATGGGGGGGCTGGCCCTGGCATTGGCTTCTGAGGGGCAGGGGAGCCCGGGGTGGATCCTGGCAGTGGGACTGGAAAACAAATTCGTCCCTCCGGGCTTCGGAGGTGGGCTCCGGAAGGTGGGAGCAAAAACCAAGTCCAAAGCTTCCTGTCTGCCAAGGCTGGCCTGCAGGCTGCCTGGGCGCCCCCTCCTCCCTCTGAAAGGCCCCATAGGAGGAGGGAATTGGGAGGGAAGCCTGATTTCGCCAGTCTGGCTTTCGAGCTCAGCATGCATGTCAGCTGAAAAAAAAGTCCTTCAAACATCAAACATGTCAGCTCCTCTTGCACAAAACCTTTCCAGAGCTCTCCAGTGCCGCCGGGTTACCTGCTTCACCTTTCCGGCTCCTCCATCCTCCTGTGCTCCAGCCGCACTGGCTTCCCACTTTTGCCACAGGGCCTTTGCACATGCTGTTCCCTCCTTCAGCACCTACCTCTCAGTCGGCTCGCCAGGATAGCCTTACCTGCCCTGCACTGGATGCTCTCGGCTTCGTTCCCTTCCCCTTCGCTGTGTTTAGCTCTGTTTAGCATTCTCATTCCTTGGGGGAACAGTAATGAGAATCATGGGAAGTACTTTTTAAAAATGCAGCTATCCGGGCCCTTCCCTAGCCCTGGCATCAGAACCTGGCAGGGTGTGGTTTCTGGCGCCCCTCAGGTGATTCTGTCTAACACCGTGGGTGGTTGTTGTCGGCTACCCCCTGCTCAGCTCCCAGGGCCGGTAGGCGGGCACCGTCTTTCTCTTTACTCTTACAAGCCTACCTCCGACATGGTGTCTGGCCAGTGATGGGCCTCCAGAAATATTACATGAGTGGATGGCTACAGAATGAATGAAATTAGTTGCGGCGATGAACTTAAATTTAATTCCAAGTGTACTTGTTACAGAGCCTACACAAGACTAGCTCACTAGGGGAATCCCAAATGGATTGATGGGGCCCCTGGGAATTTGAGCTGTGCGTGTGTGTGTGTGTGTGTGTGCGTGCGCGTGTGTGTATGAGAGAGAGAGGGAGGGAGGGAGAACAGGACATTAGTAAACCCAAGCTGGGGTCTGAGATAGAGGCAGGTTTTCGAGGGGGATCCTGCCAGTGTCGTGAGCCCCCAGTTGAGGCCAAAGGCATCCTGGAGGCCATCCCGAGGTAGCTAAACACCCCCCCCTTCCCGCCGCCTACTTCCCTGGGAAGGCATCGTTCCCCCCACGCCAGCCCAATGCAGGTGGAGGCCGAGGAAATGTGCGCACCTGTGGGGAAGTGAGGAAACAGGCCAGGGAAGCAACAATTAAAATAGTAATGATCATTAAGGTACGCATTTTTGGCACTCCTATGGTGCCAGGCCCTGTTTGAGATGATACAAGTTCGCTCTTGCAACCCAGTAGCTGCTTGGGCAGAGACAGTACTTTCGTTTCCTGCCCTGCACTCCTTCCTCTCCCTTCCCTCGCCCTCACCTCTGCCAGGTGTTAAGCTCTGAATCGGGGAAGCTCTTCCCGCCATGTCCTGGATGGCAGGCTGCCCCCTCCTCCCGCCGTTCTCCCCGCAAGGGCTCACGCGTCCCATGGAGCCCTCGATGTGGGGTTCTGGAAACATCACCACTGCTCTGGAATGGAGCCCCCTCCGTCTGGTGCACAAATGTAGGGGTCAGAGGGAGGGAGGGGTGCAGCAGAGGGAGCCGGCCCCACCCTGGCTCTCCTCTGTCCTGGCTTCCCACCCTGCAGTGGACACCCACGAGACAGCTGCTTGTATTTCAGGATTTTGAGCTTGGCAGGACGCCTGTGAGGTTCATTTCTGAGGGGGCAGAGAATGGAAAGAGGCGGAGAAGCGAGCGGCTTTCCCAGTGCCCTGCCCAGGCTGGGATGGATGGTATCTTCCAGATCAAAATCCAGCTGGCTGGTGCCCAGGCCTGCAGGGAGTCCCTCCCCACTGGGGCAGCAGGGGAGGGATGGGTATGCAAAACAGGGGTGGGTGTTCGGGGGGCAGACTTTCGGGGCTGGTCGCCCTGCAGTCCCTGAGCCTGGAGGGGTTGCTCTCAGACCCCACCCCCCCCCCACCCCAACTGAAGGGCCGTGTTCCTGAGCCGGGTGGGCCGTGCTGACACTGAAGGCTTGTTTGCCTCCTGCCCACACTCGCTGGGAATCGCCTTCAGCCGGGCACCCAGGGCTGCTGCTTACGCTAGTGCCTGGGCCAGTGGGCAGCCCCCTTCCAGGTCTGCATTCCCTGCCTCTCTGAGAGTGCCCCGAAGGGCAAGGGCCCCTGGATGGTGACCTTTGGGACAGGGTAGGGATGGACCAGAGCCAGCCAAGCCCCTGGACTTTGCCAGACCTGGTAAACAGGGCCCCCAGAGGTAAAAACAAAACAAAAAAAACCTCTGAAGTCTCTGCCAACCCCAAACCCCTGGAGTGGGTAGGGAGGGTGGGGAGTCTGTGGACCAGGGGTTCCCAGCCCACCCCCAGGCAAGGCTCCCCAGAACAGTCTCAGCCTCCCTTCTGAATCCCAGAGCTGGGGGATCCAGAAGGGAGGCCCCCTTGGAAATTCTGGGTCACTCCGGGATTTGAAAAGAAAGCTGGCAGCAAAGCGTTGCTTTCAGAAGGGGCGCTGGGGTTTTAGTCTGGGCTGGGGTTTCATGGGTCTGGAGGGGTGAATCGTGTTCCCAGCCATGAGGTCACCCTATTCCTGCTGCGATGGGGATGCAGGCTGGGCCAGCAGAGGGGGAAGGGCAGGGCGCTTGGTATCCTAGACTCTGACTTTGCCCTTTTGGTTTGTGCAACCTCCCTAGGCTCTGAGTTTCAGAAGGGCCCCGTGCTCGATTTCATGCTCTGTCTGTGCACATTCTCGAAATTCTTAATTTTGAACCAGGGGCGCTGCAATTTCAGTTTGCCCTGGACCCTGAAAATTATGTGGCTGATCCTGATATTAAAACGCAGGGAAACGGGTGCCTCTAGAGTTTCTGTGTAGGGGATGCTTTTCAGCGAGAGCTGGTTGGAAGTGAGAGCTGGACAAGTCCCGAGAGACTGCACTTGGATAATAACAGCGATGGTGCTGAAGACATTACAGTCCTATCGTGCTTGCTCTGGGCCAGTCATCATCCTAAATGCTTTATACGAACTAGGTCGTTTCATCCTCGAAGCACCTCCGCAGGACGAGAACCACTCCTATCCCCATTTCACAGCAGGGAAAATGGAGTCTCGGCGAGGCTGAGTCCTGGGCGACTTGGCTCCCCAACTCCTCGCCTCCCACCCCATTCATGGGTGCTTAAAGGGGGTTTCTTGGAGACAATGTACGATTGGGTCTTGTTTTTTATCCTCTCCGACACTCCCGATAGTCTCTGTTTCCTCACGGGTGTATATAGACCATTCACATTTAATATAATGGTACAGTTGGATTAATCTCTGCGATCTCTGCAAAAGTACTCAGAGCACTTGTTCTTCCTTTAAAAAAAAAAAGTCTCCTCCTCCTTTTCTGCCTTCTCTGTTTTTAATTGTTTATGTGATTCCATTTTTCCCCTCCTCTCCTTGCCTATCAATTACACTTGTTTAAAAATCTTTTTAGGGGCGCCTGGATGTCTCACTTGGTTAACTGTCCAACTCTTGATTTTGGCTCCCATCGTGGTCTCAGGGTCGTGGGATCGAACCCCCCACCTGGGGCTCTGTGCTCAACGAGGAGTCTGCTTGAGATTCTCTCTCTCCCTCTCCCCCTGCTCCTCCCCCCTGCTCTCTCTTTCTCTCTGTCTCTCAAATAAGTCTTTTAAAAAAAATATTGTTTTAGCGGCTGCCCTAGAGATTTCGCAGTATACACTGACAGCTGATCAGTCCACTTTCCATTGCTTCACAGTCTTCCCACGCTCTCCCTCCCTCCCTTCCAGCATGGCTGTCTCTCAGGTCCCTTCCCAGGTGCTCCAGTCCCCCAGCACGTTGATGCCGTTCCCTGTCGTTTATGGCAGTCATTCGATTTGCAGAGCCTCACACGACCTTATGAGCCTGGGCTGTCCTCAGCTTCCTTTTGTAGGGGAGTCAACAAAGGCGCGAAATGTTTAACAAGCGACCGGGCCGCAGCCAGCAAGGGGCAATGCTGAGCTTCGATCCCGGGTGTCCTCCCTCTGGGTGTCCTCCTTCTGCGTAGCAAGCAGCCTGCTCTTGTTTAGTTGATAACGTTCCATCTCATCCAGTGGAGCCAAGTTTTCTCAAGAGACTTTTATTCCCATTTTATATGGCGTTTTCAGTTCCTGTTGTTCTGGTCAGTGTATTATTATTAGGAAGGGGGGTTGCTTTGGAGAAGTCGATGGAGATGGGAACCACCAGGAGCATTTGGGTTCTGGCCTCCTGTGTTGAGGACTTCTCACATCATGCCCTGTTCCCCTGTAGGATCAGAGGGCGGGGCTCGCAGCGCCCGCCTCTGTGGCCTGATGTGCTGAGGGCTGGGGCACCCTATGCAGACACACGGGCTTCTGCTCTCCAAGGTCAACATTCTGGCTTGTGTTGCAAAACCTCTGTGCAGAAGAGCTTGATCTCTGGATTCTCAGTCTAGGCTGTTCCCTCCTGGCCCAGGGGTTGCCCTGGGAGGGAAGCCAGGAGAGGCATTCTGGGGACCCTGCCTGCAGGAGCTTGACTTCCTGAGCCAGCCCGACAGCACCATTCTCAGGAACCGGCAGGAAGGAACCACTTTCTGTTTGTAAACAGTGGCCATGCCCTGCTGTCTCCCTTCCTTCTTCCTGCCCTCCTCCAGCTTCACCCCCTTTGGCAGGAAGAAAGGACCTGGCCCAGGGTCCTGAGGCAAGAGTGGGCAAGACAGTCTCCACACCCCCACCAATCCCACTGGGTTGGTTTTCCAGGCTGGTGGGGATCCCCCTGCAGGGGCATCTGGAGTCCCGATCTGAATTCCTGGGGCAGACACAGCCCTACCTGATCTTGGAGGGGGAAGCCTGGCAAGAACAGAGGGGACCTGAGGACCTCCCCTCAAAATGGTTACCATGCTGGGGCTCTGGGGCTCCCACTGACAGCCTGAGAGAGTACACACTGTGCTAGGCGTTTTCGATGATGAGCATCCATTCTTCCTTCTGTCTCCAGCACCCCAGTTTGCCTTTGAGGAACCACACCCTTGCCCCACTTTCTCAAGTGTCCTTCACCCCAGGAGACAAGTAGGTCAGACTTGGCCTGTTAGCATAATCCGTCCCCGGCCACCACGTTGGGTCAAGTGTCCACTGCGAGTCACCCTCAGCCTCAGAGGCCGCGGACTTTTGTGGGAACTACCTAGAGAAGACCTCTGTTTGCCGAGCTTGTTGAACTGATCAGATGTAAATCTGGAGCGGCTGACAGCTGGCTTGCCTGCCAACAGAGGGAAAACAGAGCCCAACGATGATTCTTTAAAAATGGCAATGCATAAAGAAAAGAAAGAGTGAATTATTCACTAATTATTCACTAAATGGGACAATTGGCTACACATTTAGGGGAATATTAAGTCAGATCCCTTCGTCATATCACAAACAGAAATAGTTCCCGTTGCATGAAAGAAAAAAGGATTGAGAAGTGAATGTAGAAGAAAATGCAGGCTACTTTTTGATAAATTTGGGAATGAGCAAAATCTTGGATTTCCATGAGAATCCTGAAGCCCCCCAAGGAAACTGTTCGCAGATTGGGTGCATAAAAACAGAAACCTAAGTAGCCAAAGAGGCCACAGAAAAAATCGAAGGGCTGATCACGATTTCGAGAAAATATTTGCAATATTGCAACGGACAGATAGACATAAATGCTTCTAATGGCAAAGAAGTCTCAAACGTAAATGACTCTAATGACAAAGAAGTCTCAAACCCAAACTGGGCAAAGGACATGAACAGGCAAATCACGGAAGAGTGGTCAGCCAGACCATTGTTCATGGCAAGAAGCCCTGATCCAAAGGAGCCCCTCAGGAAAGGGACTAGAAATGTGATGCACAAACTAGTAAGGGAAAGGAAAATATTTAGCCCAGAAGGAAGCAGGTTAGAGTGGCGTTGTCCAATAAAATATAACGCCAGATGTGTAGGAAATTTTAAATTTTCTAATAGCCACTTTAAAAAAGAAACAACAAAGAGAAACAGGTGTAAACAATTTTAATGACCTATTTTACTTAACCCAAATGATGTCATTTCAGCACGTTATCAACATAAAAGTTATTGGTTTTTGGTACCATGTCTTGGAAACATGGCGCGTATATTATGTTAATGGCATGCCTCGGTTTCGGGCCAGCCATGTTTCAGATGCTCCGCTGTGGCAGATGGTGGCAGCTACCATAGTGGGCAGCCCGGTGTTACCGACGAAGTGAATGGATCACAGACCTGGGGCCGTGTCCTGGCTTTCTCATTTGCGAACTCTGTGACCTTTTGGATGTTCCACGTCTTTCTTTGAAAAATGGCGCTATTGGGCCGTGTGGGTTTTAAATGGAATTCACAGAAGGCATCTGGCTTACTGGCTGGCACGGAGTTAAGAGCATAACAGTTTATTTGTAGTTCCTCATTGTTACCAAATAGCTGATCAGCCTGTAAGCACAGTGAACAAAAAGAAAACCAACGGCAGCGTGTCAGATTTTAATGCAGCCTAAGAAAGAAATCCACGTCCAGTCCTACAGGCGCCAGCCCCATGTGACCTTGGAGCGCCCGAAGAGTTAGCCCGGTGGAGAAGTGCTTAAGTGTAAAATAAAACACCAGATTTCCAAGACTCGGTGCGAAAAATAGAATATAAAACATCACACTAATTTTTTTTTTTTTTAAGTGTCGATTGCAACAACATGGATGGGCTCACGCTGTAGTTCTATTGCATGGCGTTGATTTAGGACTCTGCAACCGTGGGATAGAATGCTTTGTTGGTAGTGAGCTCCCCATCCCGAGAGGGCTTCCAGCCGAGGATGCATGATAGGGAAGTGGGGGTGGCATAGGATGGCGCAGAGCTAGGGACTTGTGGGTTTCTGGAGCTCCTGGCCATAGAGGGGCTCCCGGGGCCGCAGCCCAGTGCGTGCTAATTGGCAGCTGACCGTGCCTGTCCACCTGCAGGTGACCTAGAAGGCTGCCCTCCCTCCCGCCCAGCAGGACCCAGCTCTTCCGCACAGGAGTCCAGTGTGATATAGTGTTGGCTCAGGGGGCAGCGGCTGGCCAGAAGAAGGAAGGGGCCATGCCTGCCTTCTGTGTCCTTGTCACTTAGAGCAGCTCAGGGTCAGGTCCGTGAGGTCCCCCTTCTCCCCTGCCCCCAGTGTCTTGAGGGAGGCCTCCCCCCACCGTTGCTCTCTGCTCAGCCCCAGATCCTGGGCAGAGCTCCCACGTGGAGGAAGTTCTTGGCCGCCTGGACACGTGGAGAGGCCTTTGGAGGGAGTATCTTAGCAGACGCAAAGCCGGGACACCATGTCCCCGGCCCCAGCGGCCAGACAGCTTCCTCCATGAAGCCAGAGGCCCGTGTCGTCCAGGAAGGGCCAACCTCAGTGTTCGCCAGTTGGCCCAAGGCAAGCAGAGCCTCCCAGGACCAGAGTGGATTTTGTTTAATGTCAGAACCCACCAACAGCAGGGTGATGTGGCCGGAGCTCAGCCCGGAGGCTGTGCTCCAGCCCCAGAGGCTCTCCCGTTACCAGGAGACCTCGGGCAGGTCCCTCATACCTTCTTGGCCTCAGTCTCCTCCTTCACCAGAGCAGGTAGGGGGACACCACGTGGCCTTTCCAGTTCTTAAATCCGGGGATCCTGCGATGTACCCACATCGGTTCCTCGGCTCCTCTCCGGGCATCCTCTTACTCCCTGCTGTGCCTGTGTCCGAATGTCCTCTTCTGTAAGGACTCCAGCCACCTTGGATGAGGACCCACCCTCATGACCTTATTTTAACTTACTCAGCCCTTCAAACACCCTGTCTCCAAATACGGTCCCAGGTCGAGGTGCTGTGGGGCCTAGGACTTCCCCAAATGAATTTGAGAGGGGAGCACAGTTAGGCTTAAAACACCCCTGGAGAGATCCTCAGATAATCTTTGTTTAAAGTCAGTGTTGGAGTTGGGGGGTGGGGAGGAGACTCAGGGGCAGGGAATGGAAAGTGCCCCTTCAGGGTTCTTCAGCTCCACGCTGACACTAACCCCACTCCCCCGACCCCAGCCTGGCTGTGATGCTGACAGCTCAGACAGGGGAATTGGCCAAGTGACCAGAAATTGCCTCCTCATCATAGAAGAGTGTTGACCCCAGTGGGGAGGGTCAGGAAGGCTTCCTGGAGGAGGCGCTGTAAGAAGGACAGGAATCCCAGCCAAGTGAGACCCGTTGGGGAAGAGCTTTGTGAGCAGGGGCAGACTGGTGTGTGTGACAGAGGGTGTCTTATGAAGGAGGCTCCATCGTCAAGTTCAAAGCCAGCACCCCCCAGGAAAGTCCTAAATGCTGGGGAATGCGGACTTCACCTGAGAGCTTTAGGAGGTATTGAATGATGTCAAGCAAGGGAGCGGACCTACCAACTGACCAGTTTTCTCCTTGGGGTGGGGGTGTGGGGGGCCGGCCCGCAGCCGGAGCTGTCCCTCCCCCCCCCCCCCCCGCCTCTGCCAGCACTCCTGCCCAGCTCACAGCCCTTTCTTCCCCCTCTGGGAAGCTGGGGGCCCCTCTCCTCCATTGTTCACTGGGACCACCCTGGACCATTCAGCGTCCCTGCCGTTAGTCTTCACCAGCACGTTCGCACACACAGCTTTTGGGGAGAGTCTGGGAAGCATGTCATCTGTTTCTTTACAGGACTACACGTGCCTTGCTGAGCTCCCCACACAAAGGTAGTGGGGGGGTCAGGAGGGTCTCCAATGGCTGAGCCTCCGGAGGGAGGGGAGAAGCCCAGGACTCCGAGTGGGCTAAACTGGGCAGGTCCTGTGTGCGACGCAGAATGTCCCCACTCCAAGCTGCTTTGGCTACTAATAACAGTAACAGAGCAAATATTTACCAAGGGCTTACTCTGTGAACACTTCACAAAATTAATTCCCTGCATCTTAATGGCAGCCCTATGAGGTAGGGACCTTTATTATCTCGGTTTTATTTTATTTTATTTTATTTTATTTTATTTTATTTTATTTTATTTTATTTTATTATTTTTTTTATTATCTCGGTTTTAAAGATGAGGAAAGAGAGGCACAAAGCGACTGGGTCTCTTGACCCGGGGTCAGCAGTTAAACAGCTCCAATAAAGGAAGGGAGTCTTTTGCTGAGTATAAACGAGGAAAGCTACCCATCTATGGCTTGGAGATGGTGATACCATTAAGTTCAGGGCAGATGCTTCATAAAAATAATAGGGCACAAACTGGCTTATCCAGGTTTTGTTTGTTTGTTTGTTTTTGTTTTTTAATTTTAGACACAAAGCTTTGACTTTTAGAAATTAGACGAAATCTTTAAGTCTGGAGATTTAGAGAAAAACCCGGCTCCTGGCTCCCTCTTGGAAGATTGGAAGTGCTGGTGCCCTGAGCCATTCCCACACAGCAGCAGCTGTCCAGGTGGGACGGCTGTAGGTTCCAAGACACTCGGTTCTAATGAGCATTCCCCTATCCCCCACACAGGGGGGATTCCCTCGCTGGTAGTCCTGGGACGGGTGCTCCGAGAAGCACTGCTTTAGTCCCTGGGTGTTCAGAATTACTGGGCCGCGTGCTATCATGCAGCTCTGCCCTGGGGGGTCCCAAGGCTCCGTTTTACTCCTCGGTCCCAAGTGACCACAGACATACCAGTCTCCAGGGCACTCAACGTGCCGTCTTCCGGCACCAGGACGGTGCATGGGGCTTTTCTTCCCAGAGCATGTAGTCTGGGCTCACATACTTGCATTTTGGGGCCCGAAGGATGCCTCAGCCCCTCCCCTTGTGCACCCTCTCCACCTGCCCTCCCTCCCACAGGCAGCTGAAGGTGCCAGGTCCATGTGGAACTTGTTTGCTTGCTTGTTGTACAGGTTTGGATGAAACAGACTTGGTGGGGGGATGGGGTTTAGGGGAAGGAACCCGTGCACAGCCTCTTATGACACAGAGGGTTGGTGTGCGATCACTTACGAAGGTTTGCTGATAAGCAGTCAGACTTTACCAGCCTGTCCCACCGGCCGCTGGGGTGATCGCGCAGACAAGCATGGAAAAGGAATTGTCCCATCCACCACCAGACGATATACACTCCATTTGCAACAAGGAATCGGGCTGGAAGGTCCAGTATGCGGTCCGCAAGCCGGAGGTGGCCACTGAAATATGACTAGTGTGGATTTGAAGACCTGGTTTAAAAAAAGAGAGAGAGATGTAACACATCTTGTGGATACGTTGTATGTCAATTGCATGCTGCAGTGATATTACTTGGGATCTAGGAGGTTACAGAAAATATATTGTTAAATTTAATCTCACCATATTTTTACCACGGCTACTAGAAAATGTAAAATTATACATAGGACTGCTGTTTTCTTTTTTACTGGACAGCATCTGCATTGCTTCCTTTTCAGAGGGAATCCAAATGCAGCCCAAATCCCTTCATGCAAACTTTCCTAACTATATCCTGGCCATCTTTACGTTATGAACGTCCCAGGGAGGCAGGGGTCAGCGACTTGTCTTCATGTACCTGCAGAGCCCTCATCAGAAGAATACCAAGAATGCCACTAGCACGCTCCCTCTCCCCCAGCGCCCTCTGTGCTGTTCCTATTGGGGGAAAAAAAAAACCTGTAGGGCTACTGTAACAAATGACCACAACGGGGTGGCTGGAAAAGGCAACAGGGCGTTGTTCTCTCTCATTCTGGGGGCCGGAAGTCAGAAATGAAGGTGTGGGTGGAGCAGTTTCCTCCAGGCTCTGGGGAGGGTCTGTTCCCAGCTTCCGTGGCCGGCCAGCAGTCCTTGGCGTCCCTTGGCCTGCACTGCATCACCCCATCTGCTCTGGCCACCACGTAGCCTTCTCCCCTGTGCATGTATCCAAAATTGCCTTCCCAGTGTGAACTCTTTTTTTTTTTTTTTTTTTTTTTTTTTTTGAGAGAGAGCATGACAGCGAGTTGTAGGTGAGGGCAGGGGGCCGAGGGAGAGAGAGAATCTTAAGCAGGCTCCACGCCCAGTGCAGAGCCCGACTCGGGGTTCAATCGCCTGACCCTGAGATCGTGACCTGAGCTGAGAGCAAAAGTCAAAAGCTTAACACACTGAGCCATCCAGGGGCCTCCAGTGTGAACCCTTCTTAATTGCTAGCTAATGACATTTGCAAAGACCCTGTTTCCTTTTCTATTTGTTTCAAGTTTTTATTGACATTCTAGTTAGCTAACATATAGTGTAATCTTGATTTCAGGGGTAGATTTAGTGATTCCTCACATGTAACACCCAGGCTCATCACAAGTGCCCCCCTTAATCCCCATCACCCATTAGCCCATTCCCCACCGGCCTCCCTCCATCAACCCTCAGTTTGTTCCTATAGTTAGAATCTGTTACAACATTCTTCCTTCTCTTTTTTCCCCCTTTCCCTTATGTTCATTTGTTTTGTTTCTTAAGTTCCACATATAAATGAAATCATCCAGTATTTGTCTCTCTCTGACTTATTTCGCTTAGCATAATTAATGCCCTCTAGCTCCATCCACTTTGCTAAAAATGGCAAGATTGCATCTTTTTGATGACTGAGTCATATTCTGTGGGATATGTCTGCCCTTTCTTCTTTATTCATCTATCTGTCGATGGATGCCTGGACTATTTCCAAAATTTGGCTGTTGTAGGTAATGCTGCAGCAAACATCAGGGTGTATGTATCCCTTTGAATCACTATGTTTGTATCCCTTGGGTAAATGCCCAGTAGCGCAATTGCTGGGTCATAGGGTAGTTGTATTTTTAACTTTTCGAGAACCTCCGTGCTGTTTTCCACAGTGGCTGCACGGGTTAGCCTTCCCACTGACAGTGCGAGGGGGTTCCCCTTTCTCTGCATCCTTGCCAACACCTGTTGTTTCTGGTTTGTTAATTTTAGCCATTCTGACGGGTGGGAGGCAGTGTCTCATCGTGGTTTTGATTTGTATTTCTGAGACCCCATTTCCTAATAAGGTTACATTGTGAGGCTCCAGGTAGACATGAATTTGTGGGGGCTGGGGGGGGACACCCCAGCTCGGCACAGGGACCTCCTCTCGTGGGGCAAGGGAGGTCGTTGAGGTGAATAAAAGAGGCAGGAGGGGAGAAGCAGCCACATGGGCATAGCCCCTGATGTGGGTTTCCTTCAGTTTTTCCAGTGACTTCCGGGTCATTTCAGGGTGCCTAGGAGGCCAGCCGGCCCCAGCCTGGCTGTGTGGGGGCAACTGCCTGTGAGCAGAAGGTTGGGAGACACTAGTTCTGGGACCGCAAGGCAGGAGGTTCTAAGCGATGCCCCCACCAAACCCCCCACGGGGCGAGCTTGCCGCCCCAGGGAAGTGACCACGGGTGTGGGAACCGCATGCAAGGACTGACTGAGTCCCTAACCAGCTAGGACCCTGGGATCCCAATCCTACTCCAGGCAGTGGTTTCTGGGGCAGGGAACGTGCCCTTGGGTCAGCAAACTCAGCACCTCTCCATTGCCGCTGAACTTCCCATGGGGATGGGGGGCTCCTCCCAGCTGGAGCCCCCCCACCCCCGCAGGAAACAGGTCTTATGTCAAGGCTGGATTCAGAGAATGGGGTCCTTTGGTGTGTAGTCGTATGTGTACCCCCCGCCCTGGGGTTCTTGGCCTTCGTGGGGGAGGGGCGGAGAAAACCAACCTACCTGAGGGACGTATGCCCTGGGACTCAGACAGAGCACACTGTCCCCAAACCGTGAAGCTGGACACCGCCAGATACAAAGGAGATACTCAGGTGCTCGACCAGCTCCCTCTTGATTCCCCACCAAGTGCCGTGGGGGTACTTAATCCTTATAGCCGCCCCGGGAGGTGGGCATCATTATTACCCCCATGACTCACTGAAGGTCTTGGTTGTAAGTAACAGAATGCACTCTGGCTAATTTAAGCAAAAAAGGTTTTTCTTTTTCTTTTTAAAGATTTATTTAGAGAGAGCGCGCGCGTGAGCACGGGCGCATGGGGTAGGAGGCAGAGGGAGAGGGGGCGAAAATCTCCAGCAGACTGCACTGAGCATAGAACCCGACTTGGGGCTCAATCCCATGACCCTGAGATCATGACCCGAGCCGAAACCAAGAGTCAGACGCTTAACTGACTGAGCCACCCAAGCGCCCCCAGAAAAGGTTTTCCTTAAAAAGTATTAGGTAGCTCTGCAAACTCAGGGGTGGGCAGACAAACTGGGTTTATATAGTATGTGGCTACACACACTTACCGGGGGGACCCTTTACAAACGCGCAACGCGGACACGCCACTTGACAGGTGAGAAGATGGAAGCACAGAGAGGTTGAGCAACTTGCCCAAGGCAACACAGCTCAACTGTTGGAGGTCAGATTCCAGTGCGGCTAGCAGTGAGAGCAGAGATCTCACACAGATGGGAGGGTTTGGACAGGTGAGAGGTTATATCACGAGACCTGTGAGATCCAAGACACAGAAGGGTTATATCACGAGACCTGTGAGATCCAAGACACAGAAGGGTTATATCACGAGACCTGTGAGATCCAAGACACAGAAGGAGAGGGCAGAGCTTGGAGGAGGAGCTGTTACTCTTCTTCGTTTTCTGCTGGAGAGAAGAGAGGCGGGGAACTGCGGGGCCCCACAGAACTCCCACCTGGCTGCTCCATTCCAAGGCCCAGAGTGGCGTGTGCCTGGGTCGGGGACTCCCAACATTGCAGCCCTCGAGGGGGGCTGGGGGCCACGTGTACGGCCTGCTCCCGTGGCCCCGCCCCGTGTTCCCCCCGCAGTCCCCAGCCGGCCTCTCGGAGCTGGACGTCCTGGAGTCAGGTTGACACTGATGGTAAACAGAGACATTCCAAACCTGCAGGAATGGGAACAATGTAGCCACCATGGGCGGTGGCTCGGGAGGTGACGCCGGGTGGGGCGGGGTTCCGTCCAGGCCTGGCTGCAGACTGTGTGCGGGCCTGGGCAAATCCTCCAAGTGCCTACTGTGTGCAAGATTAGGGGGAAGAGGCATTCCTGAGCTCCCTGTCCAGAAACCGTGGCAGCCGGCTCATGGGGTGCAGGGTGCGGGGTGTGGGGTCAGCGCCTTCTGGAAGGAGTGGGGAGGGTTTCGATCTCACTTCTCCTCTGAGAGCCTGGGGAGGGGCAGGGCAGGGCGATCTGAACGGGGCAGGGATGGTGTCACCACCCCACCCTGCCGGGGGGACCCGACGCCTGGGAGGCTGAAGCCAGCTGTCTCCAGGCCGGGCCCAGAGACGCCGCCAGGCCCTCCGACCCTGCTTTCCTGTTGTTAGTGTGCATTCCTCTCGGACTGGAATCCGAGCCAGAAGGTGCTTGAAAAACAACGAAGTTTGGCCTGAAGTCGGGCAACTCTGCTCCCTCCTCTGCGGAAGCTTCCCCCGCAGATGGATTCTGGGTTGGGGGAGTCCCCCTCCCCCCCAGGCTGTCTCCCCCAGCCCCGCCTTCCAGGGTTTTCTCCTGGTTCCCACCCTGGCTCCTTCCTGTCAGTCCCAGACTATGCGAACCTCAGGGCCTTTTCTTCCCCGGTTCCCCGTCCTCTGCTGTCCCCAGCCTCTGGGCGCGTATCTTTGCAGCGGGCAGCAACCACCCGCTCGTGCCATTGTCCGTATGTCCAGACTGCGCGTGGTCCGTCTGCACGTTTCACGAAGCCGGGCACCGCACGGGGAGTCAGCCTCAGGAGTCTGGGAAGCTGTGACTCGCAGGCACGTGGCGGGTCTTATTGTTTTTCTGGTATGTTCTGTGATGGGCTCGTGAGGCCCAGACTCCCCCAGACAAGCGGACGGGGCCTTCACTGACATGGCTTGTTGAGCTCCAAGCTCTGGGGGTTGCCGAGCAGGGGTGTTTGCCGTGGGAGCTGTCAGGGCCACTGTCCGGCCTCACCCTCCTGCCCTTAGTCTCGGAGCTCAGATCTCTGGGAGCATCGGGGCCTGCCAGAGCTTCCCCGAGGGGTGAGGGGCAGGCATGGTCTGGGGGACGTCTGGGGAACCCGGGCGGGTGGGATTTGGAGTGGGGGACAATATGCTACCCACAGAAGGTGGTGGGGTTTTAGACAGCTTAACAAGGCACAGGAGGGCATTCTAGGAACCCTCAGGGAAAGAAAGAAGGACAAAGAGGAGGAGAGGAAGAAGAAACTTGCGCAGGGGGCTCTCCCCTGCCCAAGTTCAAGGTTGGCCTTGCTGTCTCGCCCCAGGCTTAGGGTGGGGTCTTTGGAATGGCATCGGTCCCTGGCCGGTGTCCCAAACCCCTGCCCACGCTGTCCCCTCCCACCCATAGACCACACAGCATTCATGCTCTGAGCCGGGTGCCCACGTGAGTTCTGAGATGCGTTGACCCCGGGGGAGGGCCAGCTGCGGGAATGGGGGCGCCGTGGCGTGTCTCTGCGTGGGGCCCTGCCCACCTGTTGGTACCCATCCCCTCGGCTGGTCCATCTGCCTGGCCTCCCGCAACAGGCCTCCCACTCCATCCTCATTCTCTCTGCTTGCAAGTTCCCTCCTTCCCAGCTTTGGGGGGCTGGGGGCCAGGCCTCCACAGCTCCTCCTTCAGCCGGAGCCAGCGTCTTGGGTTTCTGCTTGGGTTGCTCTGGCGGCAGAGCAAATTCTTGCACACTTCGCGGCGGGAAGCAACACACATTTATGGGCTGCTCGTTCTACAAGTCAGAAAGCCAGGTTCTCTGCTCTGGGCCTTACGGGTCTGGACTCAGGCCGCTGCCTTTTATATGGGGGCTCTGGAGGGGAACCTGCTTCCACGCTCACTTGTGTGCCCACAGAATGCTGTCCCTGGTGGTGGCTGTCCGGTCCCCATTTCCTTACTGGCTGTCAGCGGGCATGCTCGGCTCCTTCTCACCCAGCCCCCATTTCCCAAGCCAGCTCTGGCAAACTGAGTCCTCCAAGGCCCGCCTGAATCTGATTTCCGCTTCTGCCACTGGCCAGGGGAGACTTCTTGCTTTCAGAGGGCTTGTGGGATTCAGGTAGGCTCCTCTGGATAGTGGCCTCTTGAATGAGCTCCAAGTAAATGGGCGTGTGAGGTGACGGCCCCCCAGCGGCTTCTCCCACACCTAAAGGAAGGGCTTCCCCCAGGGCGAGGGCTCCTGGGGACCGCTCTGTTGATTCTGCTGCCCCAGGCAATCCTCTGGTCCCAGGGGTGCCACATGGACGTCCTCTGAGACCTCCCCCATCAGGGTGCCGGGCGCTAACTAGCCTGAGAAGCTGGAGCCTGGGTTTTGAGCTCTGCCTTTGCCACTACTGGGTTGCATGACCTTGGCCAGTCACCTTTCTTTGGGCCTCAGTCTCCCTGTCTGGACACCTGGGAGATGGGCCCATCAGAGCTGCTCTATTCCGGGTGCCCTTTGGAATCACCGGGGGGAACTTTAAAAAATAGGGTGTCTGCACCCCTGCTCAGGGATCCTGGTCTAAGGGGTCTGAGGAGAGGCTCAGACATAGGTTTATTTAAAAAACAAAACAAAACGCCAAGGAGATTGGGCTGATCCATCAGGGTTGAGAAGCACAGTGTCAAAACTTTCTGACACAGAGGTTCTCAACTTTGGCTGCACATTAGGGTACTCTGGGGAGGGGTGTGTGTGTGTGTGTGTGTGTGTGTGTGAGGGTGGAGATTTTCTTTAAAAGACCAGTGCCTGGGCCCCACCCCGGAGCCTCAGTGAATTGGGTAGAGGTGGGGTCCCCTTTAAAATCTCTCCAGGGTTTGCCAATGTGCGGTCATAGGATTGTAATTGCCACATCCGGTCCTTCTCACCATTCCACCGGGTGGGATGCGGAGAGCAGAATGCCCGAGAATGCCCGATTGAAGAAGGAAGCAGGGGCAGGGAGGGTTCACCTGCACTCTGGGTCAGCCCCGGGACCCCTCCGTGGGACTGGGATCTTTCCCCTGAGCCCATTAAACAGAACTGGGAATTAAGAGCCATTGTGTCCATCATCACTTAGCGTAGTGCTCCGAGCCCCCTGGGGCCAGCGGGAGCAGGTGCCTCGAGGGGTCCCACCGCCACGGCCCCAGGAAGACCTCCCAGTCTCTCCCTTGGGATCTCAGCCTTCCAGCTCCCAGTTCAGCCCTGGAAACAGGTCCCAGCCCTCTTTGCAGTATGGCCACTGCCTCCTTCTGCACCATTTCCTTCCAAACAACCGGCTTCCCCTTCAGGGAGGTTATCAGAGCACAGCCCAGGGTGGGCAGGGCCGGATTTCTGCCCTGGGCACTCCCCGGAGGTGGGAAGGAGCAGAGGATGGGGCCGCGGCTGGACTGACTGACCTGGATCCATCACGCCCCTGTTTAAACTCCTCCTGGGCCTCCTGCTGTCCAGGAGAGAAATCCAAATTCCTACTACAGCCCATGAGAGCTGCTTCACAGGGCCCCAGCCTCCCTGATCTTTCCCCTCCCCCTTGCTCATTGCATGTACAACAGCCTCCTTTTCCTCACTCAGCTCTTTCCTACCCCAGGACCTTGGGACTTGCCCCTTATTCCCTCTACATGAGATACTCTTCCCTTGGCTGGTCATTCTTCTGTTCTACCCTTCCCAGATTAGATCACCTGTTCTACCCTTCCCAGATTAGATCACCTGTTCTACCCTTCCCAGATTAGATCACCCTGCCTAAAATACCGCCCCCCCATCACTCTCTCTGTCACCCTGCTTTATTTCTTCCCAACACTTACCACTATTAAAAATGTCTTATTTATGGGGCGCCTGGGTGGCTCAGTCGTTAAGCGGCTGCCTTCGGCCCAGGTCAGATCCCAGGGGCCTGGGATCGAGCCCCGCATCGGGCTCTCTGCTCTGCAGGAAGCCTGCTACCATTCCCTCTGCTTGTGTTCCCTCTCTCGCTGTGTTTCTCTCTGTCAAATAAATAAAATCTTTAAAAAAAAAAAAAAATGTCTTATTTATTAACTTTGTTTTTTTTTTTTCTTCATGGTCTGTCTCTACCCTTAGAAAGTAAACTCCTCAAGGGCAGGGACCTTGTCTGGTCTTTCTGTTGTGAGTTCCTGTGTCTGGCAAATGCCCAGTAGGTTTCAGATGAATGAATGAATGGCAGAAATTGACAGTTGCAAAGCACGCAGTGTGGGCAAGGTACGGTAGCGGTTTGTGGAATGCACACACCACCCTCCCAAATGCAACACGTGCCGACGGTTGTTCTAAGGGCTTACGTACGTGAGCCCCACCTACTCTTGCAACCACTGTGTGAGGTCGTCGGTACTACCAAGTAGTAGTAGTCATGTTTTGCGGATGAGAAAATGAAGACACAGAGAGGGTAGTGACCTGGCCAAGGTCACACAGCTGGTCAGACCCAGGGGCAGCGAGCTCCCTATGCTGTGCTGTCTGTAGGGAGACAGGAGGTGGGATGCAGACTGCTGAGCCGGCTTGGTTGCACAGGCAGAGGAACTCCAGTCCATTATCTTGTGGCCACTCCCACACGGCCATAATAAGGCTGCGGAGGGCAGGGGGTAGGGGAACAAGGGGTGCTCTCACAAACCCTGAAAGGAGGAGGAGCAGAATTCCACGATGGGGTAAATCAGCAGCCCCAACTGTTTCCTGCCACCCAGACACGGTTTCCCCATTTCCAAAGTACGAAGGAGATGGGCATTCCTTTCTTCTGTGATTCTAATAAGTGACAAATGAGTGTCACAGACTCCAGGGTGGGGGCGGGGCCGGTGACAGTGAGTGGGGCTCAGACAGCAGGGAAAGGCATGAGGGTCTAGGTCAGAGACCTTGGAGGTGGGGTGGAGCACAAGCCTGTAGTTTCTGCTTGCACGGCATCGGCCCCTCCCTCTGCTAGCAGCACCCCATTCTCCGCAGGGAACTACCCCTGGGGCATCCCGTACAGAACTGGCAGAACCGGGACAAGGGAAGGGAGGGGGGCTGTCCAACAAGGTGCCACTGGTGGCCGCGTGACCCCATAGGAGCCAATCAAATCCCCTCTCCAAGTTAGAATTTCAACTTGGGGAAAGGAGGGAAGGAGGAAGGCAGCGCCCACTTCCAGACTCCTCCCAGGGTGTGCAATGGGACAGCCATGGAGCCCTGCTGTGCTCACAAGCCTCAGAAATCCCTGCCCAGCCCTCCGACCTCATTTTCCGCTCCTTTGCTCCTCACCTGCCACAGTCAGGCTACCCTGGCACTTTTTTATGCCTCAGACGGGACAAACTCCTCACCCCAGGGCATTTGCACTTGCTGTTCCCTCCACTGGGAATATTCCATTCCGATCTTCCTTCCCACTGCTGGCTTCCTTTTGTCACTTCAGCCTCCACAGAAGAGGTCCTCAGAGAGCCCTTCTGAGCTGACCCAGCCAGGCCCCTGCCCCACCCCTACGGCCAGGGTCCTACCATATCCTCCAGTTGCATTTGCTTATGGTACGTAACGAAGGCTCGGGTTCTTTTGGCGACTTATTTGTTGGGTTCTTTCTGTCTGCCTTCCCTCACTTGACATAAACCCCGGGAGAGCCCTTCTCTGCGTGTCTTACCTCCCCCAGCCTGGCCCATTCCTTGGCACGTGGTTGGTGCTCAAGAAATCACGCTTGAATGAAGGAAAGAGGCAATGGGGTTAAGCCTGACCCCGGGGAATCCTCACCACAGGGAGTACTTCAAAGAGTTCCTGAGGGAATCCTTTGTCCTGTTTCCAGAGGGGAAAGCGGACACTCCACGGGAGAAGAGGAGGCCATTATCGAGGACTCACCTGGTCTTCCTTCCCCGCGGAAGGAGGGCTGCCCCAGCTTTGTGGTCACTTCCTACAGTCATGAGCCAAGTCCCCTGGGGGCAGGGAGTCCTTGACCTTCAGCCTCCCTTTCCCCTCTCCCCAAGCTTCCAGAGAGGAGTCTTTGCATCTGTTCTTTGTGAGAAACACCAAGCCCTCTGGTGTGGACATAGGAGCCCTAACGCTGGGGAGGGTGGAAGGACACGAGGACAGGCGGCAGGCGAGCTGGGTCCTGCCATACAGCCGTCCCAACGGAGCCGGCTGGCATGTGGGCGGTGTGGTCCGACTGGTTGGGTGAGCGCAGGGCGTGGGCCGCTGACGGTGCCCGCCAACGAACTGTGACACCCCCATCCGGGAGGTGGAGAGGCACACCGGGAAGGCAGCTGGCCTCCCAGTGTCTCTCCAGCTCCTCAGCACTGGCCCCGGTGTGGGACCACCCCCACAAGAGACCAGAGTGTCCCTGGCACCCACCCTTCCAGGAGCCAGGGGGGTACTGGGCTAAGCTCACTCAAACCGGGCTTCCCGGGAGCGTCTCAACGGGTGCGAGGGAAGGAGGAAGCATTCTGGGCTGGAGTGGAGTGGCCCGGAGCATAGCGATTGGCTCTAGATAAGTCGATGAAGGAAGAGGCAGTCAGGAGAGAAGCCTCAGTCGGAGCAATGAGGGAGTTGAGTGTTGGGAGCCCCAAAGACCTTTGAATCTTGGCCCTGCCACCGATTTAATGAACCCGTGGGAGCCTCGGGTTCCTCGTTTGTAAAACGGAGAGCGCAGGGTCCACTTCCTCATGGTGGGGTGAGGACGACAGGAGCTGGGATATGGAAGGCGCTAGCCGGCAGTACTAGCTCGATAAAGTCAGTGTGAAGAGGAGGAGCGTAGGACGGACTGCTGAGGACGGCCTGGCTCCCATAACTCTTGCTTTTCCTCCTGGCCAAGTTTTGCTTTCCTTGCCAGGGAAATGTCGGAATAGGCCCCAACCTTCTGGACTCTCCCAGCTCCGTAATCTGTCCTGTCACTTGGGAAAACTCGTAGCAATGGCTCTAGCTAAGGCCTTAATGGCTGATTGTAGCTAATGGCATAATGGCTTGATGAGGTTCCCACCTAAGAATATCCATATACTAATCAGTGACAACTAGAGAAGCCAAAGGAACCATTCTCCACAGAGCCCAGGGTGGGAGACAGTAAACCTCCTATAACATTTCCTTGGGGATCCTGGTCACATCCTGCGTGAGGGCTACACAAGGACAGGATCAAAAAAGCTGGGCCAGGAAAAGGTCTGGGGGCTCCATGTGGGCTCCGAGATTCACCCTCTGCCTCCGAATCCTTGTTGGTAATTACTTGGATTTATTCCAGAACAAGTTTCCCTGAATTTGGCCCTCTGTGTATCACCTTCAACCTCACTGCCATTTCTGTACCTCTGACCTATGCAATCATTTCAGAGCTTGTTAAACTTTGTCTGGGGGCCAAATGCAGTCCCATGGCTGCTTTGGCGACTGGTTGTGTTGGGACACAGCCACGCGCGCTCATCTGGGATTGGCCTGAGAGCCGTGAGCCTGAGACACAAGCCCTGTGAGGTCTGGGATCCCGGAGCCGAAAATATTTACCATCTGCTCCTTGCCAGAAAAAAGTTTGCCGACCCTTGATTTTGCTTCATTAAAAAAACAAAAACAAAAACAAAAAAAACCACCAAAAACAACAACTTGTGTTTTTGACCCAAATAGACATATTTAAAAATGAAACTTTTGGGGTGCCTGGGCAGCTCAATTGGTTAAGCACCCGATTCTTGATTTTGGCTCAGGTCATGATCTCAGGGTCGTGAGATTTGAGCCCCGTGTCGGGTTCCGCGCTAAGTGTGGAGCCTGCTTAAGATTCCCTCACTCCCTATCCCTCTGCACCTACCCCTCTCCCCTGCTCTCGCTCTCTCTCTCTAAAAAAAAAAAAGAAAGAAACTTTTATCACTGCTACTTTGAAAACCAGACTCCTTACCTATGAATGGAAGGGCACTGGAGAAAATAAATTGTAATGAAAGCCAAATATTTTTCATTTCTACCTAGGTGCTCTTGCCTAACCAAACTTCGTCTTCTTTTTTTTTTTTTTTTTTTTGCTGTTTGTTTTTGTTTCAGTTTTTTTTTTTTTAATTGAAGTGTAATTGATGTAGGATACTCTGTTAGTTTCAGGTGGACATCTAGTGCTTCCATATTTGTATACATTATGAAATGATAAGTCTAGTTACCATCTGTTGCCAAAGTTATTACAGTGTTACTGTGTTCTGTATAGTACACCCACAAGACTTATTTTGTAACTGGAAATGTGTACCTCTTAATCCTCTTTGCCTGTTTTGACCCCATACTTCTCCCCCTTCTAACGAAACTTTTGATTTGTGACCTGAGCACTCTCTCTTTAGAAAGATAAGATTCTTTCAGTCATTCAGTAGGTAATTATTGAGCACCTACTGTATGCCAGGCATTATAATAGCTGTTGCTCTTTTAGGACTTGCCAAGTGCCGTTCTAGGCATTTCATCTGTGCTCATTCGTTGGACTCCATAGCCCTATGAGATGGGTACCGGCATCCCCTTTATCAGATAGGTAAACTGAGGCACAGAGCAGTTGACAGATCTGTGAAAGTTACATCACTAGGGAGGTTGTCAGGTGCTGGATTGTAGTCCCCCCAGATTCATGCGTTGTAGTCCTAACCCCAAGTACCTCACAGTGTGACTGTATTTGAAGACAGGGTCTTTAGACCGGTAGTTAAAGTTAAAACGAGGTTGCTGGGGTGGGTCCTCTTCCAATGTGACGGGCGATCTCTTGAGAGGAGATGGAGACATAGACACACAGGGAAGATGATGTCAAGACTTAGGAAGAAGAGGGCCATCTACCAGCCAAAGAGAGAGGCCTCAGGAAACACCAGCCCTGCTGACACCTTGATCTTGGACCTCCAGCCTCCAGCATGGTGAGGTGGTTGATCTCTGTCCTTCAAATGACATAGTCGGCAGGACTTGGCTACGGCGGCTCGAGCTGACTCACATGGAGGTGCAGAGCTCGGGTGTAACCACCAAGCTCCATCCACAGGTGCTGAAGGCATCCTGGCACCCAACTGAGGCTCTCCTTGGGATCATCAGAGAGACCAAAGAGGACTTGGGAAGAGAATAGCATTCTTGCTCCGTAAATTAATGGTATTAATTCTATGTCCATGTATTGCCTGAAACCATCCCCCCAACTGCTAGAGGACATGCTTCTTGCTTGGGGGAATATAAACCTGACCAGTTTGGACCAGCCTGGGTCCATGGCAGTGCACGGTGCCCAGTGGTCTGCTCTCTGGGACTTTTGCATGATGGCCGAGCGTTTTGAGACCCCTGAGGTCAATGCTTGGCTCTACCAATTTGCTTGGACTTTTTTTTTTTTAAGATTTTATTTATTAGAGGGGGGGTGGGGTGGGAGGGACAAAGGGAGAAGGAGAGAGAAACTCTCAAGCAGACTCTGTGATGAGCACAGAGCCCGAAGTGGGGCTTGATCCCACAACCCTGAGACCACAATCTGATTCCAACTCAATGATCCTGGACAAGCCTTGGGCATCCATTCTAGAATCTTCCAACTCCTTCTCCAAGGATCAGACACCTTTCCAAACTTAAAAGACAGCTCTTCAGAGTGTCTTTCCTTTCTTGTTCCCTTTGACCACTGGTCTTTCTTTCCTTCCTTAATAGCAGTTGCCACAACTTATAATTATATGTGTGTTTCTTCACTTGTTTATCTCAGGGCTCCCTCACTAAATGGCACCCTCCACTGGGTCAGGGACCGAGTCATTTTCATTGATCTGTGTGTTTCATTCATCTCTCAGCACCCAGCACAGAGCCCGGCCCTCGGGAGGCCCTCAGGAAGCAGTCGTTAGATGAAGAATTAAGGATAGCAATGCTACTGAACTTTAGCACCCATGTGATTCCCCTGGGGAGTTTTTTTAAATGCAGATTATGATTCTGTAAGTGGGTAGGGCCTGAGCGTCTGCATTTTTCAAGGGTTCTCAGAGGGATGCTGCTGGTCTGTGGATCGTCCCCTAAGTAGCAATGTCGTAGGTAAAATCTGTCCCTTCTGCCACCCCCCTGTCCCCTTTCTCTTTGCTCAACACCTGAGGAGAGGTGCCCAGTGTTTCGGAAGCAAGGAAGGGGCTACTGAAGCCCAAGAGAGCATTTGTAAAGCAGGAGAAATTTCAAGGAGCTCAGAACCAATGAAGCTGCAGAGGCTTAGCTGAGAATGGTGCAGCAGAGGTGTCCAGTGTATGTGACCTTGGAAGTGACCTTGGAACAGAGATGGTGCTGCCCTGGGTCCCTCCCAGCCAGCTGATAGGCCGTTCTGGGGCTGGACAAGTTAACCCCTGCCTCACCAGATTGTATCCCTTCTCAATGCAAACTCACCATGCCCAGCCACCAGCTTAAGGCACCTGACCTGGCTGTCCCAGAGATTGGGTGCTCCCTGCTGCCCTGGCAACAATATCTGGTCTCCCCCCACCCATGGACCCACCCGGAGCCCTCTGTGGACACACAAAGGTACAGCAGTAGGACAGGGTAGTTCAGTTGAACCAATGGGGCTCCGCAGGGGCTCATGTTGGTGGGAAGGTTAGGTGGCCCTCCACCCCCCAAGACGTCAACTCATCACATCCCTAGTGTTAAACTGGGTGCTTGGGGACTGTGACCGTGTTTGGTTAAAGGACTAATACAGTGTTAAAACGTGGTCCACATACCGCTTGTATCAGAGTCACTTTGCGATTGGGGAGTGGGGAAAGAGCTTGTGAGATATGCAGACACACTCCACCCCAGACCTCCTGTTCCAGTGCCTTTGGAAGCAGGGCCCAGGAATCTCCATGGTTCATAGGCTCCCCCCGATGATTCATACGTGCTTTTGACTTTCAAAGGCTCTGGGCTCACATATTTGTCTCCTCCTCAGTCTGTGTACATAGTTTTTATTTCCTTTTGTGTCAGCTCTATTGTCGCGTCTTTGATCATAAGCCCATAAGCCGCCTCAAACCCCTTTGGAAGCCAGAGAGCAGGGTAAATACACCAGGCTTTATACGCGACTGGGGTTCCTAGGGAACCACCCTGCCCCTTTGATGCTCCCCTTGTCCGCCGACCCACCATCAAAGTGCAGCCCACATAGAAGCGACCCAGTGAACCCTTCCCTATTACACATCAAGCCCGCCCATCTTTGCGGCCCATATCTGCACCAGCAAATACTCCAATGGACCAAGTCATGTCCGCCACACTCAGCCATTTCGTCTGAACCCCAAACTCTTCAGGCTTCTCTCTGATGTTATTTGCCTTACCCGTGTCCCTGAAGGGACATCCGAGTCCCCCTTGGCTCATTCTCCTAGACCCAGTGCCATTCTCAAATGTGAATGCAGTCTTGCATTCCACGTTCCTAGCATTTCTTGCCTCGTAATTTCTCTTTCTGAGCCCGTGCTGGCTTCCTCCTTCACCTGCACAACGCAGTCAGGCCGACCATGTCATTGCTTTTCCTTGTGTTAGTCTCAAGGAATGATATTGAAGAAAAATAGCTCGTTTACTAGCAGAGTTATTGGTTGATCATTCCCCACTAGGAACCTGCATCATTGATTTGGTGTGGTATTAGCATATTGGAAGATAGATTAACTAACAGCGCCAAGCCTCTTCTAACAATTTAAGTGAAAATTTCAAAATGTCTTGGGACCTTATTTTAGAATACAAAGGGTGTTTGACTTCTAATTTCGGTTCTCTGGGGAGTAAGAATGGGTATTCCATTTATGGACAGGCTTAAAGGACTTTACTGTTCTGCACGTGCTATAAATTCAATACTAATTATCGAGCCACATCAGATTGTGACTACCAAGTATATCATGTAACCTCAAATCTCCAATGCAGAAAGCTTGAACAGGAGTCGGTGCCACTAGAATAACTACTTCCTTTGATGTGACACACGGACCCCCATTTCCCTCCCACAGAGCGGGGAGGATGGGCCCCTTCGCTTCTCTCCACCACTGCTGGAACGAAGCCCCCAGTCCTACCTTATCCCCACCGTCTTCCACGACCTCAGCCTCGCTTCCCCCTTTCTAGCCATGCTGGCTTCTTCCAGGTCCTCCCACCCAACCACAGTGCCTTTGAACTTGCTGCTTCCTCTCCCTGGGGCCCTTCCCTTCCCTTCCCTTTTGCCAAGCCAACTCCTGGGTCTCTTCAGATCTCAGGCTGAAGCTCTGGCACCACTTCCTCAAGGAAGCCCCCCGATACCTCTGCCTGGGTCAAATCCCCTTCCTGCAGGCTCTCAGAGCACTGTCTACCTCTTCCTTGATTGCACTCTTGTCACGCCGACATGTTCACATTTAGTTGAGTGATTAGTTAGTTCATCAACTCAGTAAGGGTGATTGTGCACCCCAGGTTTCCTGGAACAGTTTTAATCAGTTTATGATTATTGTCCCATTGCAATTATTAATAGCACCCCCCTTCACTCTCCAAAGTGTCTTACTTTGGATGGTAAATTATATGGCCATCCCAATGGTAGCCACCACACCAGACTTGGTGCTCCACGAGGACCAGACCTTTGCTTGTTTCTGCTCATCACTGCGCTCTCAGCACCGGGCTCCTGAGAACCCAGCAGATCCTGCATGACTATTTGTGACCTACCCTTGAAAATGATACAACATCGCCTCCACCATATTCTATTGGTTGACTAGATAGCAGTCTGTGAGCCCAAGCTCTCAATGGGGCTGAGTGTCAGAGAATTTGCAGAGATCTTTTAAAACTACCACCTATCCCCAAGGATTTGAATTTTATTAATTTATTCATCAAATATTTATTGATTCCAGGGCTCCTGCCTCTTGTTGCATAGTTTGGGCAAGGCGCAAGAGTTCCTACTGAGGGGCAGGTCCTCCCAGCCACATGCCTGGCTGGGGGTTGTGTCTGCTTGGAGAAAGGGGCATGTTTTGGTTTGGTTTTTCCTTTGCACAAAGGTGACATCTTTGGGTGCCAAGCTGTCTACACCGAAAAGATGCCTTTTTCTAAGTCACTGGTTTGGAAGAGGAGAATTTTTCAAATTTTCATAAAGGCACTGTAAAGACCAACAGAAACCCTGATTCATTCCCCCACTGTGTGTCAGATGATGGCAAAAAAGCCCCGAGCAAAACAGAGATGGCCTCTGATCTTAAGGAGCTTGAGTTCTATTGGGGGAATGAAGACAATGAGGGCGAATGTGCGTAAACAAAAATTGAAAAAAATATAATCACAGATTGTAAGCAGTGTTATGGGGGAAGGCCCGTCTGCTGTGGCCCTGCTCTGTGCTGGTTGCTGGAGGCAGAGGCCAGAGTCTGGAGATGAAGCTGCCTGCCCAGAGCCACCAGCACTGAGGGGATGTCCTATAGGGGAGGGACAAACCAGAGCAAATGGGAACAGGCTGTGTCCCAAAAATTTGAATCCGACATAAGGAGGGAATTCCCAAGCTGTTGAGGTGTAAGGAGTTTAAGTTTGAGGGTGTCAGTGGCCCAGAATGGTTCACATACCTTCCTGCCCAGAAGCAGAGGAATGGACAAGAATTTCTAGGTCTCCTCCCTCCTGAGTGGTCATTCTTTGAATGACCTTTGAATGACTTTGGGACTACAGCACCATGACTGGTGGTGTGTGCATGTGCATGTGTGTGGGTGTGAGTGTGTGTGTCTTCCAGTGGAAAGAGGAGACATCCTTACTTCCCCATACCCAACATTCATAAGGATTTGGGGAGTCTTGCCTGAGTCCCGAGACTGGGGTTGCCTGGTGGGGACAGGGAGTACTCAGCTTGGGGGAATGTCTCCGTGGGCTTACAGCTTAAGTGACAACCTCCCCCACCAACACACACACACACACACACACACACACACACACACACACACACACACACACAGATATCCAGGAATCTTAGGAAGAAATATAAAACAAAACCTGTGTCGTGTCAAGCAGGGTAATGAAGAGAACGGATCAGTGTTGGTTAGAAAGTTCCATGAGACCAAGGGTTCTCTGGCCTGCCTGTTCAACACAGTATTCCCAGGGTCTCAAGCGGTGTCTGGCACATGGGACATTCACACCTTGTGTATACTTTAAGTGAATGATTGGGAAAATATTGTTTCCGTGAGCTATTGTTTGGCAGGAAGGAGGGAAGGAAAGGTTTTTTTTTTAAATTAAAAATATTTAGAAAAGCACCAAGGATGCTCTCGTAGCCTGAAGATTAATATTTATGATTATGCTTAAGATCCCAGGAAAATGAGAGTACATCTTGGGATGCTATTAACAACGGGGATTTTTTTTCCTCCTTTGCCTTTTCAGTGTTAAACTGGACTCCGTCACTGCAGACGATGGTCCAGGAGAGTGGGCCTTGCCATGAGGGGAGACACCAGACTTGCCAAGAACATCCCACGGGCCTGCCTGGGCTCCAGATGTTTGGGTGGTCATGATGCTGGCGGGGGAGAGCAAAACTCCCCCCACTTCCTGTTACTCTTTCTGACTGTATTTCAGGGGACATTCCAATGTGGGAGGGCTCCCAAACTCTGGCCCTCCGGTGCCAAACCTCCTGATGGAAACTGGGGCCAACAGTCAAGCAGCCAGAGGCTTTGGGGCTGAGCCCCAGACGTTTCCATCATGAGGAAAACCCAGACCCAACCCCTATAGGTTTGTTGTGTTCACCGTACCTTTGCACACGTGGTGTCTTTAAAAGACAGAAAGGCCCATTATGACGTGGTTAGGGGTGTATCTCCAGAGGTTTGGAAATTCTGCAACCCCCCCCCCCAACTTTGACAATAGTCGAATCTCTCTGTCCAAAGTCAAATGGGCAATATTTGTACCATGATTCCTTCTTAGATTTGCAGGATGTTTTATGATGGGGAAGAACGATGAGATCCAGAGCTCTGAGCTGTCATTGGAGGCCACAGGGCCTTGTTCCTCTGCTGGAAACCATTGTCTCCATCCCACCCCCACCCAGTCTGTGGAGGTGGGCGACAAGGAGGAAATGGGCTCTTAAGAGTGTGTATTTCTCAGATCCCACTCCAGGAATTTGGGTCCCTTGGCTCTCCATAGAGCAGCATCAGGGGCTTTCCCAGCTGTCTCTCTTATGGCAAGATGGGCAGCCAACTGATCCCAGCCTAGAAGAGCTGATGGCTGGGCATTTGGTTAGCGAAGGTTGGGGGGGGAGGGGTTGGCCCAACAGTAGTTGCCTATGGCCTTCATACTTGGAATTTTCCCTGGGTCTGAGGATTTTCCTGGTCTGAGGCTCCTGCTTCCCAGCTGGAAGAGGAGCCAAGAGAAAATCTCACTTACAAGCTCTGTGAACATGCCTGCTGCCTTCCAACCTCCAGAGGCGTGTAGAGCTGTAAGCCAAGGTCAAAGAAAGAGTTGGACCCTGAGAGATGAAGTGATTTGCCAGGATAACATGACCAGAGGGAAATTTTTTTTTTCTTTTTCTTTTTGCTGCTTGGCTCCATGACTTGCTTTGCCCATGAAATGTGAGCATGCAGATGGTTTTATTAGCCAGCATGTGCTTCATTCCCTTATCTTCCCAGCTCCCTGAGACCAGCAGTGGTCCCCATAGAGGCTGCTCCATCAGCCTGCAGCTCCAAGTCAAGATGATACAGGCACATGGTCCCAATCAATGCCTGATGGACACAGAAGACGAGCAAGATATAGCAATAGCTGTGTTGCAAGCCACAGAGATAGTGGGGTCATTTGTTACCGCGCCATCACCCAGCCTATCCTGACGGATACAAAGATGACAACTAGAACCCGTCCCTCCACATCCGAGACAGTGGATATTAAGTCTTTTCTTAGTGTGTTAGTTATCTATCCCTGCGTCACAAATTGCCCCCAAATGTAGGAGCCTAAAGCCACACATGTGGATTAACTCACAGTTTCTGTGGGTCAGGGATCCGGGCATGGCTTAACTGGGTTCTTCGCCCCAGAGCTTCTCAGAAGGTTTCCGTCAGGGTGTTGGCCAGAGCTGGGGTCTCACCTGGAAGGTCAGCTGGGGAAGGATCTGCTTCCGGGCTCACGTGGTTGTTGGCAGCACCTTGGTCCTCAGGGACTGGGGAACTGAAGACCTCAGTTCCTGGCTGGCTGTTGGTCAGAGCTGTCCTGGGTTTTCTAGCCCATGGGCCTCTCTGACATGGTCCTTCACGGAAGCATACAAGCCCAGAAGGCAAAAGACAGTCTGCTAGCAGGACAGAAGTCACAGTTCCTCTAACCTACTCATGGAAGTGACATCTTACTCTACTGGTGAAAAGCCAGTTGTGTGTCCCGTCCACTCTCTTGGGGAGGGGATTACACAAGGGTTTGAGCTCCTGGAGGCTGGATCGCAGGATCACAGAGGTGGGGGGGGGCGTCTTAGCAGCCTATCTACCAGTTTGTTTTCAAAGGAAATACTGACTGATTGGGAGCTAGAGAACCCCCTGCCATCCGTCAAGATTAAACAGCCCGCCAACCAAAAGCAGGTTTTGATGGTCAGATCACATTCGTATTTGATCCACTCCCATCCTGACTTTATGGTTTTAGGTAATTTTCCTTTAGGTCTCAATCCTTCTTAACAAAAGTCCGCATGTTCTCCTCCGTTACCTGTCCCGCTGCAGCCCCTAGTCATTCCTTGTAGGAATAGAAAAGAGTCAACAGAAACAGGTTATAAGCAGCTGGCAGAATCTTAAAACATTCCAGCCAGAAAGGACCCACAAGAGATGACAGAGTTCTCAACCACCTCGTCTCCTCTACCCTGACCCTGACCCCCAGCCTTTTCTCACCCAGTTACTGCTATGAAACGACCATCCCTGAGGCTTCAGTGCACACAACGGTAGATGTGCGTCTCTATGCTTGGCTGGAGGAGCTCTGCATCCCGGACGGAAGTTCTGCAGGTCCCCAGGGGTAGCTCTGCTCCCCAAGTCTTTCATTTTTCTGGGATCAGCGGGCTCCTGGAGGTATATTCTGCTTCTGGAAAGGGCAGGAGCACGAGAGGGCAAGCCCTGCTGCCCAAGCACATTCCCAGCCTTTGCGGGCATGTCCTGTCTGCTGATATCTCGTTGGCCAAAGCCTGTCCATGGTCTAGCTCAAGGTCAAGTGGGGGAATCTATGCTCTGCTGGCCACGAGGCTGGGGGAGCCAATCGAGCACACTCTTATTCCCCTCCCGCCCCTCCTTGCATCTTGCTGAGGTTTCAAGCTTATGGAAACACCCGGAATGGAAACACAAGTGAGTAAAGGCTGGTCCCTGCCTTGGGTCTTACTGGAGAGATAGGACTGTATTTACAGAAACTGAACAATGTGCCACAGGCAACAGGTGGATGGCAGGGTGGGTGGGGCTCCGCAGCGGCTTTGGGAACAGAGAGGAGCGGTGGATCCACTCCTTTCTCTGGGTCCTGGAGAGGCTCTCTGGTGTCTGGCCAGGTTCTTCCCACGGCAAGGCACGCCCCACCAGCGGGCACAGGGGAGGTGGTTCGGGTGATAATGATATGGGGAGGAGGCACCGCCTAGCTTTGAATCACAGAGTGAGAGCCAGTTTCCCTTTCCTGGTGATCTTGCAACAATTCTGATGGTGAGGGGAGTCTCCTTCTGTGCTCGCGAGGCCCTAACACCTCCCGGGCTGACTGACAGATCCCGAACCTCAGGTTCACAGACCCTTTCAGGCAACAGGATCTGAGTAGGATATACTAACACTGTTTTTTGGGGGGTGTGGGGGGGTAGTGTTTGTGTCTCTGGCGAATGGCACCAGTCTCCTGTGTACTGTGATGTTATAGGGCTTCCTTTTGAAATAAATATAGCTAAACAGAGGTGATTTAAAGAAAAAAAAAATTACATGAGTGCTCGTTCGCGTGCCGTGTCCTGTAGGGCAGGAAGGATGATGGCGAGCGTTTGGTAAATAGTGATGTGGTGGGAACAGAAGAGTGGGACTTGCGGCCGTCAGTCTGGGTTCGAATCCACCCTCCACGTGTCCCATGGGGCCTCTGAGCAAGTGCCTTAGGTAGCTTCTCTGACCTTCAGTTTCTTCTTGGATAAAAGGAGGGCAACTTCTTCTGCAATCTGTTGTATTATTGTGAAGTGACGGGGCACTGTAAACACAAACCACAAAGGGTACGAACCCACCTGCTCCAGCCCCTACCTGGCCTGTCCATTCAGGGGGAGGCTTCTGAGTTCCCCCTGTCCTCCAGGGGGCCATGGGACAGCCCGGGCCACTGCTCCTGCTGGGGAGGGGGCACCTGGCCCTCTTCTACGGCAGCCAGACGCCATCCCCCTTCCCTTATACAGGCAGGGTCCTCAGTTCAGATGACCCATCTTTCTGCCCCTGCTCCAGCCCTCCTGAAAATCCCCTGCCTGGGGGATGGCGGTCTCCAGCAGCCAGTAAATTCCAGAATTCAAAGAGAGAGAACAGATTAGCCACCGGAGCAGCTGGGGAACCTGAGGACCTTGGGTGACGGGATGGCCCTTTAGAGAGGGTCCCAAATAGCCTAAGGATCTCTAATTTCCACCCAAGGAGGCTTTCCCCTTGCAGACCTCCCCAGCAGGACTGAAAAAAGGCAGGCATCAATTATTTATTTTTAAAGGTTTTAATTATTTGTCAGAGAGAGTAGGGAGCACAAGCTGGGGGATCGGCAGGCAGAGGGAGAAGCAGGCTCCCTCCCGAGCAAGGAGCTGAGCCTGATGGGCTGATCCCAAAACCCCAGGATCATGACCTGAGCCCAAGGCAGCCGTGAAGCTATCTGAGCCGCCCAGGTGTCCCGCATCAGCCAATTTAAGCTTGGCATTCCAGCCCCACCAGCTAGTGTGCAATAAATTAGTATTTCCCAAAGGTGTTTCTAATTCTCTCTTCTGCAGCACAACCTTCTGCCTTGTATTTTGGGGTGTATGCGAACAGCATTAGTTAAATTAACAGCTTAAAATACACCGTCTCCTGGCCCTGTTTCGGAATTTCTTCACTCTTTCCATATATTAACTGCTGCCCCCCACTCTACAGATGGGCCTTGGGTCCCTCTGGCCTCCTCCCGCATCCCCCCAAGAACCTCCAGAGCATGCGAGTCCTCTCGGTTTCCAGATGGGGAAACTGAGGCGTGAAACGTGAAAGACAAGATCACGAAGTTGAAGAAGAGCGCCAGAGAAGGGGTTCTAAAGCAGGGAGTCGGATTCCAGAACCCTCATTCTTCACCCTTACGGGAAGGAAGGGAAGAAGAGAAAGGGGGAGCCGTGGGACAAAGGAGAGGGGAGTGGACCCGTCAGGGAGAGCGCGGTGGGGAGACTCCTGGCTCGATGGAGCGGCGCTTTTCTCCCTCTTTCCCCAACCCCGCGACAGACTCCGCCCCAAACTTGGCCGGAGGAACCAGGGGAGGCGGCCCGGACGGGGGTGGGGGGCACCCGGGGGCGCTCCCCGGGCTGCAGCCTTTCCCGCCAGCGTCCCCCTCCCGCCTGCCGCCGTCCCTCCCACTCCCTCTCCGTGCCCCTGACATCACGCCCCGGGAGGCGGGATCCGGGAAGGAGGGGACGCGGGGAGGAGGCTCCGCGCCCCGGCGAGGGAGGAGGGAGGGCGCGCAGTCCCAGCCCAGAGCTTCAAAACAGCCCGGCGGCCTCGCCTCGCGCCCCAGCCCGTCCGTCCGTCCAGCCGCCAGCGCCCGGTGAGTGGGGCTCGCCCTCCCGGGGAGGCGCGCGCGGGGCGCGGGGTGCGGGAGCCACGTCGGGGGGCTGCAGGCAGCGTGCGCCCCGGGGAGCGGGCCGCGAGCCCCCGCACCCACGGGACGGAGGGGGTCACCGTCGTGGGGGTGGGGTGGGGAGCAGGGAGGGGCCGAGGCTCATCCGTACCGAAAACCCACCGGTCCTCCGTCAGACGACCGGGGCGCGGGCTCCCCCCACCAGTGCGCCGAGTTCGCCCCGGACCCCGAATTCCACCTCCCCACCCCCGGACTGCTTCCTGCGCCTTTTGCGCCAGGGCGGGCGGGAAAAGTTTTGGGAGGAGTCAGGGCGGCTCCCCTCGTCCCCGCCAACCGCGCTCCCGGGGCTCTCGGCGTCCAGGGCAGCCCCGTGTCGCGGGAAGGTCCCGGGCGCCTCGGCGCACTGTCCCCCGCCTCACCGAGCGGGCGGGACCGGCTGCGCCCAGGACGGGTCAGTGGGTCCCCTCCTCCGCCCCGGCGGCGGCTCCGTTGCGCCCCCCAGCGACGAGGAGCAATTTCCTTAGGTCTGGAGCAGTGGAGGGCCCTGAAGGCGCCGCCAAGATGACGCTTGTGGCTCCCCACTCTGGTTGGGGTTGGGGGGGGACCTTGAGGACCCCACCCGTGGGTTCCAGAAAAAGGGGAGTCCAGAGCTCGTGCATAGAGGGAGTATACACTCTCCAAATGCAGGGTCCCAAACACCCCCCAGGGAAGCCCTAATTTGGGGCTGACGGGGGTGGGGGGTGTGGGGGGAGACATCCAAACGAGGGGTACCTCGATAGGAGGGACACCCCGCAGGTCAAAGAACCCAACACCTTCTTTTGGAACAAGGCAGACTGCCCAGTTTCACATTTGAGAAAAGCTGCCCTACATCCTCCTAAGCCCCAAAGATGTGTGGGGTGGGGTACGGGGTTAGGGGTGATCTTTTAACTTAGCCCTTTCTACAGTGGAGAGACCAGCCTGAAAAGGGATGGGCAGAGGAAAGGTGCAGGGCTTGAGAAGCCTGCAGTCCAAATCCTGTGTGATCCCGCTCCGAGGAGGGACACATTCATAGGGACAGAAACAGAAAGTACGGGTTACCAGGGCCTAGGGTGGGGGGTGGGGAGCTCTCTCTTCCTGGGTCTGGAGTTTTTGTTGGGGAGGGTGAGAACATTTGGGGTATAGAGAGCAATGATGGTTACGTGACATTTTGGATGTATTTAATGTACGTGAAATCTACAATTACAGGTGGTTAAATGATTGGTATCAGGTTATGTATATTTTACCACAGTTAAATAAAGTCTCCGGCGCCCTCCCTGCTTCCGTCTGAATTAGTAAGGAGTCCCCAGAGGCTGCTCACTGCTGCAGGTCACCTCTCCCCAGGATCTGGCCTCAGTATAAGGAAGCGGAAGGAGGCTGAGAAGGGGACAGGAGCCCGGGTTTCCCCAGGAGTTGAGAAGGGACCAAGATGGGAACCAAAGCTAATGGAGCTTTTGCAGGGCACCTGGCAGCGTGCGGGGCGCCCACGCTCTCCCCTTCTGGAAGCCTCACCCAGCTCCCAGGTGGCAGATGGGGACAGCCAGGCCAGAGACGGGAAGTCAATTTCTCAAGATCACTGAGCCAGTGAAAGCCAAGAGCCAGACTGAAACCCCAGCAGCCTCTCCCCAAGCCTTCCCTTCTCCACCTGGCAATGCCCCGGTGGGTTTCCTGGAATGCGGGGGAGACCCTTCTGGAGAAACGAGGGCCCAGATGCCCAGGGGGGCCTTGGCAGATGCCAAGCCTACAGCCGAGGGAGGGGCACGGGGGTGGCAGGAAGGCGCCGAACCTGTTTTCCCACTGAGGGATTTGGGATCTGCGGCCTCCACCCCCACCAGGAATTGGGGAGTGGGAGTGAGAGTCTGAGAGCAGGCCACATAGCCTGGAGCCCCCCCACCCAGGTGGGGAAACTGAGATCCACCTAAGACCCGGGGACCCGTGTTGGTGGTGGAAGGCACGGAGGGGGCCAGCCTGGTGGGGAGGCTCTGGGGCGGCCGTGCAGCACCCCACCCAGGGGAGAGGTGTCCATGGCACAGCTCACGAGGGCCATGTAACTGTAAACACAGGGCATATCCGCTCGGTCACCCCGCCCCGTGCGCACACGTATTTTATAAGGCCCTTTCTTCCTGGAGTGGAAGCAAAAAGTTTCGCCTGGGTTTCCTTTCTCTGCCTCGCCCGTGTTCTTCCACGCAGGAGCTCAAGCCGTGTGCGTGTGCGCACAGACTGTCCTTTTTTACGGCAACAGGTGATTCAGAGTCTGACCTAACCGGCCAATTTTTCATCCTCGGGGACTCTCCTGTCCCGCTCTGCCGCCTTCCGGGTGGATGGGGAGCCCAGCAGAGGCCAGCCCGTTGTCACAATAAACTCAGCCAGACACAACCAGGAGGGGAAGTCTGTCGAGACAAAAATATGGAAATGGCCTTCTGTAACTTGTGGCTGCTGCCCAGCTCCGTGGACAGCTGGGGCCTCTGACAGGCCGCCGCGGAGAGCTGCAGAGCAGGGTGGTCCCAGGCACTGGGATTGGGGAGCAGAGCCCTCCCGGAAGACGCAGGTGAAAGTCCGCCGCGAGGCTCCTGGGCGGGAGAAGGGCCTCTGGATGCCTGACCCGGCTTAGGAAAGCAGGTGATTGCCATCAGCAGCTGGGACTGGGGACAGGAGGCAGCTGGCTCCACAGACAGACTGGAGGCCTGACTCTTGGAGGTTGGCTTCAGCTTTGTCCGGGGAAGGAGCAGGGGCGGGGCTGGCAGGAAGACGAGGCTCCCCTCCTTGCCCCGGGAGGGATGGAGTCTGGCTTCCTGCAGGAGTTACCCAAAGAGGGCAAAGAGTGGAATGGAGTTCAGCGCATCTGGCTTTCGTTAGGGACAGGCCAAGGGGGGAGTCTAAAAATATCAGAGACCGAGCTGCCACCCAGCGAGAGAGAGTGCTGCGCTAGTAACCCGATACTGAGACAGGGTGGGAGGGGGCTGGGGGTGGTGTCTCTAACTCCCCGGGCTCTGTTCTAGTCACTTGGCCTCTTCCAGGCACCCAAACCTTGGGCCAAGGTCTGGGGGTGAGAGCTCTCTGCATTCAGGCCAGCCATGGGCTAAGATCGGGGGCATTTCAAGGGCATGAGAACCTTAGAAAGTCCCAGTCTGACAATGAGAGACACAAGGGGGGGTGCCTGTCACCCAAGATCATCCAGCAGGTTGACAGCAGAACCAGGACTAGATCGGGATCTAGGGACTCACTGCCCAGGAGCCCAATGGCTTCGAAGTGGTCCTTGGGGTTCCAGGCCGGGTCCCCAGGGTCAGGGTCCCGTCTGGGATGCTGGGTTTGCACGCTTACATGCTGATGGGAGCAAGGTGAACAGGAGCCATGCTAAATGGCTAAATGAGTCCTTCCCTCCTTCCCATCTGAAGACACTGTTGGTTTTGTTCACGAGGTATCTTGTCTGCCTGATGAGTCGTCCTTAACCAGGATGATTGAATTGCTCCGGCCCTCACCGTCCTTGGGAAGCAGGGCTTCTGTTGATCTAAAAGGGAACTGAGGGTGAAGGGACGGCCCGCCCTCCCACCCTCTGTGGACAGGTTGGGACCTCAGCTTCTAGAAGCTTCCTCGCACTCCTAGGTCTAGAGCTGAGGGAAGGGTCACCACCGTGACATTCAGCATCAAGGTGATCTTGAGAAATACAGCGTGAATTAATCAGCTATCGCTATGGAGAATGGAGGGATGGATGGTTAAGTCCTTCAGTGCAGACTACTTTCCCATAGAAGAGGCACTTCGAAGATTTCTTGCTCTGATGCTTCTGATTACCAGCTTATCTGGCAAATGGCCTTTCCTTAAAAAAAAGTAATACTAATAAATAAAAAAATAATTAAAAAGATTTGCAGTGGCTAAATACAACCCAAAGTTGTCTCATCAGTCTGGTCCTCCTGAACACGTCTCACGGTGTATTGTCCTTGGTGGCACGCAAGTGAATTTTAAAAGTTGCTGCAGTTAACGTAAAACGAGAAAGAGTCATTAATGTCTTTTTCTCTGTTGGAATTTCCAAAAAACATAAACTGCACCCAGACCCGTAATTTCACAGATACTGTTTGGTAGAGTGAAACTAAAGTGGATGCTTTCAACTTTAAACATTTTTTTGTTTGTTTGTTTTTTAAGATTTTATTTATTTGACAGAGAGAGAGAGAAAGATCACAAGTAGGCAGAGAGAGAGGGGCAAGCAGGCTCCCTGCTGAGCAGAGAGCCGGATGCGGGGCTCAATCCCAGGACCCTGAGATCATGACCTGAGCTGAAGGCAGAGGCTTTAACCCACTGAGCCACCCAGGCGCCCCTGTTTGTTTGTTTTTAAAGTAAGCTCCGTGCCCAGTGTGGAGCCCAACACAGGGCTTGAACTCACAACCCTGAATTTGAGACCTGAGCTGAGCTCAAGAGTCAGACTCTCCGCTGACTGAGCCACCCAGGTGCCCCAACTTTAAAACCCTTTTTTAAATAATCGAGGGGTTTCGTGAATAAGCACAGGTGACCCAGGGCAGAAATCCTAGGTCCGGAGTGACTGACATTTGGGAGTCGGCATAACCGTTACTTCTGGGATGGACACAGTTCACACATTAGACGACACGTCCGATCCAGGGGCAGGTGTGAGCTCTCCGCCCGAGCTCCTCTTCTGCAGAGAGGCCCCTGTGTCCCGCTTGGGGACCGAGTAGCCACTCAGCTTTCCAGGGAGTGTCTCCATCTTGAGGGTCATTTTGCTGCCGGGATGACCTTGGACGTCCTTCTGTGTATCGGAGGAGCTGGTTTATTGATGGACACAGAAGTGGCTTGCTCGAACCCAGGGAAGGCCGAGGGAAAGGCACGCTAGCCTGCTTTCATCTCGATGGGTATTATTCAACAGCTCCGTGCAGTGTCGTGCGGCAGGCGAAGCTTTCCTGGAGCCCATGGGACCCGAGATGGGCTGGGAAGAGTCCGTAGGATTTCCCCCAGCTGTGACGGTTGTGGGTGTGCAGCCGGGAACAGAGAAGAGAGGCAGAAGACGTTGGCAGGGCTGCCCGCGGTACAGGGCACGCGGAGGGAGGAGCAGCAGTGAAAGGGGGCACAGAGGGACTCCAGCCTCATCTATGGCAAAGAGACGAGATTCACGAACTTCCTCCGTACCTGAAGTTCCTTCTGTGAATTCCACAAGCCGCTCGGGTTCTGCAGGTTTGGGGAGGGGAGCTCTAGGAGCTGGGTGGCCTGTTGGAGGCTCTGCGGGCAGGGGGCGGGGCCCAGGTGATGGGGACTTAGCTCTGAAGGAGCCCTCCAGCCCCCACGGGGCGAGTGCCCTTGGGACATCCCCCTGTGGACGCCTGAGGGTGTGATGGGTTTCCTATCCGGAGCCGTGAGTGGCAGAGGAGGCAGCAGTGAGGACAGTGGCCACAGTAGGGCCACTCTGAGAACCCCAGCAAGGTGTCCAGGACACCGTGGGGGATGAGAGTCTGGAGCTTTGAAGGGCATCCAGAGACACACAGGGACCCAGGTCTGGAACTGTGCTTTTGGCTGGAGTTTGAGGATAGGAGGAAATGACTTCAATTCTGCCAGTGTTGTCAGGAGCAAGAATAATAATTACTGTTGCTGCTATTATAACGTTTGTAGGGCGCAGAGCAGTGTCCTGGGCCGTGGGCTTCATCTCGTTTAAAAAGAACAACAGCGCTGATAGGTTGGGACTATTATTATTCCCGTTTATCAGTGGAAGAGGGGAGCCTTAAAAGATTTGCTTGAAACCACCCAGTGGCTGTGTTTGCGTTTGAATCCAAGGCTCGTGGACCGTACAGACCATGCTGCATTTGGTATATCCTGTCCCTTCCCTCTCTGTACAGACATCTGTGTCCTCCTCTTGAAATAATCCCAACCCTTTGGAGCAGGAAAGTCATCTTTGTTGCAGATGCTCTGCTGGGCGTCCGGGAGGTGGGCGTTCTTCCTCCAGGGTCAGCATCTTGGCCCCCAGGCTCCCGGGCATGAGCTTTCTGGCCCCCAACCCGTCTCATGGGGGACAGACTGCTGCTTAAGGGAGGTGAGGGCTGGTGGCTGCAGGGACCGCCATCTGGTGAGGTCACCGGGGTACCCCCAGCATCCGGCCCAGAGCTGAATGTGCAGTAGGGACTCGGTGACTCTCTGTCCCATGGGAGAGGGAGGCATGTGACGTCTTGGGCTCCCTGCTTCCCAGCCGGTCCCAGGGGAGGAGTCCCAGAAGGAGGCCCCCCGGGGAGGGTGAGGAGCCGGCTCCAGGCTGCAGGGGGTGAGAAGGGCAGGGAGACATTTGGGAGGATGTGAGAGATGACTGGGGCAGGGCAGCTGTTCCCTGCCCCCTGCAGCTGGCTTTGCCTGGAGCCAGGTCAGGCCCGGGCGTCACGGGCAGCGTCCATTTATATCGGTGTGACACGGGGCCACATTCTTCCGGGCGGGAGCCGGGGAGCAGCTTCCTCACCGCCCCGCCCCGAGTGTGGTCTGCACACCCACGGGCCTCCGGAGGTGGTTTCTACAAGCACACGGGCGGACGTGAAAAACTGGGGTGTGCTCCCACTTATTTCAGAGTGGATTACTGACATGTCCGTCCCTTGGCGAAGGGTACTGGTTTCCCTTTTACGGAGTAATATTTGTTTGTTTGACAGAGAGAGAGAGAGAGATCACAAGTAGGCAGAGAGGCAGGCAGAGAGGGAGGAGGAAGCAGGCTCCCTGCTGAGCAGAGAGCCCGATGCGGGGCTCGATCCCAGGATGCTGAGATCATGTCCTGAGCTGAAGGCAGAGGCTTTAACCCATTGAGCCACCCAGGCGCCCCATAATACCCATTTAAAGATTTAATCAGTTTAAGCGAATGGTTGTAAAGACAGTTATGGGCCACGCGAGGGTCAGGTGGTGCACACACGGGGCAGGAATGAGAGCAGCGTGTCCTCGCACCATGGGTGCCCATGCACATGCCCTTTCCTCCGTGGTAGGCACCCCCCTACCCCAGAGGTCGCGAGCATTGGCTACTGACGGTACACAGCTTCCC